>JARIHP010000055.1:0-399078 GCA_029282125.1 Mycena amicta
CTCAGTAGATCCTGAAAGGATCAGATAAGATTGGATGCGTGACCGGTGAACCAAAAAAAGAGGCCAGATGGAGATTCGAACGGGCGACACGAGCATAGCGTGAAGAAGCATGCAGGGCAGACCACTATGCCATTCAGCTTTATTGTAGACAGAACAGCGTGGATTTATCCACTACACGGTGGATATCTCCACGCCTGTGTGACGTGACACCAGTGGAGATATCCACCCCGGTGGAGAAATCCACACCCTGTGGACTTTCTCCACGAATCGGACCCTTATAGGGTGAGGTATGCAAAGCAAAAGATGTACATATAAGGGTCTAGAACCTAGTAGACTGAGGTGCTCAGTCGATCCTGTTTGTAGATATACTTGAGAAATTGCAGGGCTTCGAGAAGACCGGGTGAGATGCAGCTACGGCGCATAGTGCAGGTTTCTTTGCTGGATGAAAAGACGCGCTCGCACAGAACGGATGTTGCCTGTATTGGGAGTACATCCATGGCGACGCGGAACTAAAGCTCCTCACGAGTGTCACGGGTTTAAACCTGTACTCTACCCGCGGGTTTTTTAGCACCAATAATCCAAACCTGTACTCTTGCCATCCGTGGGAAAACGGATACCTGTATCCGCGGATACAGATACCTGCACGGATAACCCACGGGTTTTTGGGCTGAATACAGGTGGTGATGGGTCCACAGCAGTCATACTATGCCGGATAGGTGGGATAAACCTTGCCTGCAGCTGAGTTGTTCAATCTAATGGCTCCTTAATGGGTTTACATTGGGAGATGACCTTGCAAATGACCTCCGAGATTCTACTCAACCCATACCTGTACTCGTGGCATCCGTGGGAAACAGGTACCTGTATCCACGGGTTTGAAACCCGCGGGTTTTTTCCACGGGTACCTGTGCAAACATCCGCGGGTTTGGACACTCGTGAGGAGCTTTACGCGGAACATCGCGGGCTTGTGCCGTTCATTACGCTGCGAGTGGTTCAGCGTGCATAAACACAATAAAGTATGATTACTTACATCCCAATATTGGATGATATCGAATTGCTTCCCAGCCGTTTCCAGAGGCTCGCTCGTGTATCCCGCGAGCTGTCGAATGGCGTTTTGTCGGTCTTCCTCACAAAGGGCTGCTTCAGCGGCTCGACGCTGCTCCGCTGTCAGTGGTGGCGCGGGCGTGGGCGTGGGCGTGGGCGTTGACGGCGTCGAGATGGCAGGGGTCGTGCGCTCAGTTGCCGTAGAACGAGCGGAGGGAATGGACGGCAGAGATACAATTCGACGTGTAGGGTTGGAGAGCGCAGCCAGCTTCTGGAATCCAGATGCCTGTGCTGATGCTGCTGTGTGAATTTGAGGCTCGGTGGTTGCGCGAGTCAGCGGAACGGGGCGTGCACGACGTTGTGCGGTAATGAAGGCGGTCATCTGTATTGGATTGAGCTGTGTCATCTAAACGATTTGGCAGACGCTGTGTAGCCTTACCGCGTCGATCATCCATTCCTCGGCTTGCTTCGCATCGGCGGCTGGCCAATGCTGCTTGATCCATTCTAGCTTAATAGTGGGGTTTATAACTGAAAGATAATCAGTTATAAAGACATGTACTTGCATCCAAATGAGACGCGCACTCATGGCAAGCGCGTAGACACGACTTTTCCGCCCTTTCGTCACGTACTTGATAACCTTCTCCATGCCGACTCCGATATAGTGCGAGAGGTCCATATGGACCTTTTGGAGAGCCATCCAAGCCTCGAGCATCAACTCGAAGGCGGGCAAGGCCAGCGACAATGTCGGTGTCTTTTCGGCGGATAGAAGTTCTTGCGCGGCATGAGCAGGACGGAGAATATCCTGGATGTCGGTCAAGAGCTGCAGCTGCGACTGGGTCAGCTGGTGGTGTACGAGAGACGCTTGAGATGGGCGTCCGAGCCAAAAGTGGATTGCCTGCACAAAGCCCGTGTAAATATGTGCAATGCAAGACAGAGAACTACTAACGGAGTAGAGTATCAGGAGACGGTCATGGCTGTTGTAAGTCGACGACCAACGAATATCAATGTCGCGCAGTAGCTGTAGGATGGGCATATCAGACCACGAGCCATCCTCGCGGCCTTGTTTGATTGTGTTGGTCAAGTCGTTGCGGCGTTGGCCAGAAGCACGGCAAGCGCCTATGATACTGCGAACCTTAGAGCAGATATCGTCCGTCAGATCATTAACGAGCTGTAGAACCCGAGCGTGACCGTCGGGGTCATTGATTGCGTCTGGTGCCCCTTCGGCAAACAGAGGTTCCGTTGGGTTTTCCTTGAGCTCCTTGAGAATCGTTTGTGCTGCAATGTTGATGATATGACCGAAACATCTTCACAAATTGAGTGTAAGGTGGCGTAGACAGGATACACACACCGAATACGATTCCCATCAGCGTCAAAAGGAATGGTCGAGGTCGGGTTAGAGTTAACAAGGTCCTCGAACTCGCGCATGGCGGTATCGTTGTTCGACGCGTTATCCAGAGTCACACAACCCAGCTGAGACGTGTTAACACCGCTCGAATGACACGAGTACAAAACGGAATACCTTCGGGATGAGTTGAGCCTTGTCCATGACATCGTACATATGCCGCGCTATATTCTCGCCATCGTGACTGCCGTCAACGACCCGGAAACAAAGCAAACGATTCACGATGACGAGGTTACCGGATTCGTCGCGTGTACAGTAATGTCCGGTGAGCGCTAGAAATGAGCGCAGATTGGGGTCGCTCCATATGTCGCCTGTGAACGAAATCCGGCCGTATGCCCGCTGCAAGAAGTTAGACCAGCTATATATGAGACGAGCCTTACCTTGAAATCGGCCAGTAGAGCATCATATTCCTTTTGATACTCCCGAATTACTCGCTCGGTCATCGCGGTACGGTGCGGCAAATCGTCGTCAGCAACATTCTCGCGCCCGAAAAGAGCGAAGTCGCGAAACTCATCGCAATCGACGAGATTGATGGCCTGTATTCGATTGAGCAAGGTGCCGGAAGAACACATGTACGGTGTACCTCGTCATTCACAGCAATGAGCCGAATTAGCAACTTGAGCCAGCTCTCAACTGACCATGGCCCAAGGTTTCGTTCTACGGGCACCTTCGAATCCGGCCGGTTGACGTTCATTGCTGTTGTCACTGCCTCGTAAACGTCGCGGTGGTGATTGGTCAAATGTGTGCGGCCGGTTGTCACAAATCCATCCGCATTCTTGAACGTTTTCCACTCCCTGAAGTAAACATCAGTATATTGCATCCCAAGTCACGAGAGACTCACGGGCAGACGCGACATGCAAGGAACGGCACGTCCCTCTCTTTCGGCTTCTCCATCAGCAGTCCGGGCTTCTGAAAATCGTTGTGGGTGCTGTCTGGAGTAGGAAGCTCGGCCGGCTTCTCTCTACTGGTGACGGGTCGAAAGAACATGTAGATGTCGGATGCCTTGCGGACATTGTCGGACCGTTTGCGCGATTCAGCGTCGGCTACCGGGGCAGTTGTGTGAGTGGCGGGGCGGAAGAGTCACCATTGGGCGGTGTTACGGCTGGAGAACTGGGTCCGACCCCACAGGTTGCAGCAGCAGCAACAGAAACAGGGGGATTTGACGAGGCAGAGGCCCGCGGAGCGCGCGCGCGCTTTGCGGGGGCAGGGTTTCCGGATATTGCCTTGGCTCGAGGGCGCTTGCCGTTTGTCGTCGGTTGAGACACAGACGAGTTGGTCTGGTCAGCAAAAGGCTGTCCCATGAAGCCAGCACCGGGAAAGGCGATGGTATTCACCAGCGCAGGATTGAAGCTGCGCGGAAAACCGGTCGGGGAGTTCATGTACGCCGGGTGCATGCCAAAGTGAAAGACATCACCGATTGGAGAGCCAGCGTTCGACGAGCCCGCTGACCAGCCAGAAGGGGAGGACAGAGCGGTGCCCGGCGCATGGTAGCTGTCGTTGGTAGACGTGTATTGCTGGTCCAGTGATTGTGCCGGTGCCGGTGAATGGAAGGGATAGTTGGTCGGGACTTGTGGTTGGTAGTACGAGGTCCGAGAGAATCGAGAGTAGATGCAGCAGCAGTACTCGGCTGAGCTGCAGACACAGGGCTCGTCCATCGCGGTGTCGGCGCGTCGACGCGTCGCAGAGCGTCTGTTTGGTCACCGAGTCACAAAATCATTGTTAGCCGATGGAGAATAATCAGCCGGTGGTCAAATATTGAGAATCAAGTCTTGAAGTTGCATTCTGGAGTCTCAGCAGCTTTACAGGATGGCAGGATATGGACGTTGAGGACAAAGACGGTGGTGACATAAGGACTCGTGGCAGACATTACCTAATATATTATCCACGTCTCACGTATCAGTTTGGTCTGATGTTTGGCAGGGGCTTCCGCCGTAAAAGGTCAAGTTTAACAGCTTTTACAGCTTTTGTGGAGTATCTCCACAGCTTGAGCTGTCAATGCACAGCTTGAGCTGTTAATGCACAGCTCGACTCGATTTGGGTGCGCGTCGAGGTCAGAGCGTCTCGCTTTGATCCCATCACCACACCTTGCTTTCGACACCCACCATCGAATGCCTTCGCTTCAAACTGCCCTGTCAATATGTGTCAAGGATGCAACTCTCTCAACTCTCAAGAGTTAGAACACTAATCAAGACCTCCATGCTGGCAGCGCGCAAGCTCAATTCCCATCAGTGGTTTCTCCATCATCGATTGCTCAGCTATCCAGCAGTCAGCCAACGGACCCGATGATGGATGATGGGGAGGAGGGACCAGATGGCCCAACGCTGGGTGATACGAGTGTGACGATTCAGATGGCGGCGTGCTTGCCAGTGCATGGGCATGAAGTGAGCTCTCCAGGGCCGACCAGGTGTGTCCTACCGTTCAAATACATGATCCAATCTCATGTATGGACGTCGTCGCACACTTCCTCTGTTCCATTTCGCTTACCAGCCTAAATAGGTCAGCAGACATGCTCGCCTTACTCACCTAACTCGCTTCTCTAATGCTTTGACGCCCAAATACCACTACGTACATGTTGCGCTTAAGGTGTGTGATGCAGCATGGGAGGGAGAACGGGAAATGCTCATGGTGTGTCATAATGTTATTCACCTCACCTCAGTCATTGCTAAATGTTTGAGCATAGCATTGATATTATTGCTTGGGGCAGAGCTGCAGACACGGCGGTACGCACAACAAGAACCAACAAACAACAAATAACAAACAACATGCACCATGCACGTTGGACAGACGCGTGTACACGCAATGAACACTGGCTTGCGCAGGCACACAGTCTCGACGGACAGATAGGCACAGACTTGAACACGGTGGTGGTGGACGGCCATCGGATGACGATGAACCAAGGAGAAGACGATGATGGATGGACCTGGACAGAGAAAACCGTAGGTATGTTTTCCGGGATTCTCCACTCAAATAATGCCCTGGTATTCACGGTACAAGCAATGCTTCGTCCGAACAACGACTCGACAAACAGATAGAGGTATGTCGTCACATACTTTCCTTCATCCGCTCATCAGCCAGCCAGCTCAGATACACCAGGCTCCAGCTATTCCCCCTTCACGGCTCTCCCACCCCCGTTCTATCACGGACAATGGCACTAACTACTCTGCAGCGGCTCAATCGCATGCTGAGGCCTCCTGCTTGACCTTGCAAGCACCTCTAATGCCATCATTCTGTGCGTCCTCCCCGTCTTTTCCCCCCTCCACTAACCACATTCAAGGCCAACTGTTAGCACCCCTGTTACACCTCCGGTAAAACGGTGAGTTTATTGCTCATTCCGCATGTACGTGATACTCATGTCCGTTGCAGTAAGCGAAATGTACAGATATTGGTGATTTTGGGCAAAGGCAAGCGCAAGAAGAAGGCGCACACTATGTCGTGAACGTTGCCGCTCTTTAATGCTCACACACAAAGTTCTTTTCTCAAATCCAGTGTACACGAATGAATGATATGTTGTCCTCCTTTCATTATCGTCCGCCAATATGGAATAGACAGATACTGAGTGTGAGGGTGTAGGTAATATGTCACATCACGGTCACATGCGTACGAAAGCTCTCGGAGTGGCTGTGCTATTATCCGAGAGCTTTCGTTTTCTACAATATACAGTGTTTTTAACTCATCTGAGACTGCCCACTATCCTCATAATGCCTTGCTGAGCAACGTACAACATCACTGCCAAATGCAGCGCCATTGCGTTGATGGCTTTCGAAGGATCAAGTTGCAAAAATGGTTTTTAAAAAATGGGGGACTCTTATTAATGCTCTCCAATGGTTTCATAGTGTACTAATATGTCCTCCAGACAAGACTGGCCCTTATCGTCCAACAGAGCTGGAGAGAGATGACTAAGAATGTGGTGCGTCCATGTTGCCATCACATCAGTGTCTACCATTGCGACGTCTGCAGTCTCATTTCGCATTCATGTCAAATAACAACGGTTAGATATATCGTGCCCAACATATCATGCTCATTTACGGATGCTCTGAGCCCGCAAATGCCGGTCCATCTTCTCTGTGCAGGTCGACACGTGTCTCATCCAACAGCTACGCCGAGGCAAAGACTCGGGTGAGCTCGCGATAGAGCATGGGACTTGAACGACGTGAAGTGAATATGTAAGGTGTCTTTGCTCTCTCTGTAATCAAAGATGCAAGATTCCACTGCTCACTCAACCCTTTCCACTCCACAACCGCGCCATCATCGTCGACACAAGCTGCTCCCCATTTTAAGCGACATCGTCCCGTAAATTTTGGATGGTCGACGTCCGGCCATTGGGGAGGATGATGGCCTGTGATTTGAGGGTGTCTTGGAGCAGGTGCAGGCTGTCTCTTTTTTTTCCTAGCCAAAACACTTCATCGCTGAAGCATTACGCAACTCCATTGCATGATAGAAAATTATCTCATGCTTTTCACTGCTAAGCTGTTTCTGCACTGAGTTGTAAATGAAGCTCAAGTCCATGCACTGCACACGGCTCTTGCCAATTTTAGCTGACTCGCGCCGACGAAGAGTGGGTAAAGTAGAATGAAATTTTCGATGTCTTGGAGCGGGAGCGGAGCGACCGCCTGTCTTGTCAAGAATGATGCAAGAAGCCGGTGTGCACCGTAACACCGCGGTGTGCGACTCGACTCGACTCGACAGCTCGAGTTCATCAACTCGTTTATCCATTCGAGTCAAACATCGGTGTAACCTCGCACCGGCGGCAACACTAGTCGCAGCACTCGATGCATCATTATTCCGTATCTTGACTCTTGTTCTTTCCTTTCATTTGGTCACACCAAAAGAAATGCAGAATCAAACAGTTGTATTAAACTTTGGGTGAGAAGACGACTGGCAGCTTTACGATGCCAGGCTCCTGGGCGCAAGGCCGACGCCGGAAGCAGAGTGTGCCTGGGCGGGAGGACTTGCTACAACTGTCTGCTACTGGTCAATGTGAATAAATTAATAGCTTAAAAGGTATCAGTGTAAATTTAAAGGGAAGAGGAGGGTGGGTGCGAAAATTGTCGAGAGTCAAGGTTGAGTGTCGAAGTCGGCGATGTGATGGTCGGAAGCAAGAGGCGTGGAGACACGTGCTCCCATCACATCGTCTTCACAAGACGACGCACTGACTGGCTTCGCAGGCGTCAGTGCTCCCTTCTTGTTCTTTCCTTTCATTTGGTCACACCAAAAGAAATGCAGAATCAAACAGTTGTATTAAACTTTGGGTGAGAAGACGACTGGCAGCTTTATGATGCCAGGCTCCTGGGCGCAAGGCCGACGCCGGAAGCAGAGTGTGCCCCCAAAGTGCTGACGAGACGAAGCGGAAGGCAAAGGCTAGCCCAAATAATGGACAGCTCTCGTTGTTCGAACCTTGGATGCATGAAGTGGGGCCAAGTCTTCTAGGGATCTCCAATAACGCAGGAAAGCGTCAGACGACCATCGGCCCAGGGCCTTCACCACATCTGGAGAGACTCCTGCAAGGAGGAGTTCCGTAGTACCGCCGATGCGGAAACTATGTCCAGTTGTGCGGGGATAGCCAGCGGAAGACCAAATAATGTTGCATCGCTCGAGGAATTTGGATCGGGTGAGGTTGGTGATACCGGCATTCGAAATGTAGGCGAATAGAGGTGCCGTTGCGGGTAATTTGCTCGCCGATAAGTGAGCATAGAGTGCAACCTGAGGATCCAGAGGCACGTCTTGGGCAACAAGCATCACGTCCTCGCCCGAGACCTTCATCTTTGTGCGTGGGAGATGAAGTACCAAGGTGGAGGGGTTGCGCTTTGAGCGGGAAACATTGCCACGGGTGGGTAAATAGGTGGTAGCGGTGTCGGTTTGGGATGTAGGGAGTAGCTCTCCAAGGCGACATTGTCCCCAGAAAGCAACAGAGGCCGCTGCAAAGACAGCCACGTCTTCCGGATTTCTGAAATCCAGGCCATCGTAAAGCAGGCGCAGCATCGCACTGTTGATAGGCGGACGAGGATCGCGCTTCGATGATTTGGGGGCAAGTTGCTCAACCCCAGAGATAATGTATTGTAGCCGTGCACTTCCATTCCATGGCTGATGCTGCGCAATATGCCACGCCTTTAAGGCAGCAATATTGTTGCGGGCAGTCGAGCCAGCATGGACGCCGGCGCTGGAAGCAGCAAATGCGCACAGAACAAACTCGTCCGCGGGCAAGCGAAGGGATGGAGGGACCTGCTCGGTGTCGCAAAAGCGCAGGAAGCGATCCACCACGTACCCGTAGTTGTTGAGAGTGGAAGAACGCCAGCCATGCTCCAACGCACGTTGGAGCTTTGCGTGCAAAGGCCGAGACAGTTTGATGGGCGGCGATTTTGGACGAGTTAGGCCCGCAAGTCTCTGGAAGATCTTGGGCGTCCGAATCTTGGTTAGGCCGCCAGGAGGCGAGCTGGACGCCAGGGCAGGATGAAGTGGTCGTGCATGACGTTTGTGGGAGGGCCGTGGAACGCCTCGTTTTGTAAGGGTAGCTTGAGGTCCATAGCTCGGATAGTCCCCAGTGCATAAAGCGGAACTTGGTGTGCGCATGGTGGTGTGAGGGCAGAGTACTTACGGTATCTGATCTGTCTCACGAGCTGCCAGCATGCATCAATCTGATATCCAACGCGCGCCGAAGATGGCAATAAAAGATGGCAATAAAATGAATTGAACTATTCGGATACCAGACCGTGGAGAATGGAAGGTAAATCAAAAGATGACGGTGCTGCCGGCAGGCCATGCACTGGAAGTCCGCGGGAAGGACGGTCCGCAATATTTTGGGCTGAAGGCACATATGTGGTGCTGATCCAAATGGAGTGAATGCGTAGCAAGGAAACAATCCGACGCACGACACGATTTTGCTCCGCGTTACGTGATTTTCCACCGCTGAGAGCACCGATGACTCCTTGATTATCAGAGCGCATCTCGAAGTGAATGTTTGAATGGCCGCGATGAACAGCAAGATGAAGACCAAACTCAATTGCCAGCATTTCTGCCCAGCCAATATTGCGTTCGGCTGATTGCCAGCCGTCCGAGAGCCGCCATGATCTCCATGACCCGTCAAAGACGACTCCGATTCCCCACGACGTGGAGGCATCGACCCAGCATTCAATCGGGGACAGAGTGGGTGGTCGAATCAGCGCAGAACCGCAGAAGGACCGTGATAGCGCCTCTCTCCACCAGTCAACATCTTCAATGAGTGTTGCATTGGGAGTGAGTTTAGAGAAGCGAGACGAAGCAAAGACGAATGAGCTTGCAAATCTCGAGATAGCCGGGAGTCGTGAGCGTCCATCGGGAATCGCCAGGGAGCAGTGGACAAGGGTTCCATGGATGGATTCAGCCTCTTTCCGTGTAAACTTGGTGCCACGAACCCACAGCTCAAGCTTCGCGATATAGCGAGCCCTTTTCTCATCTGGAATGGCCACGGTTTTCGCGATAAGATCCCAGATAAAACCAAGATACTTGAATGTCGAGGCAAACGGTCGAGTTTTGGACGCCTTCCAGGGCCATCCAAGCGATTCTCCTAGCGCATAAATATCGCTGAGAGCATAGGCGTACAGGTACGGTGACGTTCCTGAGATTGGAGAACGCATAAAGACAAAGTCATCGGCCCATTTTTTCAACGGGCCGATGTTGTTGTGTTCGTATAGAGCCTTGATGGCATCCGCAAGGTGGCCAAACACACCAGGTGAGCTGGACGGCCCGAACGGTGCATTATGGTCGATGTAGCATAGATTTCCCCAGGAGATAACAAAATTTGGCTGCTGTCCAGGGTATATGGGTACCGTGCGGAACACGGAGTCAACATCGAGAGTTGCGGCTTCAGTACCTGCTGGCGCATCCATGACAATGAGAACCATCTCGGAGAATGTGCCCCATTCACAAGGGAAATCATCTGAATCAATCTCCGAGTTGACCGAAGCGCGCAACGGGTCAGCTCGAGGGAACGAAAAATCTTGGATCATCCGCCACGCGTCTAAAGAGCCAGCTTTAGGGACAACACCAAGTGGCGATGTGCGGAATGGGCCAATCAAGGCTTCAAGGCGAGAAGGATGGAAGGGGCCAGTATAACGGCGAGCGGATAGCTCGGTGCGAATATATTCATCAATTACAGTAGGGTGCTCGAGCGCAGACTTGTGGTTTGGCGATAGAATAGTAACATCGGGGATGGAACGAATACCCATATCAAAACCCTCCCGGAGTCCGATAGGAATATCAGAATAGATATCGAGCAGAGCGGCCTCTCGAAGGCGACGCTCCCAACTGTCCGCCAATAGTGGAGTGACCACCAACAGGAAGTTAAAATGCAGAGCAGGACTGTGCGGAGTGAGAGCCGCTCTTGGAGCCGCAGAGAGTGCACCAGTGGTGGCCTCGGACACAGGCCTTCCCATTCTGGCATCCACGAATGCCGTTGAAGTTATAGCAGTAGAAGCTGCCACGAGCATCGCTTCTGGGTTGACCCTCGCCGCGCCAGAGTAAGACGGCGGACTTGCCATTGACGAGCTCTGTAGCCTGGCAGTTGCAAGATCGATGGGCGCTGTCTTCCGAGCCGCAGACGAAACACCGAAAGGAATGATTTCCGTGGCGGGAAGACTGAGCCGGCGCATAGGGATGAGACTGCGACTTGTTGGAGGTATGCGACATGGTCTGTGACCGAAACGGGCCCCCGGAACTGGACCCAGCGCCGGAACCGGACGGGATTTTTGCCATTTCCGCGCGCGCAAGCGCCATCGCGCGAGTGACAGCGAGATCAGTGTTGTAGTTGGCCTCGCACTCGTTCCAAATTGACACCTGCAAGGTGGCGGGGTCGTCAACTGCGAGATCTGGGGGCTCCGGTGGGCCTGCATTCTCTGCACCCCCGTCGTCAACTGCGAGATCTGGGGGTCCAACCGTAGATCTCGCAGTTGACGACGGGGGTGCAGAGAATGCAGGCCCACCGGAGTCCTCGAACACCTTTCGTTGAGCTTGAGTAAAGAGACCCACGTGGTCGGGGTCACCCATGAGCTCCGGGTGTAATGCGAGGTGTTCTTTAAGCCGTTGGTGGAGATTCGCACGAGATTGGTCGGCGGGTAGAGTGAGACCGAGAGAAGTGAAAGCAGAGAGAAGTTCAGGCTTGTTGAGAGAGGACAAGCGTTTGGTGAAGACAGGCATAATGCGAAAATTGTCGAGAGTCAAGGTTGAGTGTCGAAGTCGGCGATGTGATGGTCGGAAGCAAGAGGCGTGGAGACACGTGCTCCCATCACATCGTCTTCACAAGACGACGCACTGACTGGCTTCGCAGGCGTCAGTGCTCCCTATTTAGCCGATGTCGTCAACTGAATGGCGCCGGCTCATGTTTTCAATTCTTTCATTCCGGATCCTTACCCGCATATCCTTCGTATCGGTTACTGAACAAACTCGTGCAGCAAACCAAACTCACCCGGTCGCCGGGCCATCTGTTCCAACTCAAAGCACCGTTGCCGCGGCATTGGCTGCAAGAAAGCGCCCCGATCGTACGCCTGGTGCCCTCGTGGCTCATACCGGCTATCCGGCTCCGGAGCCCGTTCGTCGTCGCATGGCATCCGGCTGGACGACTCATATTCCCTTCACGCATCTCACCGACAAGTACTGTGCACCGTCCAATATCGCAACGGTTAAGGCGATTGACGACGCCTTCGGTATTGATTGTTCCTCCGCGTCGCTCGTCGCTATCACCCGGGACCTTGATCCCGCCGGCGAGCTCGACCTACTCTACGATGAATGGGACCAGTCGGCGACTCGCATGCAGAATCTCATCGATATCTACGTCTATAAAGAGTCTGCGCAGTGGGCTACTCATTTCCAGTTCATCCGAAACCATCCCAATCGCTCCAAATACTGGGGTATTCTTGTCGCCTACGATGCTGCCGTGCGACGGGCTGCACTTACCTCCGATTTCGACCCCGCCACCTTGCAGGTGTCAATTTGGAACGAGTGCGAGGCCAACTACAACACTGATCTCGCTGTCACTCACGCGATGGCGCTTGCGTGCGCGGAAATGGCAAAAATCCCGTCCGGTTCCGGCGCTGGGTCCAGTTCCGGGGGCCCGTTTCGGTCACAGACCATGTCGCATACCTCCAACAAGTCGCAGTCTCATCCCTATGCGCCGGCTCAGTCTTCCCGCCACGGAAATCATTCCTTTCGGTGTTTCGTCTGCGGCTCGGAAGACAGCGCCCATCGATCTTGCAACTGCCAGGCTACAGAGCTCGTCAATGGCAAGTCCGCCGTCTTACTCTGGCGCGGCGAGGGTCAACCCAGAAGCGATGCTCGTGGCAGCTTCTACTGCTATAACTTCAACGGCATTCGTGGATGCCAGAATGGGAAGGCCTGTGTCCGAGGCCACCACTGGTGCACTCTCTGCGGCTCCAAGAGCGGCTCTCACTCCGCACAGTCCTGCTCTGCATTTTAACTTCCTGTTGGTGGTCACTCCACTATTGGCGGACAGTTGGGAGCGTCGCCTTCGAGAGGCCGCTCTGCTCGATATCTATTCTGATATTCCTATCGGACTCCGGGAGGGTTTTGATATGGGTATTCGTTCCATCCCCGATGTTACTATTCTATCGCCAAACCACAAGTCTGCGCTCGAGCACCCTACTGTAATTGATGAATATATTCGCACCGAGCTATCCGCTCGCCGTTATACTGGCCCCTTCCATCCTTCTCGCCTTGAAGCCTTGATTGGCCCATTCCGCACATCGCCACTTGGTGTTGTCCCTAAAGCTGGCTCTTTAGACGCGTGGCGGATGATCCAAGATTTTTCGTTCCCTCGAGCCGACCCGTTGCGCGCTTCGGTCAACTCGGAGATTGATTCAGATGATTTCCCTTGTGAATGGGGCACATTCTCCGAGATGGTTCTCATTGTCATGGATGCGCCAGCAGGTACTGAAGCCGCAACTCTCGATGTTGACTCCGCGTTCCGCACGGTACCCATATACCCTGGACAGCAGCCAAATTTTGTTATCTCCTGGGGAAATCTATGCTACATCGACCATAATGCACCGTTCGGGCCGTCCAGCTCACCTGGTGTGTTTGGCCACCTTGCGGATGCCATCAAGGCTCTATACGAACATAACAACATCGGCCCGTTGAAAAAATGGGTCGATGACTTTGTCTTTATGCGTTCTCCAATCTCGGGAACGTCACCGTACCTGTACACCTATGCTCTCAGCGATATTTATGCGCTAGCAGAATCGCTTGGATGGCCCTGGAAGGCGTCCAAAACTCGACCGTTTGCGTCAACATTCAAGTATCTTGGTTTTATCTGGGATCTTATCGCGAAAACCGTGGCCATTCCAGATGAGAAAAGGGCTCGCTATATCGCGAAGCTTGAGCCGTGGGTCCGTGGCGCCAAGTTTACACGGAAAGAGGCTGAATCCCTCCATGGAACCCTTGTCCACTGCTCCCTGGCAATTCCCGATGGACGCTCACGACTCCCGGCTATCTCGAGATTTGCAAGCTCATTCGTCTTTGCTTCGTCTCGCTTCTCTAAACTCACTCCCAATGCAACACTCATTGAAGATGTTGACTGGTGGAGAGAGGCGCTATCACGGTCCTTCTGCGGTTCTGCGCTGATTTGCCCACCCACTCTGTCCCCGATTGAGTGCTGGGTTGATGCCTCCACGTCGTGGGGAATCGGAGTCGTCTTTGACGGGTCATGGAGATCATGGCTGCTCTCGGACGGCTGGCAATCAGCCGAACGCAATATTGGCTGGGCAGAGATGCTGGCAATTGAGTTCGGTCTTCGTCTTGCTGTTTATCGCGGCCATTCAAACATTCACTTCGAGATGCGCTCTGATAATCAAGGAGTCATTGGTGCTCTCAGCGGTGGAAAATCGCGTAATGCAGAGCAAAATCGTGTCCTGCGTCGGATTGTTTCCTTGCTACGCATTCACTCCATTTGGATCAGCACCACATATGTGCCTTCAGCCCAAAATATTGCGGACCGTCCTTCCCGCGGACTTCCAGTGCATGGCCCGCCGGCAGCACCGTCATCTTTTGATTTACCTTCCATTCTCCACGGTCTGGTATCCGAATAGTTCAATTCATTTTATTGCCATCTTTTATTGCCATCTTCGGCGCGCGTTGGATATCAGATTGATGCATGCTGGCAGCTCGTGAGACAGATCAGATACTGCAGCATTTTAATCAATTCGGCAGTCACACGTCACACAGCCCTCAAAACGCCGAAATATTTTCGGCGGTCACGGCGTACCGACGCGTTCGCCGAACCTCCCCAGCTGATCGGATCAAATTCCGGAGCGGCCCTGCGGGGCCGGCTGTCTCGGGCGCCGAAAATTTTCGGCAGTCACGCTGGTCGATGGCCGACGCCGAAAGCTCAATTTCGGCGCCGATGTCACACCAAAATCGGGCGCCGAATTGATTAAAATGCTGCAGTACCGTAAGTACTCTGCCCTCACACCACCATGCGCACACCAAGTTCCGCTTTATGCACTGGGGACTATCCGCGCTATGGACCTCAGGCTACCCTTACAAAACGAGGTGTTCCGCGGCCCTCCCACAAACGTCATGCACGACCACTTCATCCTGCCCTGGAGTCCAGCTCGCCTCCCGGCGGCCTAACCAAGATTCGGACGCCCAAGATCTTCCAGAGACTTGCGGGCCTAACTCGTTCAAAATCGCCGCCCATCAAACTGTCTCGGCCTTTGCACGCAAAGCTCCAACGTGCGTTGGAGCATGGCTGGCGTTCTTCCACTCTCAACAACTACGGGTACGCGGTGGATCGCTTCCTGCGCTTTTGCGACACCGAGCAGGTCCCTCCATCCCTTCGCTTGCCCGCGGACGAGTTTGTTCTGTGCGCATTTGCTGCTTCCAGCGCCGGCATCCATGCTGGCTCGACTGCCCGCAACAATATTGCTGCCTTAAAGGCGTGGCATATTGCGCAGCATCAGCCATGGAATGGAAGTGCACGGCTACAATACATTATCTCTGGGGTCGAGCAACTTGCCCCCAAATCATCGAAGCGCGATCCTCGTCCGCCTATCAACAGTGCGATGCTGCGCCTGCTTTACGATGGCCTGGATTTCAGAAATCCGGAAGACGTGGCTGTCTTTGCAGCGGCCTCTGTTGCTTTCTGGGGACAAGGTCGCCTTGGAGAGCTACTCCCTACATCCCAAACCGACACCGCTACCACCTATTTACCCACCCGTGGCAATGTTTCCCGCTCAAAGCGCAACCCCTCCACCTTGGTACTTCATCTCCCACGCACAAAGATGAAGGTCTCGGGCGAGGACGTGATGCTTGTTGCCCAAGACGTGCCTCTGGATCCTCAGGTTGCACTCTATGCTCACTTATCAGCGAGCAAATTACCCGCAACAGCACCTCTATTCGCCTACATTTCGAATGCCCGTATCACCAACCTCACCCGATCCAAATTCCTCGAGCGATGCAACATTATTTGGTCTTCCGCTGGCTATCCCCGCACAACTGGACATAGTTTCCGCATCGGTGGTACTACGGAACTCCTCCTTGCAGGAGTCTCTCCAGATGTGATGAAGGCCCTGGGCCGATGGTCGTCTGACGCTTTCCTGCGTTATTGGAGATCCCTAGAAGACTTGGCCCCACTTCATGCATCCAAGGTTCGAACAACGAGAGCTGTCCATTATTTGGGCTAGCCTTTGCCTTCCGCTTCGTCTGGTCAGCACTTTGGGGGCATACTCTGCTTCCGGCATCGGCCTTGCGCCCAGGAGCCTGGCAGCGTAAAGCTGCCAGTCGTCTTCTCACCCAAAGTTTAATACAACTGTTTGATTCTGCATTTCTTTTGGTGTGACTAAATGAAAGGAAAGAACAAGATTTTCTTCTGCTACGTAAGATGGGTCTTGATTGGAACGCTTTAGACGAAATCCCTCAGTTCTGTATGGAGATTGACGACGCGGAAGAGGTTCACACTGTCTCCATGGCAGAAACGAGCTCAGTATGTTTATTTCAGCAATTCTGTCGTCCGCTGCTCATTCATATATCCAGTCAAACACAAATGGATTGCCGCAGATCCTCGAGGATGACGAACCTAACCCACCCGACCAGAATCTGTCGCATCTCCCCTCACCGACACCAACAGATACTCATGCAAACGGTGCCGTGGCCCCAATGACCTCCGCCGTGACAAATGCATCGACGGTTCCAGCTCCCCCGGGCCGAGAGCGATCGTCTCGCGTTCGAAAAGTCCCAAAACATCTCGAAGATCTGGCTGCCGAGCGTTCAAAGTGTCTCTGCCATGCACCAGCGGACCCCGGGGATGATGCTGGTCTGCAGACAAACGCTGTTGAGTGTGCAGCAGGTGCATGCGAGACGAAATGGGTAAGCAGTTTGTCCCGTGGGTTCACCATTTTCAATACCGACCTGCAGTTCCATCGTGCATGTCTCCTGCGCTTCCTGCAGCTGCGGACAATCCCCTGGAACTGGTGTTGCAAGTTCTGTGTATCAGCGGGGAACCCCGTAACCAAGCGAAGGAGGTCATAGACCCGATTAGAACCCCTATATATTACTGTTCAATGCAAGTTCAATGTCTGCGCGACGCATTTGATGGGAATTTCCTTTTTAGGCTTATCTTATCTTATCCGATGGTCACGGGGTTGGGTGGTCCCCGAGCCGGTGCTTAAATCTAAAAATCGGCATAGGGTAGGGACTTAACATCGTGCCATACCCTTGGGCATTGTCGTCCTCGTTTACCGACATCGCGTGTGGTTACAGAGGCGTGGGAATTTGGTGCGATCTAGACCAGAACGTCACAGTGATGGTCACACTTACGCAAGCTTCTTCCTTCTCTTCCACCATTGCGCTCAGTTCGCCGACCCAGATCAATATATCCACGCTGCCGCGGTTCGGGCCTCATTCCATGCCAGACTCCAGACTCCAGTGTCCGGTGGACCAACATGAATCTCAATTCCCGAACCCCCCTTGATCCCGACCATCATCATCGATACACGAAAATCCACCCCGAGCTAGCTGTGAACCCTTCAACTGCCCACGAACGAGCAGAGGGCAGCTAAGAAGTCTCGAAGAGTGTGATAATATCCCTCATATCGATTACCTTCGGTAGCGAAAGCGACGCGACTGTGCCGGATCGAAAAATCCCTCACACGACGCAGACTTGGTCTACCACACGCGTTTCTACACACACACATCTACTGTGCTGCTGGTATCGTACAGACGGCAGTAGACTTTTTGAAGGCTTGAAAATCTTTTCTGAGAACACACGTGCGCCTGTATAGCGTCACCAAGTGCCTGTGACGGAAATTATTTTTTTCGTCAGCTCTCTCTTTCCCCCTCTACGACCACAAAATGTCCGCACTCAATGTAGTGCAAGACCTCGCGGCCACCCAACCGCCGCCTATCACTCCCACGCCGCCTGCTGTCGCGTTTTTCCCCGCGGTAATGCCGGAATCGCTTCACTTCTCCCTCTCACCTCCACCCAACCCGGAGTTCCTCGACGATGTAGGCGGCTACGACGCAGACTTTGAGGAGTTCGTGACGCAAAGACAGGGCAACCCACAAGGACCATCCGGAAAGGGCAAAGGCAGAGCTCTCACCCCGCCCCCGTCCCCGCCGCCCCAAGGCCCGGCCATCCTCGCTGCCGAGGGCTCCATCTCCGCCCCACCCGCACCAGCGTCGTCGGTGCTGTGTGCTACGGCCCCAACTCGCATCAAGGACCTGCACGCTCAAGTCCGAGCCTCTTTAGCTATCGAGCAAGCTCGTACCAAACTCCTCGAGACCAGGATCGACACGGTACAAGGAGATATCTCCCAGGGGATTGCAGGTGCGTCTCCGTACATCACACGCACACTCCCACTCACTATTCCTCAAGGGATACTAGCTCCGCCGTCGATTGTCGGTGTGCAGACCGACGTCAGGGCCTTGACCGACGCGAGCAATGCCCACGGCCGCAATAGCACCTTCACCAACGATCGCATCTCTGGCCTGAGCCTTCGTCTCGACCAGCTCGAGACTAAGCTCGCCACAAGCGAGGCCAGGGCCATCTCCGCCGAGGCTCTCGCTACGGAGGCGATGGCGCAGAACCGTCAGCTCTGGGCCTTTGTGCAAGGTGCCCCGGCTGTCCCCCCCATCCCACTACGAGCCCCCGGTCATGTCTGCGCCCGATAGTGTGCTCAATGCCAACGGAAAGCGCCCGCGCTTCGACGAGCTCGGCAACGATAACGCCAGCGCCGGCCCGAGCAACGGCTACGCAGGCGTGCCGCCGTTCACCCCCGGCCGCGTTCACCCCGGCTGCTCCCACCATCATCCAGCCCCCGCTTCAGTGGCAGGTCCCCACCGCCGCTGTGTCCACCATGACGGCTGCTCCCTCTCACACCGTGATGGGCTCCACCACCACTCTCCCGACGATGCTCACAACGTCCGCGCTCCCGACGATGGCGCCGTTGCCGCTGCCGCGCACAAAAGTCGACGTCTTTGTCGGCCCAGCCAGCTGGCCTGACGGGAACCACGATCAGCGGGACTGGCGCACTACAGTCTCCAAGATTGTACTTGACGTCTATCCTGGTCGCAAGATCGACGGCCAGTACGCGGTTCACAAATCGGCACAGCACCCCAACTACATCATCCTCAAATTCAACTCGATCCCGGACGCCGACAAGTTCATCAGCGGATGGGCCAACTCTCCCCAACGTCTCGCGAAATACGCGCTCGTCGGTGCCGGGCGTCATTTAAACTAACGAGGGCAGCTCCTCCTCCTTTCTTCTCCCCCTTCCCTCCCCCTTCATTATCCTATCCCCAACGCGGACAATGCGGTTCTAATACCCTCCCTACTGCGTCCCAACCCACCGCTACGTTATCCACACCCCAAAATGGGCCGCCGTCGCCGTCGATTATGACGCCGAGCCCTCCTTCTATACATCCTACATTCAATACACACGTCGATACAACACGGATTGTATCTGTACGTAGCTGGAACATTGATGGTTCCTTCATTCTCCACCTGAGCTGCCCTGAACACCGGAACCAAATCGAAAATTTCGACATTAATTTATTTCAAGAAACCCATCTCCGTCCGAATCAGCATGAGACGGTGCAGGCGCCGCAGGGCTATACCATTATCTCTCGGACGCGACGTCCCAAGGAATCTTTTAACAAGTCTTGGGGAGGCGTTGCGGCGATATTCCGCTCCGAACTCGGTTGCGTGTACCGCGAAGATCTATCGGGTCCAGATTTCATGGTGCTTCAACTGGACAAATGGCTCATATACAACGTCTACCTCCTCCCTCACGGCTCTGTTTGGACTGGTGTACTCGAGAGAGACCCATGTGGCGCTCTTGCAGCCTCACTCACAGTCGGACACAATGCGTTCTTCGAGATATCCCTGCATGGCGACACAAATGCTCGAACTGGATCAGAACTAGCTCACGAGGATGACCCCGAGAGGCTCTCCCAGGACGTCGGTAGATCTGATACACGGGGACATTGGCTCCGAACGACGCTCTCAGACGTTGAGATGGCGATTGTCTCTGGCGCCAAATGCCTAGGTCCGGATAGCGGGAAGTTCACCTCATTCCAAGGTCAGCGACGGACTGTCATCGACTACGTCGCAGTGTCACGATCCATGGTCGGGCGAATAAAGAAATTTGCAGTGCACGATCGTGTTACTGGCTACGACCATGCCGAGGTCTGTGTCTGGATCGAAACTTCACTTGAACACAGCACTCAAACATACTTGACACAGCGTGCACGAAAACGGAGGAAGTTGGACGCGCGCGAGAATCTGCCCGCCGAATCCGAGTTGGATCAGCTGCTACTCGAACCCTTCCCCGTCACCCCACGCTACGACACTTCAAGTCTGTATCTACCAGCCGACCATCACCAGTGTTTTTCTTCGAAGACCCAGTCTCAGCCCTCCCGACGCTGCATGTCCTCCCGACGGTCTCCCATGGATCATAGAAGGATGGGTCGAAGCTTTTGAGCTTCGGGGGATTCACGGGAATCTGTCCACATCGTCATTGAGTGCTCCCAGCGCACCGTGCCTTTTACTCACCATATTGGGTGTCCCCCGCATCACCAGCACCTCCCATGTGGGCCCAGGATAAGCCCGGCATCGCTGACCCGGCACCTACGTCCCAAGGTCGCCTTCCGACGGCGCTTCCTCTCATATCGATGGCCATCGATAAGCCGGCGCAGGTCGTAGTACCCACTACCCCCCCCTCCCGTGCTTGCCTCCGGGCTTCCAGCGGCTGGCCCATGTGCCCCCGTCTGCTCTACGTGGCCCGAGTGCCCTTTTTGTGTGCTGCCAGGCCGTCAGCGCCAAGCCAATGCAGCAAAAAAGCTGGTGCAGGTCGCAGTGAGGTCCTTGTACCTCCTCCTCCCCTCCCACGCTTGCCTACGGGCCCATGGCGGCTGCTGCGATGACACCCCCGCCTCTTTCTCGTCTGCGTGGCCCCCAGTGCCCGTCGTGTGCTGTCCGGCCGTGAGTGCCCAGCCAACGCAGCTCCGCTTTAAGAAGGGACGAATGCCGGCGAGCATCGTCACCAGCGCCTTCAAATCGAGCCCAGGCTGAGCCCGTCGTCGACACGGCACCTCATCTCGTCGCATGACCTCCCGAGCGAGCATGTGTACCCAAGACCGGGCATGGCGCTGCCCTCTCCCCGTGCCGATGTCGCTTCAATCCGGGATGAACGCCGGCGCGCGTCGTTACCCAGCACCTCCCAACCGGGCACAGGATAAGCCTGTCGTATACAGCACCTCCGTCCGTCGCATGGCCTCCCGAGGGAGCATGCGGGTGTGCCAGACCGGGCATGGCTTTTGCCCGCTCCCCGTGTCCACGCCGTTCCTGTCTCCGGGACGTGTAACCCCTGGCAGCCCAAGGTGGATTTGGGTCGACTGGCAACACCTCCGTGCTCTGCCCTCGACCCGTGGCGACGAGGCGGTCCCGGCGACGACCTCTCATATGGCCTTGCTGGCACTGGCTACCGTGCCCGGCGCACGGACCATGCTTTGGACCGAGGATTTTAGCGATGCTGCACTCGCCCTCGCTCGCCCACAATAGCCACGTGCTCATCGACGCGTCGGACGCCCGTATGCCCGTAGCCCTGCGTACTTATGTACTATGCATAAAATGTGATTTTACATCATCCAAAGTTGGGGATGCCAATCTCGTAGGCTCGGGACCCGCCGTTACAAGTGTCCCCCACTCATGGTGCAAGACATCGAGTGGTCAAAACAATTTTGTACTTTTGCTCTCTTTTTCTTTTTCTAGCGGCCTATCTCACATGCATCGTGCAAAGGAAAGACCTGCGACAAGCTTCGAAAACTGGTGGATGCTGGGGATTTACTGTAGTATTTCGTTCAATCCGGCAGCCCTGTGACCTGTGACACTTTAGGCCGAAATCTTATATTCGGCCGAGGCTCAGTTGGGCCGTGACACCGAAAAAAATTCGGCCGAGGGCGAATTCTCCACGGAACTCTCTGGATATATCCTAGAAACACGAAAATCAGTGATCAGCAGTATATTTGGCTGAATCTGCACAATTTAGGCGACATCACTGATCATATCTGTCCTCGAGACTCATATCGCTTTACCTCTCTTACCATGTCGAAGCTCCCGGAGATGTATCACGATCTTCTCCCTGCATCCACACTCCCAATTGCCCGTCTCGTGGAATTCCAGCTGCCGCCACAGAACACGTCAACTGTCTACATGGTCGCGGAGGACTACAGCTCCGAAAATAGCCCCACTGTCCTGGATTTCGACCCGAAAGCCATCCCAGCCCCACGATGAACGCGTGCGTGCCTGTGATGATCGATGCCAAGGCGGAGTTAATTAACGCTGCCGCGGAAGCAAAATGCAGCGCCTGCCGCGGGCTCAACCGCGGCGGGGGCGAAAAAAGCGATTGGGACAAGAAAATGTGACATTTTTAAAAGGGAATAAGGCATTCGGCGACGGCTCTGGTGACCTGTGACCCGCCGAAATATTTCGGCCAAATCGCTGAGTGTGACCGTGACATGCCTAATTGAACGAAATACTACAGTATACCTGGGAGGGGAGAACTCCAACCAGGTCCCACCGTGATTTTTTCCCACCGGGTTTTTCACCGGGGTTTTAACCAGCAGTCCAGCCTCTTTGAGGGCCGGCCAGTCAAGGAGCCCGGCATCCAGCAGTGATCAACCCCTGGAATCGGTGTGTGTTCCGTTGGCATCTTGTCTGTTTTCGGTAGGATAACCACCCTATCGTACATACATTGTTTGTCTTTGGTAAACTCCTTGTTCATGTTGTGGACCACTGGAGTATAATAAACCCCCCCCCCCCCCCCCCCCCCCCCCCCCCGCTTGCTCCGAGTCGTCCGTGTTTTAGGGATGCCACGTCTTGCCCATCAAGTCCTGCAGAGCCCGAGCGTGTACACACAAAATTTTGACTCCGAACCTGTCCACGTGCCTCAACTTGGTTCAACTCGAGCCGGATCTTCGTCCTCGTCCACGTTCTTCAACGTTGGCTGCTTTTTTTTGGTCGTTACTGTGCACTGTGGGAAGTAGGAACACCTCAATGAGGTGTTCCAACAGTTTTCTCGGGTGTTCAACACCTCAGCAAGGTGCACTACCCTGAGGTGTTGGAGCAGAACACCTTGCTAAGGTGTTGAGTCCAAACACCTCAGCGCGAAACAGCTCACCAAGGTGTTCGTCACCGAGGTGTTTGCACTGAACACCTCAGCGGGGTGTTCCGCAGAACAGCTCACGGGCCCAACACTTCCAGAAGGTGTTGCACCGCAGAACAGCTCATTGCAGAACAGCTCATTGAGGTGTTTTATGAAACAGGGACGTGTAATCTAATCTAATCTGATCTGATCCTCATCGCGTCGGAGTTTGATTGTCAACGAAGCCGTCGGCTATCGCTATCACGGTCACAATCAAGGCTTGCTCCTGACCGCCATCCGCACAAACACACGCCAAGCGCGAGCACCTCCCTGAACTCCAACGTTCCTTCTGGGAACCCTTAGGCATGGCTCGTTCTCGTCAACGTCCCAACGCACAAAGGGCGACCACCGTAGTGAGGCGCATGAGCATCTGTTGATGCAAGCCTGGCTCTCACCTTCCATTCACGCGCCAAGTGCACTACTTACAAGCCAATCGAAAACAAGGCTTCCTCGGTTCCGTCAGCAACCCAACGTCTTCTCGGCCGATGGCTCAGCTGCCGCACTCGGTAATCTTGGCGCCGATGGTGCTGGCTTTAACGATGATTCTGCGCTCTGCGACGCACACGCCTCTCCGGAGCCCGATGCTGCGGATTCTGATGCAGAGTCGGAACGGCTGCCCGAGCAGAACGACTACGCTTGCTTTGACGAAGACGCAGGTGCCGCTGACGACCCACTCTCCCAAGCGCGAACGATTCAAGATCTGGAGGAGCTGGACTAACCACCCTAACTCTACGGCCTTGTCGAACATGAATGAATCTACGTTTGATTTCCGTATGTTGTGCTTTGCTTTTCACTCAGGCAAATGTTCATCCTCATGCGACCATGACTAATATCCGCCTCTTCTGCTGTAAAATTCACGCGAATATTCCACGCAATACCTGTAACATGATTCAAAAATAACATCGACTCCGAGTGGGTTATTATACCGTCTTGTTCTTGTCTCTGGTGTCGAGCTGGTCTGGTACCACTGTCAATGTATACGCGAGGACGACTCTGAAAGCTACTGGTGCCGATACTGTTCTGAGACGCAGTTCAAGGGCGAGCCTCGGCAGGACGCACGAAAGGGCCCCCAGCCAAACTGAAAGCTTAAATGCAAATATTCTTTCTCGTTTTGGACGCAGGCTCAACGCTCTGTGGACATTGATTGACCTATGCACTCCGTATCCATAACTCTTGTTCATTAGACACTCGTGTAACCTCCTTGTAGCCAATCTGTAGTCTCAGCCGCTCGAAATAGAACTCTGACAGTGTTTGACTCCTTGCAACTGTAATTCCTGCATGTGCATTTGTTTTCAAGGTCCAGGTCGGTTCTGCACCTTAAAAACAAACACTTTAGTACACAATATACAGCCGGAATAACCTGCCAAAGCGTATCTAGAATGCCCGGCACGCGCTCACCTGCAGGACTGAGAGATTCAAATTTCAGTCCCGCAGTCCTGAGGTGGTTTAGATCCTGTTATTTCTGACTCCAATGGCATCAGTTACATTCTCCCGATATCCCTGAATTTTATAGATTTTTTGAGGCACGCGCGGAGGAGAACGGAGCGAACGCGACGCGTCGACGGGACATCACATGATCTGATGTCACGTCACGTCACACGACTCCTTTCCTCTCTCCGCCATCATCAGCGGCCAGTTCGCCTACGACGACTCTGGGGCTCCCGGAAACATATCCATCTTCCTCCCACATCCCACAACACCCTCCAGGCCGCTCAACAGCCCCGTACGATGCCAGGAAGCTCGTCGTCGACGCGATGTCGTCTCAGCCAAGAGGGCCGCACCGAGCGCGTAGGAGGGCGATTTGGGCCGAGATGAGGGCATCTGGGCTTTGGTGCGTGGCTCTTATGCTCCCTCCATCTTGGTCTAGGACAACATCTGGAGCCGCACTCCACCTTCGCGTTGCCGTTGCCTTCCTGCGCCATCTACGTGCCCTGCGACGCGCTCAAGCTGGTCCCACCACATCCTACCGCATCCCACCGCATCCCACCGCATCCTACAGCCTGCTCAACTCTATTGAGAGTAGGCGCAGAGGTGCAGAGGTGGAGAACTTGAAGACGGTGAGCCAGCCAGCCTTCTGCCGAGTGCAGAATTCCACTTACATATATACAGTCCACGCAAGGAGACCAGAAGCACTCGCCGGTCGCCGACGCGACGGGGCATCACCATATATCCACAACTTTGCAAAATCACACATTGTTTTCTTATCCGCGCTTCCCCGCCCGCCGGCCCTCCTGCTGCTATCACATCGAGATTCTCACTGGAAAATATCCCCCTCTTCCCGCTCTCGCTCGCGCTGAATAGGCACTCCAAGTAGGAGGGTAAGCACGGACCCACCTACACCCTCTCCGTCCCTCCTTCAAGCAAGCACCCTACGCGAACGCGGAGGGCGGAAATTAACGGCGTGAGAGCTCACCTCGGCTAACCTTACACCACCCACGAAACCAGCAAGATGGGGTCGATGTATCTTCCAGGACCGATTTGGAGAACAATGGGACCTGGGGTTGCCAGTGCGTTGCAAAATCAGACCGCGCCGCGCGCGGGACGCCGTCGCAGGGCCATGTATCATTCAAGTTGCGGTTTTCAGCCCCCAGCGCCGTATATATCCCCAGCCCAAGTTACCTCACCTCTGACTCGTCGAGAGAACATATCGCACGCAACACACCGAAACGGCTTCACACGTCGTCCCGCGACGGCGGTGCATGTGAATTTTCTCACCGCCGCCCGCCTGTCAGATGTCGATGCAGTTACGTCCCGACGATCGACCGTTTCGGTTAG
Organism: Mycena amicta; assembly: GCA_029282125.1. Lineage (NCBI taxonomy): Eukaryota > Fungi > Basidiomycota > Agaricomycetes > Agaricales > Mycenaceae > Mycena > Mycena amicta. Next base: position 25,903 of record JARIHP010000055.1, read on the forward strand.
GCGGAGAGATAAAGCAAGGTGATTAGAAGAGGAAGTGGCTGGCTTGCCTCGAGGCGGGATAAAGCAAGAGAGTCTCGCGGGAGACGCATCAAGTAAGTTTCGCCGATTTCTCCGCCGGAATCAGCAACACGCAGAAGTGAAGAAGTGAAGTGATGCATGGAACTTTAGAACTAACAGAAGAAAAACGAGCATGCGGTCTCTTACCGATACACGCACACGTGCAACCTGATGCGAACTAATGGTGGTTGGTGCCTTAGATGGAGTTGTAGAATGTAACGCACGCGTTGCGTTGCAGCGAAAATGACTGAAGGCCCCGATGGAACTCGATTCTCGAAGGCGGTGAATTCGAACAATGTGTGGCGTTCATTGGAGTCAACGATGAGCTTGCTTCTAGCGCGCTGAAGCAGGACGCGTGTACCCCGGCGACCGGTGATTGGGCGTTCCATTTATGTATTTATGTATGACTCGGCCAAAGATATTAACTTAGAGCTGCCTCGGACCCGGCAAGGTGCGACGCGCGTACATAGAACACAAGAATAGCTCGCCCGTATGCCTTGATGAGATGTAAGAGTAAAGCAAAGAAAAAATGCAGTCGTGTTCCCTCTCCTCCTACCCCGCACGTTGGTAGGTCCACGGCGCTAAACACTTACTTCCCAACCCTAATTCGGCGCCTATCTGGACGCTTGGGCGCTCGTTTAATCGTTAATCGCCGCTTTGGCCGGTGGCGGTACCTGTCATCGATTGGCATGTACAGCTCGGCGCACTCGGAGTTTCCCAGTACCAGTGCCCCAGTCAAGACAAGAGACAAGACGCGCTGAGCGCTGAGATGGTAAACGCCTCGGCTTCGGGCTGACTCTAGATCCGTTTACGGCAAAAAAAACACGCTCGATCGTTTTTCCCACGCGGTTCTTCATTGTTCCTGCCCAAATCGGGAAGGGTCAAAGCTGACTTGGAGTCGTTCCCACACAGCGACAGCACGATGATTCCGATCGGTGGCTTTTTATGCTTCATTAGCGAGTCGTCTTATTGTTTTCCTCCTTCCCCCGCTTGCTCGCCAGGACGAGGAGAGAGAGACGATGCCCGCTGTACGAAGCCGCCATCCCCCCGCTCGTCGTGCGTCTGCTACAGTCCAGCATGCCTTCCGCGTTCGCTGACCAGCTTGTTTCTGAACCCCCTAGCCCACCTGCTCGATCTAACGTCGGCGGACGAGAAGAAACCTGGCATAACGATAATCGCGCCGACCCCTCGCCAGTCGACGTTCAGCTTTCCCGCTGCGCACAACCTCGCCGACAGCCCGTATGCGTCGCCGAGCAGCTCGCCATTCGAGTCCGAGAGTGACTGGGGCCTGCGTGGACTCGCTTTGTCATCGCCGTCGACATCTCCGTTTTCACCCGACGACGACGACCATGCACCAGCAACACCGTCCTCTGCGAAGAGGATACCAGCCACAGTCCCAGCCCCGCTCCCGCTAAGTGCGTACATGCGCGTGCTCACACCGGTCCCCTCGTCTCCTCTTCATTCCATCCTCTCTTCGGCATCTCCATCGCCGTCACCGTCGACTCCCGGAGCTTCGCGACGGGGACGAACTGCTTCTGCGGATGGACGACCGAAGAAGGGCGACGCCGACTACGTCAAGCGTCCCGAGAATGCGTTCATTCTGTTTCGACGACAGGCGTGTGCGGAGCATGCCGGTTCTTCGTCTTCCCCGTCTTCCCCTTCTCCGGCTTCATCTCCTCCATCCACATCGACGTCGTCCTCTCCTCTTCCCACACCCGCACCCGCACCCATCACGCTCGTCGGCCTCCCAGCGAAAGCCCGTCAAGCGGATCTCAGCAAGGCGATCTCAGCGCAATGGCGCGCGTTGTCAGCGGAGGAAAGGGCAAAATGGGAAGCCATGGCGGCTGAGAAGAAGCGGGAGCACGAGGAGAAGTATCCCGGGTACGTCTATCGACCGAGGAAGAAGCCGCCGCGCGGGAGCACGAATGTTGCCGATCTCGAGAGGATGTCGCTCACTCCGACTCCAATGCCGATGCCAATACCACCTCCACACCAGCCACTCGCTCCGAGCGTCGAGTTCGTTCTCCCAGCTCCGCGTCTTCCCCTCCCACGATCATCGTCCGTCCCGCCGCCGCCGCATCCGTACCACACCATCCAAATCCCGAACGTCTACGCCGGTGGATACCACACCTATTCGCCGTTCACCGCGTCGTCTTCCCCTCCCACAAACCAAACCCAAGACTTTTCCCTCCTCCCGATGATCATGGCGTCGGCGTCCAAGCGGGAGAGCACGAACACCAGCGGATTCGATTACCTCCCAGCTGCGGGCGAGGCGGGGAATACGATGAGCTCGTTCGAGGCGAACTTGATGGTGCGTCTACTTTCTTTTTGGTTCGTTTCTTCGAATACTAAGACTCGTGGTAGACGTCCGACTTTCTACGCTCGATGTTCACCAACCCCGACCCCAGCCCGACGCCGCTCGACACAGCGCTAGCGCTCGAGCTATCCCCCGCATCGTCCCCCGAACCAGAACTCGCTACACCGGGTCCGGGTCCTGGGCCTTCTTACAACGCATCGCCGCTGCAAGACTGTTCTCCCGGCGGATGTCTCTCCCCACAGCAGCAAACATGGCCTGCAGCGTACCCACTTCCACTTCCCCACTCGCACCTCGACGCGAACTTCGATTCCGCTGCGAGCATAGACTTTGGTTTTGGTGTTGATTTTAACGACTTCGCACTCGGGAGTGTACCACCGCCGTCGTTTGGTGGCGAGTTCCAGGGCTGGGATATGCCAGTCGGCGAGCTGGACATGGATATGGACATGGGGATGGGGATGGATATGGGGATCGGGATGGAGGCGTGGGATGGTGTCGACCCGATGCAGCTGCAGGCGTCGGCGTCGGGGAGTTGATATGCTAGGTGCGTTTGCGTTTGCGTTTCACGTTCCTGCTAACGATGTGTTCTAGCTCGAGCGTCGGCTGGAACCCAACTCCGCGAACGAACACTCAACACAAAAAGCTTACCGCCCGTTTTTCTTGTATAATCTCTGTAACAGGTACTTATGCTCGTCTCTCATCTACCTACCTAGTATTTATCCTCTTCCTTTCTCTCTACTCCGCCATCTCAATGTACATAAACTTGACATCCCCCCCTCCCCCCCCCCCTCTGCATCGCATTTCCTCCCACCCATCCCCATCGCAGAACACTTTTTTCGTCTTGCTCTCCCCCTGCTCCCTATTCCCTATTTCCTTATTCCGCATTCCGCTAGCGCTGGACCCTACCTACCTACCTACACATTTTTTGCGCGCCGAGTCGGCACTGCACTGCACCCACATCTCATCTTATCCCAACACAGTCTTATCCAAAGACAACACAACGACGATAAAGTATACAGATTTTATGGCATAGTTTAATGAATTATTTTAATTTAATGGATGGATGGAGTCGGACATGAGGCCAAGGAAGGACATGTATCAGGGAGGGTGTTGCAGAGCTAAGCCAAGCCGACGGCAGGATGAGCGCCGCACCTTTGTCCTTTAGGGCGGATGTCAAAGAAATAAAAGCAAAGGAACTCGTTCGATACGCGCGTCGGCCGTCAAGGTCGAAGAGTGTTGTGTCTTCTTTTTTTGTCGACTGCAACCCACACGCCTTCCATAATAAGTGCTGCGATGTAACGATACAGTACCGCGTTGGACTGATGCTACGAGTACCGTTAACTCGAAGTCAAGCTACACCAGCCAGCCCATGGGATGCATCTACTTCGATGCGCACATCACCTGAACAGAGACGTGTGTCGGTGTGTTCCCTGTTCGAGCCGGGGATGGGTCCTTCGCTGTCGTTATAGTTTTTATTTTATTTTTATTTTTTGGCCACGGAGAACTTCCAAGTTGCAGCTGCGAGGATATGTCCGTTCCGCGGGTAGAGTTGTATTGTGCTCGGCAGTGCTCCGGGCTGGACCTAGCGCGCGTGCTTATCGTTCGAGCTCGGGGCGCCGCAGGGCCGCGAGAGCCCGAAAATATTCAACCCTCTTGCCTGGATAAATCTGCGTATCCGAGTCCTGCAACATAGAAATGGATCAAAAACAGCAGCAGAAAAGCGATTCACATACATGCCGCCACGGAGTAGGGATTTTGCGCGGTATAAACATTGTTTGCATTGGCTCTGGATCTCCCCCTGGACGGAGACGGTCATAATTTTGGACGGTGTGACTTTTGGAAAAGGGAAGCTTGGGAGGGATACAATCACCGGATACTTACCACCATTCGTCCGCATCACGTTGCACGTGTGCGCGTATCCGCAAGATCTAGACCGCATGCTCTCGATTGTTTTTACTTCCAAAGTTCCATGCATCACTTCACTGGAGAAATCGGGCTGATGCGCCTCCCGCGAGGCAGCATACTTCAAGTTATCGCGTCTTCTCTTGCTTTATCCCGCCTCGAGGCAAGCTAAAATATTCTCCTTGCTTTATCTCCTGGCGCGTAACCGTCGATCTGTCCATCGACATTTGGCAGCCCAGGCGGGCGGGTGAGAAAATTTCACATGCACCGCCGCCGTGGGGACGTGTGAAGCCGTTTCCTTGTGTTGCGTGGAATATGTTCTCTCGACGAGTCAGAGGTGAGGTACCTCGGGCTGGGATAAATACGGCGCTGGGGCTGAAAACCGCAACTTGAAAGCCAGTGTTCGCCCGACGGCGTCCCTTGATACGATGGATGGAACCCGCTCGCGCGCACGCAACCCCAGGCCCCATTGTTCTCCAAATCGGTTCTGGAAGATACATCGCCGCGACCCGACCCCATCCCAGATTATCCGAGGTGAGCTCACCGCCGTTAATTTCCGCTTTCCCGCGTGCGCGTTTCAAGTTGGTGCTTACCTGACGGAGGGACGGTGACGGTGCAGGTGGGTCCATGCTTGCCCACCGATACCAAATAGTGTCTGTTGTGTATGCGAGGGAAGAGGGCACCGTTCCCAGTGAGAATCTCGATGTGATAGCAGCAGGGGGCGGCGGGGATGCGCGGATAAGAGAACAATGTGTGATTTTACAAAGTTGTGGATGTGCGAGTGATTCTCCGCGATGTCGGCGTCCGCGTGCGTCTAGACGCGGACTCGGACACGGTAGCATCTTACGTGGACTGTAAGTGGGATTCTGCACTCGGAAGAAGGCTGGCTCACCGTCCTCAAGCTTCAAGCTTCAAGTTCTGCACCTCCGCGCCGCCTACTCTCACTAGAGTTGCGTCCAACCGACCCTGCGCGAATTACCACTGAAAGCGCGTACGCGTCCCTGATAACATCCCCGTTTTCCACCGCGAGTCACCATCTCCCGACTCAGACTCATTAGTCCCGATCCGGACACGCGTCGCCGCGCGTCTCACGCCCCCGCGAAGCGCGATACACAACACCACGAGGCTCGCGTATCAATTGGCTGCATCTGCATCTACCGCCAAATACGGAAACCCCGAGTATGATCGGACGTCGCGTCGCAAATTTGCGTTGAAGGGATGACTCACGCGCGAATCTGAGTCGTTCGAGCCTGTGAAGTCTTCCCCACGGCGACAGCCTTAGCTCCAAGACTTGTCAACGGATGATTGCGCGCGGTAACAACGGGCGCGCGAGTCGGACGTATATCAAAAAAGTTAAAACGTGTTTTGATTTGCTCATGCGAACGCCCGCCGTCCACCCATTGTCCTGTCAATCTGTGAGCTAAACGGCCAACCGCGAAGGGAGGACAATGCAACGATGGGTGGCAGTAAACGCCGATGGGAAGGTTCTTCGCGTTCGCTGGCGGGAAGATTTGGATGTATGTACCTTCGAGGGAGTAATGTTAGATCCGCGAACCTGAGATTGTTGGGGCCAACCTCGATTTGGAGAACAATGCGCGCGCAAGTGCTGCGCGTTAGGCGTTGGAATACTCGTACTTTGGAGTGTGGACCGGCCGGGACAGCAGCTTGCTCAGACAACATTATGATACGACCAGTCCAGAGCGCTTACCTAGGATGAGCGCATTGCGGATAGTTGAGTGAATTCCCGCTGTAGAATTTCGCGATACCTCGTTCGCACCGAGGGCTGGACCTATGGGGATGCTTCATATGCTTTTTGTGTCTCAGTGGTGTTTAATTGATTAGACCCAGCGCCGATGAGACGAAAGTGGGAAGCTTTTGGATGCGGATTCGAGGGAGCGATGTTATATCTAACGTGAGATTCCTGGAGCTAGCTGCGATTCAGAGAACAGTGCCTGTGTGTGTGCGGTGAGCATACTGGAAGCTCGAGACGCCAAATAACCCGCCTTCACTGGGAGAGCATTTAATTTGCTCAGACAAGATGATGATACGCCGGCGACGAGTCCAGAGCACTGACCGACAGCGAGCGCACTGTAGCGAAGCTGCCCGGTACAGGGTTTGCCGAGGAAAAGTTATGGTGCGACGAGTCCTGAGCGCTGACATAAAGTGAGCGCACTGCAGCTGGCTCGGATGCTTCCACGATAGAAATTCAAAGACACCTCGTTCACGCCGAGGGCTGGACCGTGAGTGTGACGTCGACGTACTTTTTTTTGTGTGTTTTGTTGGCGTAGAAGTGGTTGGGGTTGGGTAGACCAGGTACGCGCGATTTCCATCCTTTCAGCACAATCCGAAGCCACTATATACCTAAGAAAATCGAGGACGGCAGAGAAAAAGAAAGCCGTCAGCGATGAACGAAGTCCTGGGTCGGATTGAACCGAGTTGACGCACGAGGGACAGACACCAAAGTAAGAACCCCCATATACAGACTGTTTTGTGCTCCCCAGGACTTGATGGGGCATGGAGCGACAATTTGGACTGGCAAGTTCCTCTTGATTTTCGACGTCCCGGCTGGCGTCGCTGGCCGCTCAAGTTCCAGACAAGATATATGGATTGACATGCGAGGAAGGCCTGTTGGCGGATTCGGAGCAATCGTGGACTTGGATACATGAGCGCAGTGGTGGAAGCAAAGGAAGGAGCAGCGTGACAGTGACATCACAGTCACAGTCACGGGAGGTCTAGACCGATCGTCCGGCGCAATATTTAATCGCCGCACCTTACTCTCAACTTTTATCATCTTTCCTCGAGATTCTGTCGACGACCCTATCGTCTCGGCTCGAGTGCAACTGCGTCCGCTCCTTCACTAGTGCTGGCCCGTCTGGATCTCGTTCGTCTTTGCCTCAAGAAGCTGCACCGATCGTATTGACGCTCGAGGACAAGCCGCGCGGGGCTGGGCTTCGATTCAACTTCGATTGCACTATATACTTGGTACTAGTTGGTAGCTCGTCATCGTCCAACGCGAAAATGCGCCACGGAATCGCCCGGCGAGCCTCTCCTGGAAGCCTCTGCTCTCCTGCTATTGAGCCGAGAGCGCTCCGAGCGCGGCATTCAAGCATAGGCAAGATACCTTGCAGTGTCGCGGTCAAGTCGCGGTGCAGCTCGTTTCGACACGGACCACGGCGAATGATCTTGATGAGCGACTCGTATTTTTCTTTTCCTAACCCCTAGCGGAAATCACTCAGCACGCCGGCCTAATGTTACAATTGGTTTATACTTGCGTGCTCAATCTGCTAACAGACCTCAGTACTGTATTAATTCGGTCGCGAACGAGCAAATGACAAATGTTTTCTCCATCTTGTGTAGACCTCGTTGAAACAGCAAGAGGAAGAAACTATCCAGTGCATTCGACTTACCAAGACACACAGAGAGGATACAGCTACATGTACGAGCCTTGGAGATCTCGGCCGACCGCCAGTTTATATTCCAAGTTGCGAATGACGAGGATATGACTCGTGAGGTTGGATCATATGATGATCTTATTTCATCGTTTTATCAGCGTTTTCTCGGTGTGTTGAGCTGCGTTAGACGATAAAAAATCAAAAAAAAAAAAAAAAGAAGCCTGAACCAGCTGAACCAGCGACGAGCTGGAAGATTGCAACTTGGGGAAACGAATCGTGCCAGTGGTAGGGAGACGACAGGCTTATATTTGAACCTGCATGTACGTTGGTAATTATAACAGAACAGAATCAAATCCTCAAATCTTTCGCCGCTCGGGAAGGTCTAGGGCAACTTCCCACGCCGGCTGTGTTGTGACGGCATCGTGCTGACGTGTACCCGACATCGCCCGACAAGAATCTCTTTCCTGACTACCACCACGACGAACGCGACATGTCGTCGAACGAGGACGAAAACGGGATGGAGGGCCATCGAGGGAAGAAGCGGAGGACTGCACGCGCGTGCGACGTTTGTAGACGCCGAAAAAGTTCGTCCGTCTCTCAATAACCCTGCTGCGAGCGGACCAACGCTTACTTGCACCGGTAGATCGATGTGTGTTCCCTGTCCTTCGCTACGATTCGTTCTCATCCGTGAAAACTCAGGCGACGGCTCGCAAGTCGACGGGGACACATGCTCGACATGTCTCGAGCTGCATCTCGAGTGCACGTATCTCGAGGGAGCTGCGGTACGTCTTCTGCAAGTAACATTGATCCATACTAAAATGGATAGCAGAAACGTACACTTGCTGGGAGGTGCGTTCTCGTCGTCCGTTGATGCTGTAATAACCGCCACAAGTACATACATCCAAACTCTCGAAGCCCGACTGGAGCGTGCTGAGACTCAGGTCAAACAGCTCCGCGCTGCGCTCACAGCTGCGCATTTGGCTCGTTCCACAGAAGCGCTTGACAAGAAGGCCGACACGACCACAATGTCGCTACATAGCTTGCGCGCGGCACTACGTAGCTGCTTAGGCCCTCCGTCCCCGCCGTCCACAGAGGATTTGGAGCACTTGGCTGTCGCGAAGCAGGTACGTCTTCTCATTTCGGTTCCGCTCCCGACTCACGCTCTTCAGCTCGAGCAACTCCGTATCGGAGCCGACTCAAGTGCACAAGTCCGATTCCTTGGAACGTCATCTGGGGTCGACCTCGTGAAAGCCACCATGGATTTGAAGGCGGATGTGAATGCGCGGGAGCGCAGGAATGCATCTGGAGGGCATTCCAATGGGGTGGAGTCAAGAGCTTTCGATGCAGACGACGAAGATGACCGGGGCGGTACGAGCGGTGCGAGTGGGAGTGAGCTGGCGTGGACTTCGGCTTCCAGGAGGCCAGAGTATTGGACTTACAAGCGCGTGCGTGTTTTCTTCTCTCTCTCTTGCCCCTTTTCTAAAGCCGACACTCCCAACTAGTGGGAAACCACCGCTCTCCGCGCGCACACTTACACCTTCCCCCCGCTTGCGCTGATGAACGAGCTGGTCGACCTCTACTTCGCGCAAGTCAACATGTATCTGCCGCTTCTGCACCGGCCGACGTTCGAAAGGGGTGTGAGGGATGGATTATTCTTACGGTGGGTTTATCCTCGGCTCCATCCGCGCTGTTCGGTGTTCCGCCTGCTGACGCTCTCCTTAAACAAACAGAAATGATCCCTTCGCAGCTACTGTTCTGCTCGTTTGCGCTGTCGCGTCGCGATGGCACTCTGATCCTCGTGTCGGAGCACCAGACGGAATCGGCGTAGGTCTTGACGACGGGTACGGACGCGGGCCTGTCAGCTACGGCGAGGCCTACCCCCCGTCCACTCCATTCGAGCATCCAACTAATCCGAACCCTTCACTCGGAGCCGACGCTGCAGGTGGCCCCGGCTCGGGATCCGGACTCGACTGTGGCTGGGCGTGGTTTGACCAGGTTCCACTGGTGGGGAAACATACGTTTGGGCAGGCGACGTTATATGATTTACAGGCTTATTGCGTGCGTCTTCTATTCACTCCTCCGCGGCCTCAACAACTGGTGAGACACACTCCCAGCTAGCGATCCAGTTCCTCGAGAATTCCTCGGCGCCGCAAGGCTCTTGGATCATGATTGGTATTGCGCTGCGATTGGCCCAGGTGTGTCCGCCCTCCGTTGCTCCTTCTTTATCGATATAAAACACCGCGAAACGTACAGGATCTCGGGATTCACCGGCGCTCCGCCCACATCGAGCAGCCTTCGGTCGAACGGGAGCAGATGAAGCGCGCGTTTTGGGTCTTGGTGTATAAAGACCGCATCGTCAGCTCGGTAATTGGCAGGCCATGTGTACTGCAGCATGATGAGTGCGTCGTCCTTCGTTCCTTCGTTCCTGCTTTCAACCCTGGCATGCATGACCAGATGCGATATCGACCTCCCTATCGAATGCGACGACGAGTACTGGGAACACCCGACGCGTCCGTTCCAACAACCCCCCGGAATTCCCTCGCGTGTGACGTTCTTCAACACACTCATGGCGCTGAACCATATCCTCGCGTTCAGCATGAAGCTGTTGGTGCGTGTTCTCCTTCTCTTCGCTGTGTTATGTTCTAACGTGCCTTTTTTTTCTTCGCAAGTACTCGCTCGGTAAAGTCCGCGATGCGTTCTCTGTCGTCGATGAGAGTTGGGAGCAACATGTTGTTACGGAGCTCGACTCGGCGTTGAATACTTGGCGGGATCGGGTACCGGAGCATTGTGCGTCTCCCTTTCCATCCTTCGCTGCGGTTCTCTCCTGATACGATCTCGACGTAGTGCGCTGGGACCCTGATCGCGCCAACTCGGTGTTCTTCGACCAGAGTGTCGCGCTACAGTGTGGTTACTACCATCTACAGATTCTCGTCCATCGGCCGTTTATCCCGATGATACGCAAGTCGGCTCCGTCGGTGCGCAGTTTTCTGGTTTTTTTCCTCCGTGTGTAGCTTGTTCATTGACGCATAAAACGTCAAGGCGCTTCCCTCATTAGCCATATGCACCAATGCAGCACGCTCATGCGCTAACGTCGTCGACATCCAACGCAGAAGGAAGGCTGGCGTTCCCGTCGTATTCAACTTCGTGAGTTCCTTCCCTTCCCACCTTTATCCGGAACCGACTACGGCAGTACGCCGTCTTTACCTCCGGATTGGTCCTACTGTTAAATGTCTGGAGCGAGAAGCGCACGGGGCTGGAGCCAGCAGATGCGACGCGCGATATCGCGAACGTGCACAAGTGTATGGCTGTGGTGAAGCTGTGTGAGGATCGGTGCGTGTGTTCATTCTATAATTCCTTGACTAAGAGAACTCGGACGTAGATGGCAACATGCGGGCCTTCTCTGGGACCTCCTCGCTGAGCTGCCGTCCGTCGGGCAGATGCCTCCACCATCTAATACATGTAACAACAACCCCTCCTTCACCCCACCGAGCAAGCCGGAAAATTGCTCGCCCGAGCCCGAGTCTCCATGGCGCGGCGCACCGAATGCTAATAGCTCCACTTCTTACACACACCAATCGCAAGTTTCAGCTGACTATCCCGCCCTCCTAGCCTCTTACGCGGGTGCTGCCGGCGTTGGGCATGCTATGCCAACGCTCGGCGAAGCTCCCATGGAGCCTAGTGCGTTTGCACCCGAGCCCGAGATGCCCGAGATGTGGAATCCGCAGCCGGATTCGTTCGCATGGACGCCTTTGGACTTGGAGCCGCAACGCCAGTTTGCTTCGGGAGAGGACTTGCCAGTGATTGACCAGGAGACAATTGCGCTGTGGTCGAAGGCACCCGTGGGGCTGGAGTGCGTTCTTCCTGCTCCACCTTGGAATTTCGATGAGCTGATGATGGTGGTCTGTTTTGCCCGCAGAATGGACGATTGGTGGCACTATTTCAACAACTTTAGCGAGCTCACACAGCAGACGTAGATGGAGTGCAATTAGTTTTCTCTAGATCCTTCCTTGCGGCAAGTACTCAAGTGCGAGGAAATAATATTGCATCATGCAAATCTTGTTCAAAAGATTTTAAATGTGTTCAAAAAATCTCGCCATCACCCCAAACCAAGCCCATCTGGGTATTCTGCGGGTCAAATGAAAACATTTGGTCCGGATCCCGAAAGACCCGACGTCGGCCGATGTGACGCTTTTCTCGGGGAGCTCAGCTAGCCCGAGCGCGATGGCGACTCGCTTCAGCACGAGATAGTTGCAATCGCCACTGGCATCCGAGACAGGAGGATAGCAACGTAAGCGAAAAAAAAAATCCATCATTGGCTATTTTTGGCAGGATCTGACAAGCATCGCGAGATGGTGAAGGGAGCCGATGCCGAATCGGGATGTGACCATGCGATGCGTTTTGGCGTTTACGCAGGAGGCGTATCCTTGGGTGCGAGGACAGATCGGACAGATCCCGCTGCTACAGGAAGCGCTGCAAAGAAATCCAAAGCAGCTCGGGGTGATTCATCGGCGATAACATCGCAGCTGCATCAAATCCCATCGATACTGTCAAGCTGTCAGTGCCAGTGGCCTCGAGGATTACACGCCGCGACCGAACTCTCCTCCGTCCCTCATCTGCCACTGGCACTACTCGACCAGGCCCACTGAAGCACTGAGAATGCAGGGAACTAAGCGAAAAGCCGATCACTTGCCGGACAGAGATGAAGCCTCAGCGGAGATGAGTCCGCAGCGGTGTGTGCCTCCAAAATTGATTAGATGATCTGGGCTCATCTGTGTTTGGGGTCCCCAGCTACTCCTGGTTCGGAGCAACCTTCGACACAACAAAATTCACTCGATTTGATGTTGAGGCTGGTCTTGCGCTGAGCATCACCGACATCATTCAGCAGCTCAATGACTCAGATGCACTCAGCGGAGATCTCAAGAACGATTTGACTTTTGAGGACAATCCACTGTTCAAAACAAGAAGACTCTTCCTGGAGCTGGATCGAAAATCCAGGAACACCGCTCTCATCTCATCCTTCCTTGATGGTCTTGCTTCCGTGGGCAACCTGGATTATGCACTCAGCCCTTACTTTGTGCAATTCAAGAGCAATCCTGGAGCTTTCATTTCCCAGTTCTCTGTTGGTGATGACTTTCATTTGAGGAAAGAGAAGATATGCACCAAGGCCAAGCTCATCTGGCATGGCCTACACAAATTGGCAGCAGAGGTCCAATCTACAGTCCCGACTCCATTCAGCTCGATCTTTGAGCTGCTCCATCGGATATCTGATATGGCTGAGGTATGGCACGGAGCAGATCTGTTCTTGATATTGACTCTTCAACAGATGTATATGGACACTGAGAAGGGTCTGCAGGCTCTGATGGATAACCTCTCATCCTCTCTTGTGCAAGCCAACACTGTATTCCTGGAAAGGGAATACTACAGCATCCAGATCACTGACAGCAGTGAGAAGCTGATGAAGTAGGTCTCACGGTTGATAATTACAATACAACCTCAAGTTTTACAGACTGGTTGTAGAAGGAGCCCTCGAAATTCACAAAATGCATGCCAACTTCCAGGGAGCTGACACCGAGATACAGCTTATGCTGATCAACAAAATTCAAGCATTTGCTGACCAGTTGAAGGGAGCTATGGATTTTCACATGGTAAGTTGAAGGAACTCGATTATTTAGCGCTTTATACTTAGCAATAACTATTAGCATGAAAAGTCTCTATCCAATGCCAAAAACACACAGCTCACATTGGAGAACACCTTGGTTTGTGTTTTGTTTTGTTTTCTGTTCTCTGTTTGATCTTTTTTTCCTTAGGCAATGAAGTTGGCCTATGTTCCCAAAGCACGCTTCAATGGAGTGGATAAGCTCACTCGCCGAGGGTGCACACCACAAACTCGGGAGAACCTCCTATCTCATCTTGAGAAATGGGCTCTCAACACATCTCTGGACGTATCTGATAACATTTGTTGGCTTAGTGGCATGGCTGGGACCGGCAAATCCACCATCGCATACACTCTCTGCCAACAGTTGCATCACTGTGGCCGACTTGGCGCATCCTTCTTCTGTTCTCGAAATGAGGAAGATACCAGGTCCTACAAGTTTCTTGTTCCGACTATTGTACGTCAGCTCCTCTCTGCATATAAGCCTCTGGTGGCTAGTCTTCAAGGGGTCAACCTTGAGTCACTCAATGCTACTTATGAGCATGACATTGACCAGCTTCTTGTTCAACCCTGGATTGCAGCAAGGAGGTCCAGATTTCAACCACCACCACTAGTGGTTGTCATTGATGCCCTCGATGAGCTGGAAAATAATGGTGGTGATCAGTTTATACAAGAACTTATCATCGCACTTGCTGCCACTCCTTTGCATGGGCTCAGATTCCTCCTCACTAGCCGGCCACATCCTCAAATTGTCAAATATTGTCAGGATATCAAAGCACGCTTTCGGCTCGAGGATATTGAGAAAAGTGATGCTGAGGCCGATATTCGCTGCTTCTTGCAGGTAGAACTGCCAAGTCTTGGAAAGGAGCTTGAAACAATTGTAAAGGATTCTGCTGGGGTTTTCATATATGCTGCAACAGTTGTGCGCTATATATCTCCACGCAAAGGGAGTACCCGAATACTGAGTCCTCTGCAACAAGTGCAGCGGCTAGAACAATTCTTGCAGAGGGGTATTGGCAAGGATCAACTTGTTGATACTCTTTATACTGCTGTGATCACAGAGGCACTTGAGAATATGGGTTCAGAGATCAACATTCCAAAGCGTGTTTTATGTGCAGTCACCACAGCACGACAACCTTTGACAATCAAGGCACTTGCTCCACTGGTGGTTGATGCTTCAGAAGCCCCAGATGAGGAAGCAGTGAAAAATGCTGTGGACAGTCTTCATGCTGTGCTCTATGTCTCTGAGCGGGATCAGAAAATTTATGTATATCACAAGTCCTTTGATGACTTTGTGATTAACCGCTCAAAGCATGTAGAGCAGCCAGGCTTATATTTCGCAAACCGTGTAGAAGAGTGTTTTCACATCTTGGACACATCACTCAAGTTCAACATCTGCAAGCTGGAGTCCTCATATCTACAAGATGATGAAGTCAAAGGGTTGGCTGATAGAGTGGCAGCTCTTCCGCCTGATATGAAATATGCATGTCAATACTGGGCTGCCCATCTTGATTCCCTACGACATAGTGATAAAGCTGTTGAACAACAGGTTGCTGAAGCCATGTTGAAGTTTTATGAGCTAAAGGTGCTATTCTGGATGGAGATAATGAGCCTCTCAAGAGCAGACTGTCAGTATGCTATCCAGCAGGCTCGGAGTTGGGCAGTACAGGTTTGTGTGCTAGTTTTTAAACAGATATTGCCTCAAAAGACATCAGGTTTCACACTCCAAGGAGTTGATTGAATACACAGGAGCTGTTCAGCGGATATGGGCAGTGTTCAAATCCAGCCCATGTTCTGCATCCACCCCACATCTCTACATCAGTTGCCTTGCATCAGAAATGGGGCAAACAAGAAATCTAAAGCAGTGGTATGGGCAGTTTGGAGGTCTGCATTTTATGAGATGTCATGGGGTTACCAGGAGCATCACACTGATACAAATGAAGGGGCACAGCAACCTGATCACCTCGGTAGCCTTCTCCCCTGATGGCACACGCATTGTGTCTGGCTCTCATGACAACAGTGTGCGCATGTGGGATGCAGCCACTGGGCAGCAGCAGCAGCACATGGAGGGGCACAGCCTCTCGGTCACCTCTGTGGCCTTCTCCCCTGATGGCACACGCATTACATCTGGCTCTTGGGACAACACTGTGCGCATCTGGGATGCAGCCACTGGGCAGCAGCAGCAGCACATGGAGGGGCAT
Source organism: Mycena amicta (assembly GCA_029282125.1). Taxonomy (NCBI): domain Eukaryota; kingdom Fungi; phylum Basidiomycota; class Agaricomycetes; order Agaricales; family Mycenaceae; genus Mycena; species Mycena amicta. The sequence continues at coordinate 41,422 of JARIHP010000055.1, forward strand.
AGCGACTGGGTCACCTCTGTGGTTTTCTCCCCTAATGGCACACGCATTGTGTCTGGCTCTCGGGACAAGACTGTGTGCATCTGGGATGCAGCCACTGGGCAGCGGCGACAGCGCATGGAGGGGCACAGCCTCTTGGTCACCTCTGTGGCCTTCTCCCCTGATGGCACACGCATTACATCTGGCTCTCGGGACAAGACTGTGTGCATCTGGGATGCAGCCACTGGGCAGCGGCAGCAGCGCATGGAGGGGCACAGCGACTGGGTCACCTCTGTGGCCTTCTCCCCTGATGGCACACACATTGTGTCCAGCTCTCATGACAACACTGTGCGCATCTGGGATGCAGCCACTGGGCAGTGGCAGCAAAACATGAAGGGGCACAGCAGCTCAGTCACCTCTGTGGCCTTCTCCCCTGATGGAACACGCATTGTGTCTGGCTCTCGGGACAAAACTGTGCGCATCTGGGATGCCGCCACTGGGCAGCAGCAGCAGCACATGGAGGGGCACAGCCTCCCGGTCACCTCTGTGGCCTTCTCCCCTGATGGCACACGCATTGCATCTGGCTCTCGGGACAACACTGTGCGCATCTGGGATGCAGCCACTGGGCATCGGCAGCAACCCATGGAGGGCCATAGCAGCTTGGTCACCTCTGTGGCCTTCTCCCCTGATGGCACACACATTACATCTGGCTCTCGGGACAACACTGTGCGCATCTGGGATGCAGCCACTGGGCAGCAGCAGCAGCGCATGGAGGGACACAGGGACTGGGTCACCTCCGTGGCCTTCTCCCCTGATGGCACATGCATTGTGTCTGGCTCTCAGGACAAGACTGTGCGCATCTGGGATGCAGCCACTGGGCAGCAGCAGCAGCACATGGAGGGGCACAGCCTCTCGGTCACCTCTGTAGCCTTCTCCCCTGATGGCACACGCATTACATCTGGCTCTTGGGACAAGACTGTGTGCATCTGGGATGCAGTCACTGGGCAGTGGCAGCAACGCATGGAGGGGCACAGTGACTGTGTCACCTCTGTGGCCTTCTCCCCTGATGGCACACACATTGTGTCTGGCTCTCAGGACAAGACTGTGCGCATCTGGGATGCAGCCACTGGGCAGCAGCAGCAGCGCATGGAGGGGCACAGCAGCTTGGTCACCTCTGTGGCCTTCTCCCCTGATGGCACACGCATTACGTCTGGCTCTCAGGACAAGACTGTGTGCATCTGGGATGCAGCCACTGGGCAGCGGCAGCAGCGGACGGAGGGGCACAGCGACTGGGTCACCTCTGTGGCCTTCTCCCCTGATGGCACACGCATTGTGTCGGGCTCTCAGGACAACACTGTGCGCATCTGGGATGCAGCCACTGGGCAGCAGCAGCAGCGCATGGAGGGACACACCGACTGGGTCACCTCTGTGGCCTTCTCCCCTGATGGCACACACATTACGTCTGGCTCTCGGGACAAGACTGTGTGCATCTGGGATGCAGCCACTGAGCAGTGGCAGCAACACATGGAGGGGCACAGTGACTGGGTCACCTCTGTGGCCTTCTCCCCTGATGGCAGACACATTGCGTCTGGCTCTCAGGACAAGACTGTGTGCATTTGGGATGCAGCCACTGGGCAGCGGCAGCAGCACATGGAGGGGCACAGTGACTGGGTCACCTCTGTGGCCTTCTCCCCTGATGGCACACACATTACATCTGGCTCTCGGGACAAGACTGTGTGCATCTGGGATGCAGCCACTGGGCAGCAGCAGCAGTGCATGGAGGGACACACCGACTGGGTCACCTCTGTGGCCTTCTCCCCTGATGGCACACGCACTACGTCTGGCTCTCGGGACAAGACTGTGTGCATCTGGGATGCAGCCACTGGGCAGCGGCAGCAGTGCATGGAGGGGCACAGCGACTGGGTCACCTCTGTGGCCTTCTTCCCTGATGGCACACACATTGTGTCTGGCTCTCAGGACAACACTGTGCGCATCTGGGATGCAGCCACTGGGCAGCGGCAGCAGTGCATGGAGGGGCACAGCCTCTTGGTCACCTCTGTGGCCTTCTCCCCTGATGGCACACTCTTTAAGACCCACAACAATGTGCATCTGGGTAACTGGAGTGCACCTGGGTGGCTCTCCCTGCTCCATAGGTCCCCCATTCCTCTTATCTGGTATCCCCCAGAACTACACCCAACTCTTGTGATCTCACCTTGTCTCCTCCGAATCTCACAACAAGGTATGACCTATCTAGATGCCTCAGCCATCCCTCATGCCCACAACTGGGTGAATTGTGACTCTACACCCAAGCTCAACTAAATTGTACAATTTACGCTTTTTGCTCTTGCAGCAAAGGTCCAAACTCAGCTAACAGAGGATAATGGAAAGCAAGATGTACATGTTGAATTTTCTCTTTCTTTACTTACGTTACTTACATCCAACTCGCTCTCTTTACGAGTCGTATGGACACTCCTTATATATTTCATGTGACATGTTACGTTCCTCAGTCGTTTCTTCCTATGACTCAGGTATGTCTCCGTCTAACATCTAGTTTATGCTCTTACTCACTAGCTACCAGTTCCATACTCATTGTATTCCGATAGGTAGCTAACAGAGTCCTTTCTTCCTACGGCTGAGTTCCATACTCATACTCCGTATTAGAAGCACACTACGCGATCATGTTTGGATGCTGTTTGGTTCCTTGCCAAAAATGGTCTAATTTACACTGCTTGCTGCCTCGAGGCCAGCTTCGCGCGCGCTAATCCGTTGACTGTCAAATTATGCTCAGCTTCTCTTCACACGTTAGATTTGCTTCTCTCTCCCTCCCTCACAGAACGACGACACCTCGGCACGCGTCAAGCCACGGAGAAATTCTCGAGCATCCCAATCCCCACTGTTCTGCGCCAAGCAAGTCCCGAGCAATGTTGTCCCTGAGCTGCACTGCCTCAAAAGGTTAAATTCGCGGTCTCTCCACCCATCCATACGATGTTCACCGGTGTTGGATTGCATGCATCTGGCAGCGCTGAGGATGTTACTCGGGTACATTGGGAGGAGCTTGCACACGATAAGCCTAAGGTGCGTAATCTATCCTCACGTCTGTGCCTTGCTCATTGGCTATCGAACAGACATGGCTGAATGAAGGAGCTCATCCCCATCCCGCCCCCACCTCGCGCAGACTCCCCTTTCCAAAATAATTGTGCTTTCCCGTTGTGCTGCTCTGCTCTCCCACATGCAATTGTGATCGCCCACGACAACGCTCCGAGTCAAGCCAGTCAGGAACACGAGTGCGGAGAACATACCGCCACGGGATGGGGAAAGTAGACAGCGGTGCACAAGGGGGTGGCAGAAAAAAAATTAAGGAACACATGATGGAAAAAAAAAGTTAAGCCTCCGGGAGGGGACCAACCGACTGTGACGCGTGACAATTTCCTTTTTGAGAAGTTAATTCACACAGTCACGCATACTTTGGCGCCTAATCTCCGGCCCAAAATGGGGCATAGAGTGATAGAATCAAGCCATAATAGTGGCAGAATGTGGTTTGGCGACTTTGGCCACAAATCTGAGCTGAGCTCAGGGTGTCACAAGGCATGACCGCCTGACAAGCACTGCTTCCAGCCCTGCTGCCAGATTTAACACCAGGGAAGAGGTTCTATTGCCTCTGGAGGCCATTTATGAGGCAATTGGGCATCCCAAGGCCGCTCCCAGGTCTGAAAAAAATTCCCTGAAAAAAAAATTTAAGGGTCGGCCGGGGGGACCGACCGACCATCATGATTGTCACTATTGCGCACGTGCCACCCCCTTGGCGGTGCAGCTCTGATGTGTGTTCCTCGCGTAATCAATACTCATTTTCCCCAACGATTTGGAATAACCTGTGGTGACCAAGCCCGTCAGCGTACACAAATACAAAGTTGATACATGCGCTCATCATGTCACTAACTAATGCTCGATGTACACGTCCGTTTCAATCCACACATTAGACAAATGTTTAATCTTGCCTTGCCGAGAACTGCGAGTGAGTTGCGATGCCCAGTAATGTCATAGAACCTTTTGGGTAATTTATCCACACTATTTCTTCCTGTTATTTTACATGTGACCTCATTGTGAATCCTAGGTAGGGCTCGGCACCGTACCGTATAGTATGGTGGTACGGCCGTACTATACGGCTACGGCTGCCGTACCGTACCTCATCTGGCCGCGGACCAGTACGGTACGGTACGGTCCGGGTCGGCTACCGTACTCGCCGTACGCCGTATGTCCGGCCGTATTACGGCTAGTACGGCTATCACAAGCGGGGCCGTACTTAGCCGTAACCGTACTGTAGCCGTACCGTACTGGCTGCCCGCGTGCGCTGGTACGGTACGGCTCCGGTCCGGAAGGCGCCATAAACCGCCGTAAAAGTACGGCCGTAGCCGTATACGGTACGGCACCGAGTCCTAATCCTAGGGCGGAGCGGAGCGCAGCCCTGCCTTGTTGTATTCCAATATACAGTTTTCCACCGTCCAATGGCACAGTGGAACAGTGATTTTGATGGCTTGACCATTGGCCTGTGCACCGAGTTTTTTTTGAACATAGGATTATGGTGCTCCAAACAGGGATTTATTATTTGGACCGAAAGATTGGTGTAAATCACCTTTTGCGAGACTTTGTGGTGCAAGTTAGCGATTTTACTGGCACTTTTGGCAACTTGAGCCAAAGTCTCAAGAACCTCATTCGTGAGACATTGTTTCTGGTATTTTTGACCTGCACAAGACATTGGTGTCACAAGACTTTGGCTTCACGCGAGACTTTGGTGTCAACGACAATGTGCAAGACTCTGGTGCGTGAGACTTTGGCGCAGCGAGACTCTGGTGCAGCAAGACTTGCGTTGTAAGAAAGTGAATATTAAATTTATTCATAATTCAGTTAAGGTGGTTACCGCCTCAGGTACTTATTCACCATCTACATTAGCTTAGATCTCGCTGCAAATGAATGAATGAATAAACAAGACATAATAAATAGCCAAAGTCTCGTGCACCAGAGTCTTGTGACACCCATGTCTCGCGAAGCCAAAGTTTCGCGTGAAGCCAATGTCTTGCGGCTGTCAAAGCTGCCAAATTAAATGTATTGCTAACCTAATTCGCGAGACTTTGGCTCGAATTGTCAAAAAATGTTGGTAAAAGTGCTAACTTACACCACAAAGTCTCGCAAACCGCAATTTACGCCAATCTTCCTGCCAAAATAATGAATCCCCATTTGGAGCGCCATAATAGGATTGTCGAACACTATGTATGGGAACATGTCTCAAAAATCTCAATTTTTGAGCACCCTTAAGGTGCATTTTGAGTGTGTGCAGTGAGAGTGTGACATTTCTTTGTGTGACTGATGGCCTAATCCCGTCCGCTGTACACGACTATTGGCGCCCCGCAGTGCAAAAGCATTAATTTTTTTTCCAGAGAATTCTTATTTCTCCCTTGGTTGGTTCAGATTACCATTAAAAAAAAAACGCCAATGAGCTCATATTGAGGATGATCCTGCGCACTTGATCTGATGTGCTGCAGAGTCAATTTTGCTGGAGGTGCAATACTCGAGAGAACACTCTGAAACTCTACATATACATATCCAGGATGTATCCTAATGACTTATTTTTTTTCCTGGACCCACACCGTTACTTGCGGCCTCATTACTTCATCTATAATTGAGTACTCACGTATCACTTTGGTCTGATGTTTGGCGCGAGCTTCTGACTTATAAGGATAAATTCAACAGCCCTTCAACAGCTTTTCAACAGCTTTGTGGAGCGAGACTGCTTTCGTCACATCGCACGTCATTTCCAACAGGCTGTACAACAGCTTCTGACATGTCCTGATGCTCATCAACACCTCTTGCCTCTCGACCATCGACAAGGCCTACCCACGCTTTCCTCCCCGAAGTCCCACCCTAATGATTCTGAGCAGCCGGACATCGTCTCCGCACGTTTGCTGTCCCACATTGACCGAAGATGAGATTGTGCGCTCGCCGCTGTCCGCTCTTTCCTAATTCTGCTTCTGACTGGGCTATATACTCGCCCATCAACACCCGTCGAGTTTCAGCGACGAGTCCCGAGTCCGAGGCGTTGGCTTGGGTTGCGCATCACGCTTTCCAAGGTGCGTCTGGCAGAATTTAGCCTTTTTTGTCCAGTAGTAATGCAGCAGCACAGATACTTCGATCGACGAACAGCGCGCAGAGGCTCAATCGACCAGGACTCGACCTCTTTGTCCGCCGTCCAACTACACGCATGCAGGTGCAAGGTCCACAGCAAAGAATCGGACGACAAGTACTGCGACGACAAGACGAAGGATGCCGCTGAGTAGGGTTGTGTAAGTTACATGCTTACAATTTCTTACACTGTAACTTACAATAGCCTCCCTCGAGGTCGACTAACTTACGATGTAACTTACAAATAGTCACATGATGTAAATTACACTGTAAGTACCTGCATGTAAGTATTGTAAGTTTCAAATTTGCATGTAAGTTACATCCTAGACACAGGGCAGCACTACCAACATGCACACTCCACCTCAGTGGGTCCAACAATTGATGTGATGGTCAGCAAAGGGGGAAGGAAGGAAGGAAGGAAGTAATTACACGGCACGGTCCCGCGCCGGAACGCCGGTTTCCAGGAAGTATCCCGGTGTACACGCACTGGGGAGGCGACAACAAGGACAACTTGTGTGCTTGGTGGAGATCCATAGGCACGGAGGTTTGGCACCTGGGGCAAACTTACGAACTTACAAGCACCCTCTGCTGGCCGGTGTAAGTTACGCCGTAAGTTACACGTAAGTTACACACTTTACTTACAGATGTAAGTTTGGGTCCACTAACTTACTCAACCCTACCGCTGAGCAGGTTTCATGCAGCTTTTGGCCGTTCCTCACACAGACATGTGGCAGCTTTCTCACCCCAACGAAGGCCTGACGATCTCATGCCCGGCCGCGCATCAGCCATTCTCGATCTCCAAGATATTATCCAATGTCTCCAGGTACGTCGACTCCGCGCCTTGAAATCTCCCTCATTCAACCCAAGCACCTCCTCCAAGCGCTTTCAATCTACTGGCAACACATCGCATGCCGTGGGCTGTATCCGCAGTCATCAGGCGTTCCTTCAGCGCCAGCCGCTGCTCGCCGATATACTCGAGGATCTTGCGTACGGGCCGGCGGACGATCTGCGACATCCTATTCCTACCACTAGAAATACCTCAAGAGTCGACATAGCGTGCGGTGAGTCGTCTTGACGGATCTAGCTTCGATATGAAGCCAGGCATTCATGTGTATGACCAGGATGTGCTGCTTTTACCTAGTGTTCTCCAGGGCCGGGTACCCTGGCCCTGCCCTACTTAGGGCCGGTGTTACGCGCGCGCATTCCTAGTCCTATTTTGACCTACTCGAACACCTGTCACACCTCTGTCACGCCGATCGGACTCCGAGCACACTTCCAGCCAACCTTGGTCTCGCCACTACGACTCCTTTTCAAGCAATGGGTTTTAACGCAATGAAGGATTACTGAGCGTTTCCCTTTATCTTGTTATTCCTTTCACTATCGCTTCGGCCACCTCTCGGACACCGATGTGACTTACTAGTCACACATGTCACATTCCTATCGGCCTCCCTCGCACTCCAGTTCCATTCCTAACACCTACGGAACACTAACTCGAGTTGCACTCCATTCACCCACTTCACTTACGCCATCCTCTTGCACCCTTCATTCCAACTCCCGTTTTCACCTTGGATACTTATGTGACTTCATTGTCATGTTGCCTCGGAGCTCCTAACAACTCCGAGTCAAATCCGAGTTCCTTATGTTCTTGTTCCTTTTGATTCCTTACCGTTCTTACGATCTTGCTTTCATCTCCCAGAATCCGTTCAGCCACTATTGTGACTTTACTGGCTTCATTGACTCGGAGCTCCGAACAACTCCGAGTCTATTTCAAGTTACTTACCTTCTCTTGGTTTGTCTCATACGTCCTAGCGACTCCGAGACCATTCCAGATTACTTACTTCTGCTTATCCGTTCATCCGTTCATCCGTCCTTACTTCTTAGCTTCTTCAACTCCTTCGGAGTTCCTTGTCCTTGTTTTCTATGTCCTTCTATGTTTGCTCTTGTTCTACTTATGATTACTTCCTTGTTTCCTTCATAGCTCTTGTTCTCTTTACACTACTTTCTTGTCTTCCGTTTACAGTTACATTCCTAGTATAAAACCTCTAGCTACTGTCTCTGTACCCTAGCTTGAAAATTGACGTTGTCTATGCCCTTGAGGTTCCTCTGACATTGTCTCTCGTCCTTCCTCTGCCTTCGCCTTCGTCTCGACTCCGGAGTTATTCAAGAACCCTTCGGATGTCTATTACTTCACTTCGACTATTCGTTGGTCTTCGTTCAGCTTTCCGATGCCTCTGTTCTTATTGATGCTTCGTCGGCATCATCATCGGCATCCGATCGGCATCATTGCCATCGGACTCCGATTGGCATCATTTACTTATCTGGATGTCAACTGGCCTTCGTCTAGCATTCGCCTTTTCCTCCTTGTTCGCATTACTTATGCGTTCAACGACTACATTCTCTGTTGGCCTTTGTCCGGCCGACTTCTGGTCACACTTCGGTCATGCCTCGGTCTCCGACCTCTCCGATTCTACTTGGTGCCTTGGCATTCCATTGCGACCTAGTCTTTGTCTGTCCAGTCGGCTTGGGGTCCAGACTGTCGCACACCCTTTCCATGCTGTGGTGTTTGCGAGAATAAGCCGCTTTACTATTTCCACGTTGGACTACTGATGATGTCGCATTGACTGTGATGTCTTCGGAGTCCGACCGGAGGTGGTATTCTGTTTTGTCTGGCATGGATGTAACAGCCGGGCTTTTGAGGGTCAGGGCCGATGCAACCCCCCGGCCCTGGCCCTCAGCCCTGCGGAGCCCAGCCCGGCCCAGGGCCCAGGGTTTCGGCCCTACTTTGCTGATGAGGTGAGTGATGGCTCGTATAAAATAAAAACCACTTACCAATTGTTGGTAATCTGCAACCTTTGTCTAGTGTATGGCTCTCATTTCCTAAAATGTGCTTCTAGCAGCCAAGATGGCCGTGCATCGTACGTCTGCGGAGGTTGTGACGGGTATGACATGCTGAAAATCAGTCATCGGTCACAATATCGCGTTCCAGACGAAACCTTGCCCATCTCGGGAGCATTGGGACCAATCAACACATGTCCGAAAGACCCGAAAGCCGGCCGATGTCACACTTTTGTGACCTCGGGTACCTCGGACGCCAGATAGGGCCGGGGAGGGCTCGGCCCCCTCGGCCCTACTCGGCCCTGGCCCTGCCCTGCATAGGGCCGGGCCTGCGGAGGGAGGGCCGGGCCGGGCCTAGGGCTCAAAGCCCGGCCCTGGAGAACACTACTTTTACCAGAGCTCCATCCTCTTATAGGACTGGGGTGGGCTCGCGATGGAGGCTCAGAATCGGACGGCGCCGAGTGGCTTGGTCTTCGGGAACTAAGGTGCGCCCGCTACGTTTACGCTCGCCTATAATCACGCTAACAGACATATTCAGCGCGAAGATACAAGATTCGGGGACTGGCCGATCCAGTCAACTCCAATCCATCCAACGCTCACCCACGCAGCTTCAAATGCGCCTATCGACGCGTCTCGCACGGTATCCGCTCCGAACTTCGGTATCTTGACACAAGCTCACTGCAAAACGACGATGCAAAACGACTCAATCAGCGGGCGGAATGTACCGTAGCCAAGTCGCTGACGTCGAGCACTGTCTTCAAGCTTTACCAACACCCCCTTCCCTTGCACTGCTATCAAGAACCAAGACAGAAACACGAAGATGTACCTTGCTATCGCACGAACACGTTCAGTGTCATTCCCCTTCCACCCTCGCAACCTCTGCCGCTTCAGCCAAGTGTTCGTCATTGTCGATGTAAGCCGCTGCCCATTTCACTTGATGCGACGTCGTTACGCAAATTTTCGACATCCACAGGAACTGTAGGGTATGTGGTTCAGGCGTTCATTGGAGCAGACGGGAGTGTGTCAAGGGTGTCCATTGGAACAGGCGAAGGCGAGAGAACGGGGCGGGCGCAGAGACCAGTGCCGCGCTTTTGGTCCGCTCACACTGAAAAGGAGCTGTAAGAGTTTTTGTAGACTAAATCATGAATTTCTGCCAAAAGGTGTCCTCTTAAAGCGGGAGCGGAGCGACCGCCCTGCCTTGTAATACTTAAATAAATTACATCAACTGTTCCATTGGCTGGTGGTGTGCCATTGGACGGTGGAAAACTGTACATTAGATGATGTCGTAGAATAGCACAGAAAAGGAATACATTCATCGTCAGTACCAAGAGAATATATACGTAGAGAACAATGGAGATGTAAGAAATTAAATGAGCATGTAACTCAGAATAAGGAGCATGCATGTAGTGCATTTTGCTCTGTCATAGCGTGTGGTGAACGTGCCGTTCACAACAGACAAAAACTTACGAGAAGGCACAGAATGACCCAGGAGGCAATAACTGCAGCAGATCGCAAATAGCAGGTCTTTCACGTCTGTGAGCAATCTTTGACCTCATTCAGCAACATGCATCAGACCCTTCAACTCAGGTCTTGACAGAAGCTATCGGGTCACCGACAGGTTACCTGCCGGTAACCTGCTATTTGCAATCTGCAGCAATTATTGACCCCTCTAACACTCGCCCAGCGACCAGGCAACAGATACACGAGGCAAAAGGAAAGGAAAGAGCTCCAGATACCTATATGTGCTAAGAGAACTACAAAAAGTCTAACTATAATCTACCGTCTCCATAAACGGTGCTATTCACTCCATGTACGTCTGCCGTCTCAGCCCGCTAAAGTTGTTAAAGTAGTTTCCCCACTCGTCCACTCTGCAGCATTATTATCGTCAGCTCAGATCCCAAGACAAGACGAAGAAAGAAGGGGGGTAAAAGTAAAAGGCAAACGCACTGGAGCCCGACAGGCGCATTCGCCCACATCGCAATCGTCTCCGGGTCAATCAAGTTCATCGGCACGTCTCCCGACTCGGATTCAAACTGGGCCTGCGACGGCGACTGGGACTCTGCGCCCAGCTGGGACTGGGACGGATGTGCATGTATCGGCATCGGCATCGGTGCGTAGGGATCTGGCGGTGGGTGGTTCCAGGTCTCTGCGCGCGCGAACACACTTGGCTCCAGAGGACTAGTTTGGCCGAACGCGCCATGTCCATGTCCATGTCCATGCCCACTGGTGACCGGGCCGGCGCCGGCGGAAGAGCCGCCCGCGGGTTGATGATAGTAAGCTGAATGGCCGTGCGGATGCGGATGCGGATGCGAACTGTAGCCGTTGTTGGCATTCGGCAACGCGGTCCATTGAGAGTCGGCGGTGAGAGGAACACGTTGCGGCTGTGATGGGGCAAAGTCCGGGTCGGGTAGACGTATCTGCATCTGCATCTGGCCCGCGGACGCCAGCTCCGCGAGGAGGTCCCAGAGAAGTCCCGCATGTTGCCATCTACACTCCCCTCGATCAGCGCACGAAATTCGGGAGAAATGTAAAAAGAGAAGACGCACCGATCCTCACACACCTTCACGACATCCATACACTTTTGCACGTTCGCAATGTCGCGCGTGGGGTTTGGTACCAGCCCGCTGCGCTTCCCGCTCCAGACGTTCAGGAGGAGGACCAAGCCGGAGGTGAATACAGCGTACTATCCAGAATCCGTCGTCAGGCATCGACAGGGAAGGGGACAGGAGAAACTCACAAAGTTGAAGACAACAGGAACGTCGCCCTTCCTCCTGCGCTGGATGTCCGCGACGTTAGCGCAGGAGCGTGCGGCGCTAGTGCATATGGCCAACGAGGGAAGCGCCTTGTCGTTTATGAGCAGACTATATATGTACAGAGAGAGAGAGAGAACGGACCGTCGGCGCCGACTTGCGCATCATCGGGATGAACGGCCGATGGACGAGAATCTGCAGATGATGATACCCACACTGTAGCGCGACGCTCTGGTCGAAGAACATCGAGTCATGATCGGCGCGAGAAGGGTCCCAGCGCACTAACGTCGTATCAGTGGAGAAGCAGGGAAGGAAGGAAATAGTAGAGAGAAACGCACGATGCTCAGGCACCCGATCCCGCCAAGTATTCAACGCCGAGTCCAGCTCCGTAACCACATTGTGCTCCCAAGTCTCGTTGACGACGGAGAATATATCGCGGACTTTGCCCAGGGAGTACTGCGATAGTTTTCAGGTCAGCGTCTCACTAACCAGAGAAGAGAAGAGAGGATAAACGCACCAATATCTTCAAGCTGAACGCGAGGATATGGTTGAGCGCCATGAGTGTGTTGAAGAACGTGACACGCGAGGGGATGCCAGGGGGTTGTTGGAATGGACGCGTTGGGTGCTCCCAGTACTCGTCGTCGCATTCGATCGGGAGGTCGATGTCGAAGCTGATCTCAGTCAGTTAATGCCGAGGGATGTAAGCATGAGTGTAAAGTACGCAACTCGTCATGCTGCAACGCACACGGCCTACCCATTATCGAGCTAACAATCCTGTCTTTATGCACCAAAACCCAGAACGCGCGCTTGAACAGCTCCCGTTCGACCGACGGCTCCTCGATGTGGGCGGAGCGCCGGTGGATGCCGATATCCTGTGTGTTTTTCGGCGTTTCAGAAGGAGGCGAGAGGGTGAGTTACGGGGGAACACGCGCCTGGGCCAATCGTAACGCGATACCGATGATATTCCAAGACGTCTGCGGAGCCGCGGAACTCTCGAGGAACTGGACCGCCAGCTGGTTTCCATTAGCGCCAGTTGTCGACAGCAGAACTGTACGCACACAATAACACTGCAAATCATATAACGTCGCTTGTCCAAACATGTGTTTCCCGACGAGTGGGACTTGGTCGAAATAGGCCCAGCCGCATGCGAGTCCGGGGCTAGCACCGAGTGAAACGTCGGAGGGAGTTGGAGACGAATATGAAGTCGACCGTGACTGGGGGTAGGCTGAAGCTTCGCCGTAGCTGACCGGCCCGCGCCCGTAGCGGTCGTCGAGACCTACGCCGATTCCGCCGGGTGCTCCGACACGAGGATCGGCGTGCCATCGAGAGGCTACGGCGCAGACGAGCAGAACCGTGGCTGCGAAGGGGTCGTTTCTGTTTGCGCAGAGCGTCAGCGGAATACGTAGTGAATGGAGCTAGGATAAACTCACCGTAAGAACAATCCATCCCTCACCCCCCTCTCGAACGTCGGCCGGTGTAGGAGCGGGAGATACATGTTGACTTGGGCGAAGTAAAGGTCGACGAGCTCGTTCATGAGGGTAAGCGGGGGGAAGGTGTATGTGTGGGTGCGGACGGTGGTGTGTTCCCACTGGGCGGCGTTAGAAAGAGAGAGTAGGGAGAGAGAGAGAGCAATACACGCACGGGTTTGAAGGTCCAATACTGTGGCCTTCGCGAAGTCCACGCCAAAACATTCCCACTCAGCACACTGGCACTCGCGGCGCTCATCCTGTCCCGGTCATCTTCTTCGTCATTCCCATCCAAAGCTCTTGACTCGACCCCGTCAGATGCAGTCCTGCGCTCCCGATGGTTCACATCCGCCTTCAAATCCATGGTGGCCTTTACGAGCGCGACGCCAGATGATTTTCCGAGGAATCGGACTTCTGAAAGTGAGGTGGACCCGAGACGGAGCTGTTCGAGCTGAGAAGGTGTGGGTGAGCGAATGGTGAGTCGAGATGAAAGGAACACGCACCTGCTTCACGACAGCCAAATGCTCCAAGTCCTCTGTGGACGGCGGGGGCGGGGGCGATATGAAGCTATGGAGTGCCGTGCGCAAGATATGCAGCGATGTCGTGGTCATGTCCATCTTGCTGTCGGAGCGAGAGAAATGCGCCGCTGTGAGCTCCGTGCGGAGTTGTTTGACCTGGGCCTCCGAACGCTCGAGTCGGGACTCGAGAGATTTGATATAGGTACTTTGGGTTTTGCGGTTATTATAGTGCGGGCCAACGGACGAGGAGAACGTACCTCCGAGCGGGTGTACGTTTCTGGGATCAATAGGTATAGATGAATGCTAAGCGGAGTAAGACGTACCGCGGCTGCCTCGAGGTACGTGCAGTCGAGATTCAGCTCGAGACATGTGGAGCATGTGTCCCCCTCGACTTGCGAGCCATCGCCTGATTCCAGATGTGAGAGAATGCGTGGCTGGGGAGGAAGAGGAACGCACATCGATCTGCAAGTCAGTGTTAGTGCGCACGGACCAGGTTGTTGGAAGAAAGGGCCAACTTTTTCTCCGTCTACAAACGTCGCACGCGCGTGCAATCCTCCGCTTCATGTTCCTGACCGGATGCGATTCCGTCCCATTTTCGTCCTCGTTTGACGACATGTCGCGTTATCTGGGTTGGACTGCGGCGTTATTTTTTGGTGGTGGTAGTCAGAAGCAAGAGGGTCGTCTACACGTCATCACGATGCCGACACGACGAGGCGCGGGAAATTCGTCATTTGGAGTGACAGATCCGGCGATCCTCCGGGTGACCCGACGGCCATCAATCCAGTCTATTTTCTATCCCTGGAAGTTCCGAGCTAATCGAGGTGTTGAGCGGGTAGCTTTGGAACTGCGTAGGATTGCAGACCGATTCCGATTTCCCCTGCGGGAATAAAATAAAATAAAGCTACAGCCCTCCAAATTGCCGGGACCCGTGTTGAACGAGCTTGCCTTCTGCATTACCGGGAAGTCGCTTGTGCTGGAAAGACGGCGCTCAAAGCGCTCTCGGCATAATCGCAGGAGAATATCGCAGGAGAAAAGAGGCATCGAGCAGAAGCTGCGTGCAATGCGGCGAATTCGTGGGACCCCTAACCTAAGCCGGTCATCTAGAGTCAAGATTCCAGAATTGACGCCGATTTGAGCTGCACTAGCCCGGAGCCGCTCAGACTCAAGGTGGATTCGTGTACGTTGGCCTGTCATGGATATATGAGTCCGTTTTTGGTGGTGTCACACCATCAACGTGTGACACTCCCTCTTGTCCCAAACGTCCATCTCGAAAAGAAAAAAGCTCGCTGCGCTGGTGAACACCCGCGCGCCGTCGTTTGAATCACCATACGATGTCTCCAGGCGCCGTTCTCCGCTCTCGCATTGCCCATGTGGAGATTGGCATCGCCGACCTCGAGCGCCAATTGACCGAGCTTTGCGCACACAAAACTCAGCTGGAGGCCGAACTCCAAGCAATAGTATACCCCATCCTCACGATCCCCGCCGAAATTACCGCCGAAATACTCTGCCATGCTGCGTCTAGCTCGCAGACCAAATGGTTAATCGCCGCCACGAGCGTCTGCGCTCTCTGGAGGAGTATAGCTCTGTCGACTCCTCGTCTGTGGACTAGCTTTTCCGACACAGTCCAGCAGCCTATTGGCAATCCTTACAATCTTCTACAACTCTTCCTCGCGCGCTCAGGAACCTTGCCGCTTAACCTGACCGTGCATCTGGACCGCGACGGAGAGCTCATGCCGGCCTTGATGGCCAGGCACATAGCCCGTTGGCGTTGTGTCGATGTTCGTCAGAGTGCCTTCTGGAATGACTCCCTTTCCCTTGGCGAAGGTCACCCGCAGCCTGAGCCCTCACTCGTCCTCCACGGAGACGTTCCGCTGAATGTGGATTCCGACTCTTGCCCCAAATGGCGCAGTGTCGCTCTCTGCTGTACGACGCTCATTCCCAGTCCACTGCTTCCTACGCTGTCGAATGTCACCTCCCTTATACTTCACTGCGTCACGTCTCATGTGGTGTCGAGCGTCCTCCCTCACACTCCTTCAGTCAAATTCCTATTCCTTTCTGGCTACGGAAGCTCCGTAGCAACCATCTCACCGATTTCTCTGCCCTGCGTCGAAACCCTCCACTGCACTTTCCCCATCTTGCTCTCTCACGTCACTCTGCCTGCTCTCCAGACCATCCGCGTCAGGGATTCCAACTTACCGTCGTTCCAAGAGTCGCGTCAATTCCTGACTCGATCCGCGTGCACTCTACGCACGGTCCACGTCGAGTCTTGCAACGACCCTGAGCTCGTCAATTTCCTCCGAGCTGTTCCATCGGTTTTGGAGTTTACGATTCAGGATCTGCAGCACGATCAAGTCGACGAGCACATAGTTATAGCCTTCCTCGATGCTTTTGCTACAGGAGCCATCCTTCCCGCGGCGGAAAAAGTGACACTACTGCGTATCCTCCGGAGCATCCAGCCGAAGGTCGACGCAGCTTTGCACAAGAAAATACAACTGCCCTCTTCCAGGCTGAAGAAACTCACCGTCGAAGGAATCAACTCGTATGCGATGCCCGAATCATTGCGCATAGCCCTCGTTGAGAAGGGTGTGGACTCGGACGTTCGAGTTACCTCATGGCCCGATATGTATTAGTCTTCCAAAGTCGTTCATTGCATCCCGATATATGTTACAAGGCAGGCCGTCGCTTCGCTCCGGCACAGAGCAATGGTAAGATTGGTCAACCACGGAATCGCGAGAAAGAAGCTTCCAAAAAAACAAAAAAATCAGACCAAAATTTCTGGATAGGTTACATTTGTGGTAGTACTTTGCCCGGCTGGCAGGCGGACGCGAGCGTGTGATCTGTGTCTAATCCTCGAAAGTGCCGTGTAAAGCTGTCCATGCGAGAACACAGGACGGATGAGATCGACGCCAAGTCGGTTCACAGTCAGACCCTGACAGCTGTTGAAGGTCGTTGCATAGGCGGGAGCAAGAGGGAACTGTTTTCGAAGCAGAGTATGGCCGGAAGGCAGTTTTGCATCGAAAGAAATTCGGGGGATGAGGAGTTCCTCGTCGTCACCGTCGCCCAGATTGGATCCGCCGGCACGTAAAATCCTCACCGTGATCAATCGCTGGCCGACATGAGTGATAACGACTCGTGTGTTCTTGACCAATCCCCGATCAATCGAGAAGTTTCGTAGGAGGCGAAAGATACCGTTGACCTTTACACCAAGCGCATGACTCGGAAGTCCTGATGGTGTGTGTCGCGCAACATAGTCTAGTATGCTGGCTGGCGGGATAATTCCGAGATCTTCGCCTTCCCGAAATGTGTCCGCGGAGAAGCAAGTTTTTGTTACGCCGTCGATGGATGCCAGAACGGCATCGTTATACGCGTCGACTTGGCGGTTTGTTGGAGCCAGGATTGCACGCCCGAGGCAAGCCAAGGGATCCGAAGGAATGTCGGGAGGATAAACAAAGTTGAGCATGTCTTCCGCTGTGTCCGTTCGCTCGAGCATGTCCAGCAAAACCTCGGGTCCGGCACCGTCTCCAATGGAATCTACGAAATGCGCAAATTCGAGGTCTTCTGTGTTCCGGATCGGCTCTGTGAGTCTCATAATCGTGAAGTGTTGCCAGAGGGGAGAGGATTTGATTGAAGCGTCTACGACCTGGGCACGGGAGCCTCGCCGTACAACTGGACACGTCTGTCGAAAGTCTCCAAGTGCAACAAAGACTTTACCGCCAAAAGGGACGTTGTTTGCCATTATCTCGCGGAGTAAGTTGTCCACGCAGGCCAAAACCGCGCGATTGGCCATCGGAGCCTCGTCCCAGATAATCAGGGTGGCCCTGCGAATTAATTCGGCTCGCGAGGAGTCAGGTTTTATGGTCGATTTCAGCAGCTCATTGTTTTCGTTTACTGGGACCTGTGAATATTGGTGAGCTCGCCACTATAACGTCACAGGAGTGGAAGATAAACGAACCTTGAACGCCGAGTGTGTCGTTCGACCACCCGGATACAGTTGAGCGGCGAAAGCGGATGTGGCGGTTGCAATTACAATGTGGTTAAGCGCACGAAGCTTGTCGCACAGCGCAGTCACCATGGCCGTCTTACCCCGACCGGCTTTTCCATCCACAAAAACACAAAGAGGTTCGAGATCGAGGACAGCAGAGAAAAGCCTGGTGTAGATAGCGAGCTGCTCCGCTTTGAATATGGAGATCATATTGTCGGCGCGGGTATGGAGCTCGTCGCTGATCAATCCCCATCGTTCAAGCTCGTGCATGACTTCCGCCGTATGAATCTTCGCTTCAGGTAAGCCAAAATCTCCCAGCTCCTTGCCGTACTCCTCCAAAAGTCGGCTCAACTCGTCGAGGGAAAGGTTCAAGCCAAGTTCCAATACTCCGCCGTGGCGCAGCGTGAAATCGCGTGCAAGGTCTTCCTGCATTACCTCCCAGATGGCAACCGGTGACTGAACACAGTCGTTGATCAAAAGATGAACGAAGAGAATTCGCAGTTGGCGTGGTGTCCGCAGAGACTGAATGGCTTCTGTCATAGCGTACATAGCTTCGTTGCTCTCGTCAAAGAGGCCGAGTGCTTTCGCAGCATCTTGAAATGTCGCGTGTATTGTGTTCGCGAACGTTTTGGCATCAACGAAAGAGCGGCATGGACGCGTCTGGAGGATGGAGCGGAGATAAAAGAGCTCTCCTTGGGACGGACGAATGGCGTGGATGCGTGAGAGATGGGGGTGAAGCGAGTTGCGAAGAATGACATGTTGTTGCGGCGATCCAAAGCCATTTGGGACCTCGCGATAATAGCCGTCTTTCCCCTCCTTCTCCGGGTCGAATTTTGCGAGACGGAAGATTGTGAAGTACTCTGCGTAAGTCAAGGTATCGAACTGCCGCTCGATTTCGCCCAAGTGGAATGTGCCGAGAGGACGGAGGAAGTAGCGATTCAGGGTGGAGAGTACGCTGTTACCATTTGTGCGCGCATACTGGTGGTGGTTGGTCGCATCCGGAAGGTGAATCGCAAGTGCAGATACGGCGGGTTCCTTGGATGTGACGTTGTAACCCATGATTCTCCATGCCGCCTCTCCAGCGGAGAGGTATCTGCCGTCCCAGAAGTCCTTGATCTCGTCGACCGGCTCATTTGTTGGCGTGGGATCGCAAATTCGATAGCGCGTCGAGCATCCGGCTGGAAAATTTGAATATAGGTGACGATAAAAGAGGAACAACTCACGTTTATGGATGTATTTGAAGATGTATTGAAAGAAATGTGACGTATTGGCGGATTCGAAATTGGTATGGCATTGAAACTCGCGGAGAAGCGCTAAGCAGTGAGGTACAACCATTTCATCTCCGGGATGTCGCCGTCGATAGTGAACACGTCCTTCAGAGTCAATTGTTGCAGCTGGAATGGGTAGTGAAAGCGACATGTGCGGCGGCCATTAGCATCGACTCGTTGACAGTATCGGGAAGGCTCTGCAGTCTCCGGCGGATGTGTGTGCATCATGTACCGACGAACCAAGCGCGCATCGTCCGGATCGGAAGGCATCTCGGCAGAAATGACTGAGTCAATCTCGTCGGGTTCCACGCAGCCTTTGACATACTTGATGAGGATGTGCGCGTGAGGCAGACCGCGCTTCTGGAACTCTATACAATAGATGCAGTATCTTGAGCGCCCAACGCGGGGAAAAATTGATTTCAGTGCGAGTAAGAGCAGCGCAAGTTTACGCTTGAAGACACGGACAACAACGACTGGAATATCGGTGAAAGTCTGGCCAGGTCGAAGTTGAGACTGTATTTCCGGCCAGTTGGGATCGCAAGTCATCGTAATGAAGAAGGTTGGGGGTCCATATGCTGCCGCGATGGCTAATGAGTCAGAAACTTGTTCCGATGCCCAACGTGAAGAGCCGAGGAAGGAGGAGGGCAGATAGATGTTTTCCGAAGGGGCTATGGTGTCGGCGGAACCCATCAGAGCAGCGTCGTTCTGTCGCAAGCGCTGCTGGTTTCCGCGGATGTATGCCAGTCGCGTCTCAAGATTGCGACTGAACATATCAACCAAGTACTCATTTGCAAGCCGCCCAAAGAGCTGAAAGCGCGATTCGCGCAGGATCCGCACGCGATAGTACCACATCTGCGTGGTTGGTATGTCGCGAGTGGGATCTGCGTCATCGAGAATGGTTGGACTGGTGTGGCTTGCAGCGCCCCATCCCATAGTTCCATGTGGAAAGAGCAAGGGATACGAAAGGGGCTCCCAAAAGCGGCTCAAAGTCGAAATGTACTGGTTTTCGTTGTGTTCGGTAACCACGATCAGCCTGCGAGCTTTGATTTCGGCTTCCGTGGTGTTTGAATAAGACATCAACGCGGCAATTTCCGCAGTTCCCGTATCCTCTAGGATGAGAGAAGATGTCGCAATGCCCGAGGAACGCAGCTGTCCGAGAGAGCGCAAGCTCGACGCAAATGAGTTGGTGCGGAGGAGAGCGGTTCGGCTGGCGGTGATCCAGGACTGCGGGATGTCGGCAAACCACTGCGCGTTCGAATGCGGGACAGAATTGTCCTCAAATCCATCATAGAGAAGCCACCTAACGGCGGAGTTCTCGTGATTGGGACGCACTCGATGATACACACGGCCGGAGATTGCCACAAAGCCCGGGGGTCCAGCTGCTTGTCGGGGAAATGGATGTGTCGATTCAAGAGACGCAAACGACAGGATCAGATTGAGCCGACGGGACAGTTGCGAGACGCGTGGGTCGTTGACAAAGACGTCAAATTCAGATGGAAGCGGTGGAAGAGGCTTCACATCGTGAAATCGGCTGCCATTTGGACCGCAACAGAAGCCGGGCTTCTCGCCAGTCAGCAGTAGAATCCCGCATATCGGGCATTTGTGCTGGGATACGCCCGCTCGAATCAGACCCCACGTCAAGCGTGTGACGGGCAGGCGTCCGATCTCCCAGAGAGGTTCTGGTGGCATGTTATAGAGACTGGTAGAATGAGTGTTAAGCGACAAACACGGCGAGACGGGGCAACTCACGGGGGATCAATGGGGAGAGAGGAAGGACATAGATGGGGAAAAGGATTGAGTGGAAGCTAACAGAGCACTGAGCACGGCGTGGGGCAAGATAGCAGTGACGGCGCAGTCAACGCGATGAGTCGGCGATGAGCGTCGAGGACAAAGAGTTAGGCGCCTCGGAAGCATTGGTGGCGGCCCGGGACCCGGTCCGGTGGTGCCAGTGCGGAGACGCAGTGAAAAGCGAGGTGGTCGTTGAATGAGTTGTTAGTTAGCATGACAGGACTGAGGAATGGAGCGAACAGCCAGAGAAGGGTGCACAGTTCGCGCGAACGGGCGCTGGCAGTGACATGAGCGAAAGCAGCCAGTGATGGCTCTAAGCCCTTAGAGTGCGACCCCTCCACACTCTAAGGCCTTAGCGCTTAGGCTAAGGCCTAGGGCTTAGAGTCCCTAAGGCCTTAGTGGGCTTAGCGTCCTAAAAGGGAAGTTGTTTCCCACCTGCATGGCTCCTGGCTGGCAGTGGCTGCCGCTGATAGCAACACCTCTGCTATCCCGCAGATGCAATCCATCGATGTAAATCCGTGATTGCCTCACCGGAGATCACTTTGCAGTCGGACAGGGGTGGGTTCGGGAGCCTTCGGACGCTCACCCGGCAGCCCCACTGCCGGTCACGCGTGACTCTAAGCCCTTAGGACCGTTTTGAGCTCCACACGGCCCGACACTAAGCCCTAGAGGAGGGCTTAGACTAAGGCCTTAGGGCTTAGAGGACCTCTAAGGCTTAGAGCTTAGGGCCAACACTGAAAGCAGCTGAGAGCAAAGTGTCATAAGAGAGATCCGATCAAATCGCGCACAGCCTTCGGTCGTGTGGATAATATATGGGGTATATCTGCCCATTGGGACACAAACATACCACTGTCGCGAAAGCTCAGGCTTTGAATAGCTCGAACCCATTCCATTCCTGTACTCCAACCTAGAATATTGCTTCGATGGTCGATCTCAAGTTCTCCGAGTCGGTTCGTGCGGAATTTCACTGTGAAGGTCGGTGATCCTGCAAATCGAGAGGTAAAACCACGTTTCTCAAACGAGAGAGCCTCGGACGTTGACACCGTCTGCAACAGCGTAGTCTGCTCTACGGGTGGGGTCGTGGCGGAGCAGACGTAAGAAAGAAAGAGTGACACACCATCGGCATCACGGTGTGACACTGCTTCTTGTCGTAAACGTCCATCTCGCAAACAAATAAAACCGCTCGCCAGACTCAAGCACTCCCGAGCGTCGTCGTTTGAAACCCGACCACCGATGGCCTCGACCTCCGAACTCCGCACTTGCCAAGACTCGGATTCCGGATCGTCTACCATCCTCACGACTCGGATCCCTGCCGAAATACTCTGTCATGCTGCGGCTGGCTCGCAGACCAAGTGGTTAATCGCCGCCACGAGCGTCGCCGTCGGTAGAGTCTCGTTGATATGCTCATGCATTCGATAGGTCGCCACGACGACCCAGCCAGAGGAGAAACGCACGAACGAAATCCGCGCCGAAATCAATGTGTCCTATCGCTTCTATTAGTTTTCGACAGAGCGCATCGAGAATGTCGTCAAACAGTCTGGACAGCGCCAAAGAGTATATATTTGTCCAGGTGCGTATTGTCTTCCTTGTCTCCCACTTGATTCTGGATACATACATGTGTAGGACGTCGCCCGCCAGCACTCTACCCACTTTCTCGTTGAGGCACGACGATGTTGGCGCGCCAAACGTTAGTATCCTCCAGGTGATTTATGCCGGATGCTTGCTGCAACGGCGGCAAATCTGCAGCGACGGCGGGGTTCGTCGATCCATGTTGTTTTTCATCACGCTTGCGGACAATGCGGCGGACAATCTCAAACTCGTCGACCTGGCGCATACGGGCAAATTGTTGGTTGGCGTTGAACGCAATCGCTGCGTGCTCGAAACGCCGGCCCGGGCGGCTGCTGTCGGGATGCAGGCCCACAGTGAAATAGCCGCGGCCGCCAAACGCAAACGAGAACTCTTTGTGCTGCGCATCGCGTGGCAAGTCACTGGGCCACGCAGCGGTGTCGATGTAGAGCAACGTTTGTAGCTGTTGCATCAGCGCCATTTCGTAGTCGCGCTCGTCGGCAAAACGTGGCGTTTTGGGAAACACTGCGACGAACGTCGTGTAGCGGTTATCGGCGGCCCATGCTTCGGTTTGGCGGGTGATGAACAGGTTGAAAGCCTGTGCGATAACAGGCGCATTGGACGCATCGCCTAAAGGCGCTGGGCATGTGCAGATTGTGTAGATTCCACGCGCCAATGCGGCTTTGGCAATGACACAAGGCAAATTGGTGCTCAATGCCCAGCCACGGAAGGCTGCCGCCACATCCGAGTCGTTTTCACTGACTTGAAGGGTCGGCGCGATGTGCCCGTTGGTCAAATGGCCGCGCATTGGCAACTTTTTCAACACACTCGGCGTGTACTTGTTGTGCAGCGCGTAAAATTCCTGTGTGATGTCGCGTCCCGCGTTGGTGCGCAACATGGCGCCTCCAGGATGCTGCGTGCAGTAGTCGGTAACGTCGTACACTTGGCCGTCGATGGCGACCCACGGATTATTTGCAGTGCGTCCATGCCGTTGGAGTTCGTCGTGGGTGATGGCAGCTGGCGGTGGACGGGTTGGGAAATAGCTCTTGATGAATTTCCACATGACACCAAGCTATGGTTGCTAGCGAAGGGCGTCAACGCTCAAGTGAGTCGTGGGTTTTGCTGCAGATAGTGCGCGTTTGACGCCAGGCGCTCATCAAATGCCGACTCGGAGCTGCCTTGCAAGGCCGAATTCCATGGCTATGCCCACCATAGTAGTGCACAGATCTCCATTCCACACCACACAGTATGCGCGTTCTGCCCGAGGCGTGATAGCCCGCATTCCATCTGCATTCCGCGTGCATTCTCTCAAGTTGATCCGCTCTTATGCAGACGATAGAGGTGTATGGAAGTCCGTGGAACAATCTGAGAAAGGAAGGGATGGACCATAGCAAGCTGCCTTGTATGTACCGGGTGAAGTAGCAAGTCGGCGAGAATGATCATGAGTAGGGTGGAGCGGGAAGGAAAAGGAAAAGGAGGTAGCATGAGGCTATGCGTATCGGTACGGCGGGATGGATATGTATGCGTAGGTATGTGTCGGAGGAAGGGAGGGGCGGGTAGTGAGTCTGCAGAGCACATGGAGACTGTCGAGACGATGCGGGGGGAGAATTGGAAGGCGATTGGCCATTCGGCCACCGTTGACGATAGCCCGCACCGCAACGTCTGAGACACTGCGTGTGATATCGATGCACATAGCTTCACCGCGGAAAACACCCGGCCGCAGCTGTAGACAGCCCGCTTGACTGTAGTGCGGTCGTAGACACGGATGACGAGCAGAAGATGGAAGGTCGTGGGTCGATCGCAAGGCACCTGCAATGGCGAGCGAAAGCACCAGGATCCTTCCTTCCCCCATACGACCCGCCCTAGGACGTCATGAGTCTCTCATCCCGCCGAAACTCATGGTCGACGCGTCCGACGCAGGCCCCGGTAAACGCAGCTGCAGGTTCTGGCTGGGCAGGGGCAAAGAACGCGAAGAAGGAGGGTATGATGGGGGTCGGTCTCGGGAGGCAGCTGAGATGCATCGGATGGCCGACGACACGCGGCCAGCACCATCGGGCGGCCGTTGACGACGTTTCCTGGAACAAGAAGGTCGTGCATGGGGAGGGGGACGAGGACGACGAGTGTAATGAGGATGGTGCGCCGCATGGATTCTTCCCGTAATGCAAAACGACCTTGCTTCTCGAGCTGCAGTACAATAGCCGGGATGACGAGGTAGATATGCAAAATATCATCTGTCGTCGTGATTAGCGAGGAGGTCAAAGGAGGCTTGGGAGAGCGACATACCGATAATTCTTGATTTGGAGGGGTGAATGTACGGCAGAGCGACACGGCCACAAGTACGACTGAAGACCAGGTAGATGGATGCGCCGGAGGTCCCGACCGTGTGGACCTTCTCGCCGACGGGAAAGGACTGAGACTGCGATTGCTCGTATGTAACGAAGAAGGCGACCCCGTCTTGCGGCAGGAGAGCGTTGTATTCTGGAGGGTAGCATGAGACCAAGTGGCGAGTGAGAAGAAACAGAACGCACCGACCACCCAGACCGACTTCCGTCGCGCGATGACTTCGTGCTTGATCCAGATGTTGTTCTTCGAAAGTAACCGGATGTGCGGACGGGCCCAGAAGTGTACCGCGAAACGGGAAGAAGGCCTCTGCATGGGTGGGATAGAAGGCTAGAAAAGGACGTAAGTAGAGTTGTATGGCGGGGAGCGGCGTACGCACCTCCATAGCAGCTTCCCCTCGTGGACGATGAGACAAATAGCTCAGAGCTGTCGCAGCACTGTTGCATGATTGGAATCCATTCGATGTATCGCTTGTCAGCATGATGCTGGATGTCGTCGTCGAAAACGAGCAGACACCAGTCTGGATTTTTGAGCCTCCGGGACAAAACAGTGTGGGAAGAGGTACCTTGTTCTCCCACAGGTCCAGAGAGCCTCAACCAGCGTCTTTCCATGGTGTCCTGGCTCACATCGTCATCCACGCGCGCGCACGGGCTCGGGCTTTCCCAAACCGCGATTCCGGGCTGGGATGGGGGGAGGCAGTCGAGCTGCATGTATCGAGCATCTTGAGAGCCATTTCAGAAGAATCCGGGGCCTGGAAAGCGGGCACTAGGAGTTGGTCGGCGTTGGTCGTGGCAGGAAAGTCACGGGTCACAGCGTTACCCTCCTGTCCCAAACGTCCATCTCGTTCTCCCGTCCGTTTAACCCATCGATGACTCGAAGCTCCGAACTCCGCTCTCACATCGCTGAGGTAGAGACTCGCATCGCCGACCTGGAGCGCCAATTAGCCCCCCTTCGCGCATACAAGACTCAGCTCGAAGACGAACTCCGAGCGATTGTCTACCCCATCCTCACTATCCCAGCCGAAATCATTGCGGAAATACTCTGCCACGCTGTTGCACGCGCGTCAATCAAGTGCATACTCGCCGTCACCAGCGCCTGCGAGGTCTGGAGGAGCATAGCTCTGTCTACTCCTCGCCTGTGGAATGCATCATACCACAGTGCTTATTCGCGCCCAAAAGATCCTGCCAATCTTTTGAAACTATGGCTTTCCCGCTCCGGACGCTTGCCACTCAACCTCACTGTGTTTGTTCGTTTTGACGGAGAGCGCATCCTAGCCGCGATGACCAAGCACATATCCCGTTGGTGTCGTGTCGATCTTGTCCAAAGGTCACCGTGCGGGTGCATTTATGGATCACTTGAGGGTGGGCAACTCCCATCCCTCGCCTTGCATGGAGATGTTCCACTCCCCAACCTTGATGCCGCTTCCTGCCCCAAATGGCGGACTGTCATTCTCTGTCGAAGCTCGGTTGTGCCCAGCGTATTGCTCCCCATGCTGTCGCACGTTACCTGTCTCAAACTTCACGACGTCGCCTCTGATGTGCTGTTGAGGATGCTCCCTTACTTTACTGCGGTCGAAACTCTCTCCATTGAGTCGGCGCGTCTGCAATTCCCTCCCATCATTCTACCCCATGTTCATACCCTCCGCCACCATGCGGTTGGACTGCTCCACAATCTGAGCCTACCAGCTCTCAAGAACCTCCGCATCTCCCCCTTTTCTGTCCCGCCGCTTGAAGAATTGGAGCCCTTCCTAATTCGTTCCGGTTGTACTCTACAGAGGGTCCACCTGGCGTCCTTCGATGGTAGTGGAGTCCTCGGTTTCCTCCGTGCGGTCCCATCCGTGCTGGAATTCATTGTGGACGCTCTGACAGACTTTACGGCTGCCAACAACACCGGTCTGGTCTTCCTCTCTGCTTTCGCGGCAGGAGAGATGTTCCCAGACATCGAGAAGATAAGACTATTGTACATTCCCCGCGACATTCTTCCGAGAGTGCATTCAGCCGTGCAGAGAAAAATCAGCTTGCCGACTTCCAGGCTCAAGAAACTCACCGTCGAACTACACCGAGACGATGTGGTTACCGAATCGTTGCGCGCGTCGCTGGCTGAGAACGATGTGGAGCTTGAAGTTCTCTTTCATGACAATGACTGGTGATTCACTGAAGATTTACCGCCACTACTGGTAGTACTAGTACTTATGATATGTATTATCAGTCCTCTCTGTTCCATCCCTGTTCACTCGAGCTCGCTCAATCCGCGATACGGACGACCAGGATGTATCATTATTAGGACGCTTCCTCAACAGCTGAGATTCTGCGACAGAAATATACCCTAAGAGGCCGTTCCGGGACTTCAAGGTAAACTAAAAAGTTAGGACATTTGCTTGAAATGAGTCAGCCTAGACGCAATAATATTACCGTGACGCCATCAAGATGTGACATTTCCTCCTGTCTCAAACATCCATCTCGAAAAGCTCGCACTACCGCGGGGCCGCACACCGGCACGCCATCGCTTTAAACTCGTCATCCAATGACTAGAAGCTCCGAACTCCGCTCTCGAATTGCCCACGCGGAAATTGGCATCGCCGACCTCGCGCACCAATTGGCCGACCTCTGTGCACACAAAACTCGGCTGGAAGCCGAACTCCGATTGATAATCTATCCCATCCTTACGATCCCTGCCGAAATTACTGCCGAAATACTCTCGCATGCCGTGGCCATCTCGCCGACCCAGTCGTTAATCGCTGCTACGACCCAGTCGTTAATCGCTACTACGAGCGTCTGCGCGGCCTGGAGAAGCATCGGTCTGTCTACTCCTTGCCTGTGGAATACATCCTTCCCGGGTCCCCACGTACAACTCAAACGAGGAGCTCGTTACAACCTGTTCCATCTCTGGCTCTCCCGGGCAGGCAGCTTGCCACTCAGCTTCGCCATGCACGTTTGGAATGATGAGGGAGAGCGTATACTGGCCTTGATGGCGAGGGAAATATCGCGATGGGATAGTGTCGAGCTTCTTCAGGGACGCTGTTTTCATGCCTTGCTTAACGAAGCACCGCGGCCGTCCTTCGCCATTCATGGAGATCTTACGCTCGCCAACCTTGATGCCGCTTCCTGCCCCAAATGGCAGAGCGTCGCTCTCTGCTGTATAAGGGTCCCTCCCAGCGCACTGCTTCCTACATTTTCCAACGCCACCTCGCTCACACTTGACCTGGCCGCCACTGATGTGGTATCGACGGTGCTCCCTCACACGCCTGCTCTGGAATTTCTATCCGTCTCCGGCAGTCGGAGGACGAAATTCATCCCCGGCATCCCCTCTCATCGTTCTACCGCTCGTTCATACCCTCAACCATGGTGCACCAGGATTGCTCAACTTTCTGAGTCTCCCTGTGCTCAAGAACCTTCACATCCCCCGCGATCTCTTACCTCCGCCTGACGAGCTAAATCCCTTCCTAACTCGTTCCGGCTGTTCTCTGCGCATGCTTCACCTGGAGGCTTTCGGCGCCGAGGGCGTTCTCGACTTCCTCCGTACGGTGCCGTTCGTGTCAGAAATCACCGGAGAGATCGGAGAACTGGAAGAATATTGGGACGACGACGACGAGAAGTTTGTCATGGAGAGAGTTCTCGCCCTCCTCGATGCGTTCGCGGCAGGAGACGTTCTTCCCAGTGTCGAAAAGATGACACTACTGCGCGTCCCCAGCGACATCGTTGCAGCGCTTCACTCAACTTTGCGTAGGAAAGTCCAACTGCCGACTTCCAGGCTAAATAAACTCACCATTAACGGACGCATGGGCAATCTGGTTCCCTTATCGTTGCGATTGGCTCTGGCTGAGAAAGATGTGGCCGTTGTTCTCTCTTATAACGAAGACTCGGAGGGCTATTGACCAGGCAGGAATTTACTGCTACTATTATCTGTATTGCTCTTCTGGAAGCTGTTATTGTTACCGATAATATCTATCCCGCTCCGCCTGTCTGCCCTTAAGTAGACGCCGCGGCGTCGTCAACTCCGAGTCGTCGAGTCGGCGTCCGAGTCGTGCCTCGTTCAAGTTCCGATTTTAAACTCCCAGTGTAAGCAGAATTGCCACTGGCAGTCGAAAATTCATGGACTCCCCAATGAAAAGGCCCGTACTAGTGGACCATAAAGCGTAAACCAGTGAAGGGAGAGTGTCACGCCATCAACGTGTGACATTTCTTCTTGTCCCAAACGTCCATCTCGAGCAGAGAGCTCCCTATACTGTTCAACACACCCGCTCGGTGGCTTAAAATTCGACGTCCGATGACTCGAAGCTCCGACCTTCGCTCTCGAATTGCCCATGCGGACATCTGCATTGCCGAACTCGAGCGCCAATTGACCGAGCTTTGCGCACACAAAACTCAGCTGGAGGCCGAACTCCAAGCGATCGTATACCCCATCCTCACGATTCCAGCCGAAATTACCGCCGAAATACTCTGCCATGCTGCGTCTAGCTCGCAGACCAAGTGGTTAATCGCTGCTACAAGCGTCTGCGCGCTCTGGAGGAGTATCGCTTTGTCCACTCCCCGCCTATGGACTAGCTTCTCCGATACACTCTATCGGCCTATTGCCGATCCTTACAACCTTCTACAACTCTGCCTCTCGCGCTCAGGAAGTTTGCCCCTCAACCTCTCCGTGCATCTGGACCGCGACGGAGAGCGCACTGGCATGCTGGCCTTGATGGCCAGGCACACATCCCGTTGGCGTCGTGTCGATATTCGTCGGACTACCCTCTGGAACCTCTGGAACAACTCCCTTTCCCTTGGCGAAGGTCACCCGCAGCTTGAGCCCTCACTCGTCCTCCACGGAGATGTTCCGCTGGCCATTGTGGATTCCGACTCTTGCCCCAAATGGCGCAGTGTCGCTCTCTGCTTTACAACGGTCATTCCCAGTCCACTGCTTCCTCCGCTGTCGAATGTCACCTCCCTTATACTTCACGGCGTCGCCTCCGACGTGGTGTCGAGGGTGCTCCCTCACACTCCTTCAGTTAAATTCCTATCCCTCTCCGGCTCAACAAGTGCTGGAGAAACCATCTCACCAACTTCTCTGCCCTGCGTCGATACACTCCACTACGCTTTACCCGACCTGCTCCCGTTCCCAGGCTGGGTCCCTCATGTCACTCTGCCCGCTCTCCAGACCATCCGCGTCAGGGAATCCATGTTACCGTCATCCGAAGAGTTGCACCCCTTCCTAACTCGGTCTGCGTGCGCTATACTGACGGTGGATGTGGAATACTGCTACGACCCCGTGCTCGTCGAATTCCTCCGAGCCGTTCCATCCGTGGTGGAGTTTACCGGGCGCGTCGACGATCGGTACCACTCTAACGTCAACGAAGACGTAGTTCTAGCCTTCCTCGACGCATTCGGTGCAGGAGACATCCTTCCCGCTGTGGAAAACATGTCACTACTGCGCATTCCCAGTGGTTTCCTGCCCCGTCTCCAGTCAGCTTTGGACAGGAAAATACAACTGCCGACGTTCAGGCTGAAGAAACTCACCGTCGAAGGGATGCTCCGATATGCGATGACCGAAAAATTGGAATTGGCGCTAGCTGAGAAGGGTGTGGAGGTCAAGATTATTCACTATGACGGTTGAGATTATTGAGTAGCGTATGAGATGTACATATTCTACTTCTGTTTCTTGTAGCATGATAACAGTAATCAGATAACTGCCACTTGAGCTGACGTCGGTATTAGTCGGTGTCGATTCTCTGCTGATACATCTCCATGCTAGAATATAACGATAACTACGAATACAATAAGACTGCACGATCCTGCGCTCCGTTAAATATATATTAAGTATGAGCACCAAAATCTTGCCAAAATCGACGGACTCGGGGATTGCCAATTGGAGACTGAGCAGTCCATCATTGGACTCAGCGGAAGCAACCCAGTGGCGCCGAAACCAGTCGAGAACCTATGGATTCCGTGTACAAGGGGAGAGGCGCAGGGACTGGTACGGCCAAATCTCGTGCGACTCGGTGCGAGCAGATGCAAGAAGGTCACACCATCAATGTGTGACATTCCTTCTTGTCCCAAACGTCCATCTCGAAAGAGCTCATTCTACTGTGCAGCCCACACCGGAACGCCGTCATTGGAACCCACCATCCGATGTCTCCAGTCTCTGAACTCCGCTCTCGAATTGCCGAGATGGCGAGTGGCATCGCTGACCTCGAGTGTCAATTGGCCCAGCTTCGCGAACGCAAACGTCGGCTGGACGGCGAGCTCCAAGCGATCATACACCCCATACTCACGATTCCGGTCGAAATTACCGCCGAAA
Organism: Mycena amicta; assembly: GCA_029282125.1. Classification (NCBI taxonomy): domain Eukaryota; kingdom Fungi; phylum Basidiomycota; class Agaricomycetes; order Agaricales; family Mycenaceae; genus Mycena; species Mycena amicta. The sequence goes on from JARIHP010000055.1 coordinate 72,364, forward strand.
TACTCCTCCATGCTGCGGCGGACTCGTCGATCAAGCGGATACTCGCCCTCACCAGTGTTTGTGCTCTCTGGAGGAGCGTAGCTCTCTCTACTCCTCGCCTGTGGAATGCATCTTACCACGCCGCTCGGTCGCGCCACAGAGATCCTGTCAACCTTTTGCAACTCTGGCTCTCCCGGTCCGGAAACTTGCCACTCAGCATCAGCGTCGATGTTTTCGATGACAGAGAGCGCATGCTCGCGTTGCTCACCAGCCACATAGCGCGTTGGCATCAGGTCGATCTTTGCGGGATGCGCTCCTGCGGGTGTGAAGCGCTTGAAAACTTGAAAGAAGTTTTGCCTTCCCTCGTCTTGCACGGAGATGTCGCGTTTGACCTTGAGGTCGCTTCCTGCCCCAAATGGCGCACTTTCATTCTCTGTACACCAGTGGTTCCCCTCAGCGCACTGCTTCCTACGCTTTCGAACGTCACATCCCTGAAGCTTTTCGAGGTAGCCTCTGCTGTGGTGTCGACGGTGCTCCGTCACACTCCTGCAGTGGAATTTCTATCCGTCTCCGGCACTTGGCACGGCGATCTCATCGAGGCTCATTCCAACCCTCCCGTCGTCCTACCGCTGGTTCATACCCTCGAGCACTGTACGCCTGGATGGCTCAACCATCTGAGTCTACCAGCTCTCCAGAATCTCATCATTCCCTCCCATGGCTTTCTGCCTGAAGACTTGGAGCCCTTCCTAACTCGTTCAGGCTGTACTCTGCATATGGTCCACCTTCAATGCTACTTGCCGGATGGAATCGAGAATTTCCTCCTTGCGGTTCCATCAGTGCTGGAATTTATTGCGGAGATCGCAGATCCGGATCACGTTGAGCCTGAGGTCGACGAGGGAGACATTGACTACAGCTGGATAACAGTCCGGGACTTCCTGGATGCTTTCGCTGCCGGAAAGATACTTCCCGGTGTCGAAAAGATGACACTATCCTGTGTTCCCATCGACCTCCACAAGGAACTTTATTCAGCTGTGCACAGAAAAATACAGCTGCCGACTTCCAGGCTGAAGAAACTCACCCTCGAAATATGCTGGGAGGAGGATGTTCCCGAATCATTGCGATTGGCCCTGGCTGAGAGGGGTGTGGAGCTTGAAGTCCGTTACATTCACCGCTACTTATGATATGTATTGTTCTTCCAAAAGTCGTTTGTTCCAGCATTGGTTTGTAAGCACCAGAATAATCTTGAATCGACTCAGCGACTTTCAAATGAGAGCGTAGGATTCTACTTCAGAAAGATGCGGATGCATTCAGCTCGCCGACAATGCAGAGGAGACGTTACAAACTCACCGCTGTCCATGAAGTCCGAATCACCCGCGTTCTGAGAGGGAGTTCAAATGCCATGTCCTTATCGCGGGCCGCCGAGTACAAGAAAGGCGTCGGCGACTCGGACCCAAATATTTATTTGCTAAACTATTACTACTAGTACACGGTCAGAGATAGCCTATATTACACAATGCGCACAGATACAGTATCAGTCCGTCCATTCTATGCGGCTCCGGCCTCGTCCTTCTCCGGACCACCTCCAATCTTCCCCTTGATCTTCTGCACCAGACCCAAACCGCTCAGACCCAGCACAGACCTCCGCCGCTCTCGTTTAGCATTCGGCTCATCTGCCTCGGGTTGCTCGTCAACATGTACCGCGGCGGTAGAGGGAGAATGGGCGGGAGGATCGGCAGTGGGTGGTGAGGCGGAGTTGCGCGGGCGGGCGGTCGAGCTACCGCTGCTGCCGCTACTGTGTTCGGGCGAAACGGAGGACGGCTCCCGAAGAGTATCCTCGGCAGCAGCGGTACCGCTGCCCCGCAGTCCGGGTACGCGTGGGCCGGCTCCAGTCGAGTTCGTACTCGGAAGCAGGTCTACACGGGCACCGACACCCGCTAACCTAACCCTGTGCCCAGAGGAAGAGCCCGAGCTCGAACTCGAGCTACGACGAGACGGAATGGGTGCGGAGGGCAGCGGACCCAGTCGGACGACATCCTCCAGCCCCAGACTGCGCGAAGATTCGGACCTGTCGAGTGTGGGCTGAAGATGGGATTGGGGAACGAAGTCCTCGAGTCTCGCGTGCTGGAAGGCCTCCGACGACGTGACTTCGCTGGGCAGGTCGCTGGTGGGGATGGTGTCGATGAGACGGGTCGAATTGAGCGCGGCGGAGCCTTGGATGCAGAATGTGCGATTGGCAAGTGGATTTGGGACAGTGTGTAGCTCGGATGGAAGCAGGGAAGGGGTCCGTGTGGACATTCGCCCGCTCTCGCTAGATGCAGCGTACCCGCTATCTCCAAGGCTCATCTCCGATTGGCCTGGGGGTACGGGGCTAACGAGGCACGGCGTCGACGCATCCGACGTGACTGGTGGAGCAAGCTCATGTTCCTGGCGTTCTGGAGTAGCGGGACGAGGCAATGAAGGAGAGTCGATGGACGATTGAATTTGCGAGGACAGCGGCACTGGGCACTGCACGAGAGGTTTCGAGCCCATGTGCGAAGACGGATCGATAATGGCGGATGCGAAGGAGAGCGATCCAGGCGCGGGAGAGTCGACGAAGCGCGCAGATGATTCGGTGTATTGCCGGGGGAAGGAGGTATTCGACGTCGATCTCGAGACCGTGGCTGAAGACACACCAGGATGTGAAGGGATGAGACCGGACGTCGGTCGTGGTATCGCTGGTGCGACTGCAGAAGACGAATGACCGGTGTGTACGGCGGTGCTGGCATTCGAGGAGTCGCCATGGTCCAGGGATGCACCAGGATGCGAGGGCACCAATACAGACGTCGGACGTGGCAACACTGACGATGGAATCGGAGAGGACGAATGACCGGTGTGTACGGTCGTACTAGCATTCGTGGAGTCACGCTGGGGTTGCGGATTGTGGGCTGGGTCGACGAGGCCGCTGTCTCGACGAGGGAGCATCCATGGAAGAGACAGCGAAGGGTTGACTGAAGTCGTAAGCTTATGAGCACAGTCCTGCAAGGCGACAGACGACTCACTCGGGCCACAATCCGCCTTGGACCTCCGCAAGCTCAAACCCACACTATCGCTACTCATCGACCTTCCCATCCCCGGCCTCGAGCTCGTCGACAAGTCAAAGCCGCCGGTAAGCTTCGCAGACGGCGTCAAGGTGACATGCGAGCGCAGCAAATCGCTAAGCTCGCCAGCCCATTCGTCCGCAGGCGTCGTCGGAAGCGCGGTGGAAGAGATCTTCGGGACGAGGTGTGCGTTGGCCATGTATGCAGTCGTCATTTTACTTGGTGGTTGGTTGGTGGATGAGGGGGCGGGGTTATTGGGAGCTCCGAGATTCGCCGTCGCTCTATAAAGCGCCTGCTAGACATGACGCAGTGGTGGAGTCGTCGTGGTGAAACGCCAGCGTTTCGTCCGAATCTTGATGCGTGTGATTCAACCCAAATTTGGCTTAGTTTTGGATGAATTCTCGTTTGCTCGCAATATGGGCCAAATTGGGCAGTCACTTCGACGCAGCGTGTCGAAGTATTTTTTCGTCTGGCTTGGTTGAAAGGAGAACTGGTCCAGAGTATATGCAGCGAGGCCGAAAAAAAAAAAGATTCGTGGTACACCCCCAACGGAATTTTGAGTATTTCGTGCATGAGGTTCGGCTTTCAAGTTGGTCGTTCGAGTAACACAGTCTATTAGACTATCGTTCCTGGATCTGCTACGGGTGGGACTGGATGATTTCCGGCTCAGCGCTCAGCTCTGAGCCTCTCTCTATTGCCGCGAGCATTTTATTTATCCTGCAACACCGCTTCTCTAGGACAGCACCTCGGATAAGCACACGGCGCACGGCGCAACATCCGTAGTTCCAAGGTTCACAGCCCAAGTCGAGCTTGCGTATACAGGAAGACGAGGGAAACAGTGCAAAGTCGCGGAGCAGAGGCAAGAGTGTCACTGGCACATCATCAGCGCGTGACACTTCTTCTTGTCCCCAAACGTCCATCTCGGTTTTGACCTCATCACCCCCCGATGACTCGAAGCTCCGAGCTCCGCTCTCGAATCGCTGAGGCGGAGACTGGCATCGCTGACCTCGAGGGTCGATTAGCCCCCCTTCGCGCATACAAGACTCAGCTCGAAGACGAACTCCGAGCGATTGTTAACCCCATCCTCACCATCCCAGCCGAAATAACTGCGGAAATACTCTGCCACGCTGTTGCACACGCGTCAATCAAGTGCATACTCGCCGTCACCAGCGCCTGCGCGGTCTGGAGGAGCATAGCTCTGTCGACTCCTCGTCTGTGGAATGCATCATACCGCAGTGCTTATTCGCGCCCCAAAGATCCTGTCAATCTTTTGAACCTATGGCTTTCCCGCTCCGGAAGCTTGCCACTCAGCCTCGCCATCCATGTCTCGGATGACCCAAACCGCATATTAGCATCGATGACCCGGCACATATCGCGTTGGCGTCGCATCGATCTTCATCAGCAGTTGTGCGATCATGATGATGGCTCGTTTGGCGAAGGGAAGGAGCCTTCCCTGGCCGTCCATGGAAATGTTCCGCTGGCCTCCGTGGATCCCGACTCTTGCCCCAAATGGCGCAGTGTCGCTCTCTGCAGTACCTCGGTTCCTCCTAGAGCACTGCTTCCGACGTTGCCAAATGTCGCCTCCCTCACACTTAGTAACGTCGCCTCTGCTGTAGTGTCGATGGTGCTCCCTCACACGCCTACACTCGAAGTTCTCACCATCTCCGGTTGGCAGACGGAATTCCTCCCCAGCATTCACCCTCCCATCATTCTACCGCTCATCCATACTCTCAACCACGGTGTGTACCAGGATTACTCAACCTTCTGAGTCTGCCTGCTCTCAAGAACCTTCGCATCGATGTATTGCCGAAGCCTGAAGAGTTGGCGCGCTTCCTAACTCGTTCCGGCTGTGCTCTGCAGATGCTCCACTTGGAGGCTTTGGCCCTTAATGGAGGTCTCGATGTCCTCCGTACGGTGCCATCCGTGCTGGAATTCACCGGACACATTGGAGATCCGGAAGACTATTGCCAGCGGCAGTGGGACGAGAACGAGGACGTTGTCGTGAACAGAGTTCTAGCCCTTCTCGACGCTTTCGCTGCCGGAGAGATTCTTCCCGGTGTTGAAAACATGATACTACTCGGCATCCCCAGCCAAATCTGTCAACATCTGCATTTAGCTTTGCAGAAGAAAATACAGTTGCCCTCGAGGTTGAAGAAACTCACCATCGAAATGTGAGAGAAATACACAAGGTGAGATTGAACTTGAACTAAAGTCTACGCAAAGATACAGAGCTTATATACTAGGACAAATATACTAGAAGATTCTACAGAGCATATGAGTAAGAAGAACCTCGGGGAAGCGGGGAGAACGAGTTGGCGCTGATGTGCTGACTCATGATCCGAGCCGAGGCGCATCACTTGATGCGCACCATGAGTTCGGCTTGTTGGATCTCCAACACTCCCCTCCAAGCCGAAGTCCATTACCAAGCTGCGTCGTGATCCTCGGTTGCGGCTCCAGCAGATTCCATCTTATCAGGACAGTTGATCTGATAATGGCCTTTCTTGCCGCACTTGAAGCAATTGATCTCGGATAGTGGACGACGTGGATGTGATGATGAGGCACGGTAGGCGGCCTCGCGTTCGCCGGTGCCAGTTCCAGATTTTCGTGATTCCTCGTTCAAAAGGCGTCCGATCACGTAGTCCAAGGTAAACTGTGTGGGGTCGGTGGAGTCGAGGGAAACGACAAGCGTGTCGTATGCATCGGGTAGGCCCATTGTGAGAACCAGAATAATGTCCTCATCTTCCACTGTGACTCCCGATTGTTGTAAGCGCAGGGCGACACTGCGGACTCGTCCAATCCAAGTCGACATCTTCTCAGAGTTGGCGGTATCCAGCTGCATCGACATGAACTCGCGTCGCAAGGCCATGCGCGTCGCAAAGCCGCGGGCTCGGTGTACCTTCTCCAATTCTGCCCAGATTCCGACGGCCGTGGGTGCAGTCATATGCGACAGTTGATCGACATCGACAGATAGAATCATCTCGGCGCGTGCCTCGGCGTTCTTGCGATCCCAGTCGCGTACACCTTTCGAGTTCGGTCCAGTCGTAGGTCTCGGGGTGGTTCCAACAGCGACATCATGAAGGTTCTTCCGTACAAGGACAGCTTCCATCAAAATGCGCCAAATTTCGTAGTTCTCGTTCGACAATTTCGTCATGCCCTTCGCTTCAGCCATCGTGGCGCTCGGGTGCAGGTACGATCACGGTTCGGGTTCGGGTTCGGTGCTGGCTTTCAGCAGGGCCAGGCTTTCGGTGCTGGTTTTCAGCAGACCAGACTTTCGGTGCTGGTTTTCAGCAGACCAGACTTTCGGTGCCGCTTTCGGGTAGGCGGGCTTTCGGTTCGTCGGGGTTTCGGATCAGCGGTAACGCGGCGTGATAAGCGGAGTTCGATGGGGGGGTACGACAGCGAGATCAACAGGAAGCGTGGTCGAGCTCGGGGCCCATAACCTGTGAGAGAAATACACAAGGTGAGATTGAACTTGAACTAAAGTCTACGCAAAGATACAGAGCTTATATACTAGGACAAATATACTAGAAGATTCTACAGAGCATATGAGTAAGAAGAACCTCGGGGAAGCGGGGAGAACGAGTTGGCGCTGATGTGCTGACTCATGATCCGAGCCGAGGCGCATCACTTGATGCGCACCATGAGTTCGGCTTGTTGGATCTCCAACACGAAATACCCCGCAGCTTCGTGGTTCCCAAATCATTGCGATCAGCGCTGGCCAAGAAGGGTGTGGAGCTTGATGTTATCTTCTATTCGTAGTACTATTCTGGCCCGGATTTACTGCTACTATGTATCGTTCTTCTCAACGCCATCTTCATTGCTCGTGTTACGCTCAATCACAAATTCTTCGATCTAAATTACACTAATACATCTCGATGAACTCCCCACATGCAGTACGTATCTTCCGTATTTCCATTTTCAGCTCGTCATCTGTAATTTCCCGCGATTGCGAAGTCGCCATCATACCCAGCTGCTCACGGAACCTCACCCCTGCATCATTCCGCCGCAATGGAACGATCCAGAGATGAGAGGACTGCCGGCAGCCATACACCATCGTGCGCACTCAACCTCACTGCATGCAGCTCCAATGCACCGCCGCTTCCTTTGGCGCGCGCAAGTAGGTCGGGCCATTCGGGATACGTCATGAGCAGATTCTTGAGAGAACTCCCTTTGTGCTTCGATGCCCGGCCGAGCTAAGTTTTGCAGTGGGGATGTGGCTGGTGTCCGAGGCAAAACGCGTCACCACAGGTCTCGCAGTCAGCGTCGAGAAATAAATCTCCAGAGTACTCGCTCGTGTTGCCAGAGTCCGAGTCCGTCGCATCCTCCGAGTCGCTCGAATGGTCCGCAGAACTAGCAGGCGACTTAGTACCAGAGGTGCGATCTTCCGACCCGTGGCTGGCACGGGAGTCTGTGGCGGATTGGGCGGTCTCTTCGGCGGAAGATTCCTCAGAATTTGACTCATCAGAATACGAGTAGTCAGAACCCGAGTCGTCACAATCCGAGCCGTCAGAATACGAATCGTCGTCATCTCCGATGTGCAAGAAGTGAACTTTCACGGTCGGCGTAGCGGGCGTAGACACGGGGTCGGAGAGGGAAGTAAAGTCCACGATGGGGATTGCAAGGACGTCTGAATCACAGTCGAGAGCGAGGGAACGGCGAGTGTAAAACTCGGTGTAGTGAGAAGTGTAAAAGGTTTGGAGGAGAGCACGAAGGAAAGCTCGATCAGTGCTGGACGGGAGACCATCGGCGTTTTCATCTGCTGGGAAAGTCAGACATACGGAGGCGGAAGGTAGAGAGCGATAGTACTGGGAATTAGGTCCTCGTACAATTGACAGGCAGAACGATGTCCACCCTCGAACCAATCAGTCCGCTGGCAAGTCTCCGAGCAGTAGTAAAACGTCGTGCAACCAGAGCAACGTTGGAATGAGCTTCTACGATCCATTTTCGCGCACTGTCATTTTGGGTGGTCAGCGATCCTTCAAGGGGCAATGTTCTCACCTGGAGATTGTCACACGCCGCGCGAGGCTCGGAATCTGGAGTAGAAATCGCTCGAAAGACACCCATACGCGACTGAAGAAGTTCCATCATGGCGAACCACTGCGGACCGATATAGCTCATCCGAAACGATTCGCTCATGTAGAGAGCTTTCGCCTGCTCGAGACCTGATTGAACTATCGTCAACGTCTTGTGGTAGACCAGTGTCGAGGGAATGAAGGTCAAGAAACGGCGCACGCACTGCGCAGTCAGCGTAGTATTCTCCTCTCCCCACCCCGCGACCATGGCAAGTACGCGTAGAAGGCCGCCATCGAGCGCCTCGTGAAGGGCACTGGCATCCCAATGCAGAAGGATGCGGAGAACGAGCATCAGGTAGTGGTTCACCGACTCCTTCGTATCTTCGCCACACACAATGACCGTAATGCGAACGAGGTGGTAGACGAGTTTATGACGGATGGCAGCGGCAAGGAGTGGGGTGATTGGCCGGGCAAGCGCACTAGCGAGGCTCATGTTGTGAGAACAGATGGAGAAGCCATCGATATCTCCCAAGAACTGCAGTAGCCTGTCAGTATACCAGCCTTCCGCTGGGCAGGAGCTGGAGACTCTGAGAACGGAGTGTGCGTAGATGCAGCGAACGAGGAACAGGCCAATGTCATGGATGGTGCCACCGACGGATTCCGCAAGGTGGGGGAGAGCCAGGAAGTAGTGCTGGGGAAGTTTTGATAGGAGCCCACAAGAACGCGTTCGTGGTGACGAAGCTCTTTATCGTCGTCCAAGGTCGCGAAAATTGCCCACGCCCGGCCAAGCAGCATTATCACACTCCGAGTAGACAGCATTTCATGCTTAATGGTCTCTTCGGCGCGGAATATCGTGCTTGCCATATGCACAAACATGAAAAGAAAGGTGGTAGACGGGGCATCCTTGGAGGGCAGCTGCTCTTGATGTGCGTCGAAGAATACCGCCCACTGGGAGATTCGAGGCCATAGGAGCGGATATGTCTCTTTTGGTACTGCGTCGAAGATGGCGAATAGTGCGTCCCAAGCCAGTGTGGCTTTGATGACCGCGAGTAGCGTTTGCGAATCGAGGTATCCGTTTTCGAAGTCCTTCGAGGTAGGGATGTTGTCGGAATCGAGATGGGTGTAACAGACTGGGAGCAGAGATGCCCGTAACTTCGCTGAATCCTTCCCCATCGCAAACTCTAATGCCCTTCTCAGCACAGGGAGAGACGCACGGCGGTATGCGGAGATGGCGAATCGCTGTAGACGCGTCAGAATGCGACAGAGTGAAACAGAGGAATAGCGAGCTGACCCGTATGGTGGAAGGAAGGGCTTGTAGGGCTTTCGAGTGCAGAGCGGGGCGGGGTGGACCATGACGACAGACAGCAAGGAGGGAGGGTGGGAACAAACTGCCTCTTGTGGCTATTACGTGGGACCACGGTCACAAGACCCTTGCGTGAAAAAATCGTAATTAGCCCCTAACCCTACTACCCTTATAATTAGAATGTTTTCCTTGTCATGCAATACCTTCATCGTCCGCCTGTAAGGACAACTTTCCAACCCTGAGAGATCAGACACGCCCTTGGCCAAGTGTACGTACAAGAGCGCGGACCGGAGGATTCATCACCCACCGGTTGTTGTGTTGCTTGGTTAAACAGAATCGTATAACGGAAGCACAATTTCGATGATGACTCCATCAACCCAAGATACCCTGAAGGATTTAACTCAACTCAAGATACATTAAAGCAATTATACGCTGGTGCCGCGTCTAGTAACAGATCTTCATGTACTGCCGCTCCAAGCTCAGTACCTCCGCGTACTTCTTTCCCTCACCTTTCGCCGCCACCTTGCCGTTTACGGTCTTCCTGGCAATTTGCCTTTTGACATTTTCTGAAACAGTCCAGTGGAAGGCTCGTTCATGATCAACCGGAAGAGAGTCGACGTACGCGGAACAGTAGATGGCATACTCGCAGCCACTGCACTTCAACAGGATCAGCGGGCCCGGCTCGTTCTGCGTACCGGCGATGACTGTGTCGGCCTCGGGAACGGTTCCGGAGGAGTCAATCCCGCATTCGAAGCAGGCTTGGATCTCAACCGCCAGCGCACTGGGGTATTCCTTGGCTGGGATTCCGGTCTAGGATGGACATTCAACGCGAGACTGCGAAAATTCGGATGCGGAAGGAGAACGTACATGAATATCGAGGACCGCCGCAAGTGTTGCTGTGATGAACAAGCTGCGTCTGATAGTGCGAAGCGTGCCCCAAGCGTTTATGAAGTGGGTGGTGCTCGTGCTCAGGACTGGGTGAATCTCTGCCTCGAACTTGGGGTGGTGGAAGAGGAAGAACTCTATAAAGTCATTTTTCATTGTTTAATAAGACTTTCTCAAATCTGATCCATTTTACAATACTTGACCTTGAAACCCAGTCATTTTGCCCAAGTTGAATACTCAAACTGAAATCCAAGTCACATGCCAGACTGAATGATGAAGCCGAAATCTAACTGGCTCAATGCCCAAACTCAGTGTTGAAAATTGACGCATGCCATAGCCACATAGCCGCCTACCAACCGACTGGGCGGCCTCGGCCATCAAAGGCAAGACTTTCCGGCTTTCGTGAGTTTCGTCCCAATTTTAATGAGATTCGAGCCAAATTAGGAGTGCACAGGATATAAATGAATAAAAGATGTTTCCAGAGCTGTTTCGTTACTATGTGTATCCAGGATGGGATGTGCAACAATTGATGTCACCAATACACTTTGTTTCTCACCACTGTTCACTCCATCTCTTCCTCAGCTTGTTCACTGGCATCGTTTCACTCCCTGCTTGCTGCTCCCCGTTCGCAGTGTGAAAACTTCTGTTCTCCCTTTCTTTCTCTCAAGTTACCAAGGTCCACACTCCTTATGATCCAGGACCCTCAACATTGCTCGAAGCTGTCAAGACTTATTTTTCAATGAGCTCTCAGCCTCCACGCGGAAAGCTCCTGCCAAACAGATGTGTAGCTCTTGAACAACTGCCCCATCTACAATGTGTCCCGTATCTCTCTCAAGTTGTCGCAATGGCAGGCTTTCGGTTCAACAACTAACACAATGAATGCGTGGGGGTATGGTGCAGAGAACTGGCTCGACACTCAATACACCCAGGTGACTTTGGATGTGATCTTGGCGAGTTGGCGGCTATTGATGTAGGTGAGTCGTTGTACTATGCTCTTTAGGGCTCTAAACCATCACGGCACACTATACGGATACAGCTGTATTTCGCGACGGGATGGTTGTACCCGTACAGTACTGGTGTGTGCGAACCCCACATACGGTACGGCAACCGTATCGCAAAAACCGTACAGTATACGGCTTACTACGGGCATCAAGGTGAGTTTTCTGGCCCGGAAATTGCTCAGCAGGCCACAATTCTGGCACAGGGAGATGTCCATACCTCTATGCAATGCATTCGCCCGGAAAACCCGCCAAACAGGACCAACACCGACAATATGGATCGTTGTACCCATATTGATGGGACAGCCCGTCCCGTAAAGGTTGGCGGAAAGAGCACTATGGTATGGGGAAACCCCATACCGTACCGTCCGTAAACCCGTAGACTTACGGTTACTGTTTGGAGCCCTAGTGCTCTTCTTTTGATCTCAGCCACATCCAGGCAAGACCGGTGTCAAGAACCTTGGCACGCAACACTGCGGCACACATGAGGATGGAAAGATCTGGATGGCGCTGGAGGAAAAGTGGATGTTAGAGGTCCACACTCTTTTTAACAGCACAACAGTGCTGCACACTGAAGTAATAAAAATGAACACACGCCATGAGAGGGCTCCATGGGATGGACAGCCACGAATTCAAGTGCCATGCAAAGATGATCAAGGGAGGCAGAAGTGCGATGGCAAGCTGACAAGATGTGCAGCCGTATTCTACCTGCTTTGCATGATATGCAAGCGGCAACTAGTTCTAAAACCTTGCTTATTGTCGACGAAGAAACCCTGAGAACTTTCACCTGCAAAGTCATCCAAGGATCCACATCGCCTCATCTTCCCTGAATCTCCTGCCCTTGCATGTTCTGCCGTGACTTGAGAATGTTCCAGTAACCTTCAGCCTCTTTCGACAACCCGGACAACCCATGTGAGTTGAAGAAGAGCATGTTCACTCTCTCTCTGAATCACTGCTTGACTACTACTATCAACAGACTGCAACCTATGCACATCATCCTAACCATTCCACTCACCTCGCCTGCACCCAGCTTTTAATATGCCTCCCTCCTGAAATCTCTCTGTCCACAGAACCCCGCCGTCACTGCACCCACCTCCCGGATTATTTCAAATGGTTGTGTCCAGTAGTTGCATTTCATGTACTGGGCCAACACAAGGGAGCACAGGTAGTACTTTCTCAAGTCAGTCAATTCCTAATCATCCTTCTAGTGGCCCTTAGCCTTCCCCTCTAGCGCATTCAACCAAAGGTCTGCATGTTTGGCCACCATCGTAGATGCCCATACTGCCTGTGAGAGTGATGGTGTCACAACTTCCATGCTTTTTGCTATTTCCATATATTTTCCGTTTTATTTTACTTTCTCAAGATTTGCGCTATCCTGCGCTTCTCTTGATGTGACAGGCACACTATGTCACGTCACACTACTCCGGACCCTCCTAGACCAGCTCTAGACTCTCTGAGTCAAAGCACAAGTCAATTGGAGTCATGGACAAGTCATTGTCACTTGACTTGACTTGACTCAACCTTATTGTTCTTCCGATCATAGCACAGCCACGTGGCTCCTAAGCGGACCCGGGACGACTCCCTAGCATAGCCACGACCAGTATATAAGAAGTAGCTAGAGCGCTGTAGCCGGCAGTCCTTTTATTCCATCGCGCTCCCCCCTTTACTTGGCTCCTTACTTGGCTGTTGTGTTGTTGTTGCCCGGCTACCCCATCGTCACATCCTACCGTGACCTCTGACGTACTGCGTGACCGTGACACGTGACTAGTCACCGCCTTGTTCGTGACATAATAAAAGGACTCCTCTCATAAACCTCGTACCTCTTGGAAATTTTCCAAAATTTTCCAAAATTCTCAAACTTTCACAAATACTTAAAATACCACAGACATTCTACCTTTCCGACCTCCTACCATTGCAACATGACCTCAAGAGTTGTGCTTGCTTCCCTCCCCCCATTCTTTTCTGGCGAATCTTCGAAGTGGAGCAACTTCCAGGATTTTCTTACCACCTACATTGCTGCGTATAGCGATGACCTCAACACCGACAAGAAGAAGGTTCTCTTCACAGTCTCATTCCTGCGCAAGGCAGATGGGTCTAGCTGTGTTGCATCGGATTGGGTGCGCAATTGGAAAAAGCGTTCTCTGAATGCAGATGGAACCATTCGCGCATCCTACACCTTTGCGGAACTTATCGAAGAACTCGAAAAGGCCTTCCAGGACCAGAACCTTGCTCAACTCGCCCATATCAAGTTGACCAGTACCCAGCAGGGGAAAATGTCACTTGTTGAGTATCTCCAACAGTTCGAACTTCATGCTGAACAGGCTGGTTATTCGCCGCATGATGCGACAAGTGACTATAATGCCTTTTTAATTGAACTTTTGGAGGACAACGTCAACCAGGACATTATGTCCCAGATGTACGTTGGAGGATCTGCGGTCCCTACGACTTATGCCGGATTCAAGAACCGACTTATGCAGATTGATGGAAACTTGCAGCGGGGCCAGATCAGGCGGCAACGCCAGACTGTTCCCACTGTGCACAAACCCAAAGTTTTCCAAATTCTTCGACCATCCCCAGCATTTAACACTGCTACACCCAATCTTGCAAAGTCGCCGGCAGACGAGTCAGTGCCTATGGAACTCGACAAACAAGGGCAGAATTCGAAACCTTTCCGCTGTTACAATTGCGGCAAGTTTGGTCATATCAAGAAGGACTGCCCAGACCCCCCAAAACAGAAGTTCAACTTGCGGGCACTCTGCACCGAGATTGACGAAATGGATGCGCAGAGTGATGTGCTCCAGTCTTTGGCTGCAAAGCTGAAGGAAAAGGGTTTTTGATGCGCTCTGCTCCAGTGGCCAAGGAGACAGAGCGAGCCAATCAATATGGACGGTTTACAGTCCTTGAAGAAAAGGGAGATTCCTCTAAAAATTCCGATGCTGATATTTCTTTGGATGTAGGTTTAGCGTTGCGGCGAAATTTAAATCATTTGCTCGTAAAGGAACCAGAAGCACGAGAGGAGAAAATTCGGTTGAATCGGAAGCGCTTGCAGAAACTGCAGAATCAGAAGCAGGATGCGGAGAATAAGCGCTGGAGTGATTTCAAGAAGGCTAGCAGAAGGGCAACTGCTGTTAAAAACCAAGAAAAGGGGAGCATGGCTCCGATGGCTCAATCCTTACCCAAGGAGGAAGCGCCAAAGTCATACCAAAACCCGAAACATACACGGGTACCAACAATAACCAAGATTCGGACGGCTGCAGAGAAGCAGCAGGGACCGAAACCAGACCGTTTGGCTGAAGAACTCAAGAAATTCCATGCCGACCGAAAGCGCCATGAGATGGTCATTCCAATCATGCTTGCAGTACCGGAAACTGGGAAAACACGCGGAATCAAAGCGTTGTTGGACAGTGGGTGCATGACGACTTGCATTGATCGGAATTATGCCAAGGCTCAGGGCTTTGAGATGAAGGAGCTTGATGTTCACATCACAGCAAAGAATGCAGATGGGACAGACAACGCCCAAGGGAAGATTACCCACTATGTTGAACTGCAAATGGGAATCGGCCCACACTGGGAGAAGATACGCTTCCTGGTGGCTGGCTTGGGGAAAGCACGAGTGTTCATTGGCTATGACTGGCTTCTGAAGCACAATCCTCAAGTCAACTGGGTTAACCAGAAAATCTCATTCTGCCGCTGTCCGCCAGAGTGCAACATGACCGGTCAAGAATACCATACAGGGTCCAAGGAGCCAGAGTTGGAAGAGGGAGAATCTCTGCTGCTTGTGGACTTCAGTGACGCAATTGAGCTCCGGTCCAAGGAGACTCAATCTCAGCGCCTTGCGGAGGAAGCAGGCAAGAGCCAGGAGAAAATGACAGAGGATAAAATTCCTGAGCAGTATCGCCAGTTCGAAAGCGTTTTTGCAAAGGAGTCCTTTGACACTCTTCCTCAACGACGGCCTTGGGATCATGCTATCGAGTTAAAGCCAGATGCAAAGTCGGTTGATTGCAAAATCTATCCACTTTCACGCACTGAGCAGGGGAAACTGGATGAGTTCCTGGAAGAGAATTTGCGGACTGGCTGGATCAGACCTTCCAAGTCACCTATGGCCTCTGCATTCTTCTTTGTGAAGAAAAAAGATGGAACTCTCCGGCCAGTTCAGGATTATCGAAAACTCAACGACATGACTATCAAGAACCGCTATCCTCTACCTCTGATCTCAGAGCTGGTCAACAAGCTCCAGGGTGCCCGCTTCTTCACAAAACTCGATGTGCGCTGGGGTTACAACAATGTTCGCATCAAGGATGGTGATGAGTGGAAAGGAGCTTTCCGCACCAATCGTGGACTCTTTGAGCCCATGGTGATGTTCTTTGGATTGACAAACTCCCCGGCCACCTTCCAAACTATGATGAATGACATTCTCCGGGATCTGGTGAATGAAGGACGAGTAATTGTCTATCTTGACGATATTCTCATCTTCACCAAAACCTTGGAGGAACACCGACATGTTGTTCGTCGAGTGCTGGAGACTCTTGCCAAACACCAACTTTCCTCAAACCAGAGAAGTGCGAGTTTGAACGAACTTCCATCGAGTACTTGGGTATGATCATTTCCCACAACTCGATGAAGATGGATCCAGTCAAGATCAAAGGTGTTATGGATTGGCCAGAACCAAAGACTGTCAAGCAGGTCCAAGCTTTTCTAGGATTCACCAACTTCTATCGTCGTTTCATTCGAGGCTATAGTGAGATCGCAAAACCACTCACAAGGCTTACTGGCAAAGGTGGATGGGTTTGGGCAGAAGAGCAGAAACATGCATTTGGCATGTTGAAGGCGAGGGTTGCAGAGGATGCTGTTTTGGCCTTACCGGCAGACGATGGGAAATTCCGGTTGGAAGCAGATGCCTCAGAGGGTGCAATTGGTGCTATCTTGAGTCAACTCCAAGAGGGCAAATGGCGGCCTGTTGGTTTTATGTCTCATAGTCTCTCTGAGACTGAGCGTAATTATGAGATCTACGACAAAGAGATGCTCGCAATTATGGCTGCCCTGGAGGAATATCGACCTTTCCTCATGGGTGCAAAGGAGACTTTTGAAATCTTCACCGATCACCAGAACCTGGAGTACTTCAAAAAGCCACAGAAACTCAACAGACGTCAAGCACGTTGGGTTACTGAGCTATCGGAGTACGACTTCACACTTCACCATCGTCCTGGTGCTCTAAACCGCAAGGCAGACTTGCTGTCCCGTCGAGCAGACCACGATCAGGGCAAGAACGACAATAACAATGTTGTTCTCCTCAAACCCAAATTCTTTCGAGCCACAGAGTTTGAGTTTGAGAGTCTGGATCAGAAGCTCATTGACGAAATCAAGGCTTGCAGGCGTCTAGACACATCCGTCAAACTTGCTCTGGAAAAGGAGCTTCCGGATTGGACTCGAAAAGATGACCTGATCTTATACAAGGGCAAGGTCTATGTTCCACGGAATGAGGAACTTCAAGACAAGATCATCCGCCAGCATCATGATGTCCCCTTGGCGGGCCATCCTGGTGGATTTCGGACACAGGAGTTGATTGAACGGAATTTCTGGTGGCCACGAATAGGCAACCAAGTCAAGGAATATGTCCGATCTTGCGAAGCTTGCCAGCGGACAAAGTATCGACGTCGAGCCCATGGATTATTAAACCCACATGCCATACCAAGTGGGCCTTGGGAGACAATTTCCATGGACTTGATTGGCCCCTTACCAGAAAGCAACGGCTTTAATGCAATTCAAGTCTGGGTCGACTTGTTCACCAAACGGATTCATGTTGAGCCTGTGGATATCAAGCTTAGCAGTGAAGGGGTTGCACGGTTGACTCGAGATCGGATTGTCCGTTATCACGGGATTATGCGAAAAATCATCTCAGATCGGGATAAGCGGTACATCTCAAAGTTCATGCAAGAGTTGAACCGCCTCCTTGGAACAGAGATGAATCCCACGACTGCATACCGACCTCGGAGTGATGGCCAAACCGAACGCATGAATCAGGAGATCGAACATTATCTCCGGATCTATGTGAATTACCACCAGTCGGATTGGGCAGAATGGTTGGCAATGGCAGAATTTGCCTATAACGACAAGGTCCACACATCAACTCAGATGTCACCATTCTTTGCAGACCATGGTTATCACCCTTGGAAAGGTGTGGAGGGTCGGCTGGAATCTAAAAACGAGACTGCACAGGACTTTGCACAACAGATGAAGAAGATCCGGGAGGATGCTGGCATTGCAATGCAGAAGGCGAAAGAGAAGATGAAAAAATATTACGATCGCAAACGAGTGCCAGCTCCGGACTTCAAGGTTGGGCAAAGAGTGTGGTTGGAGGCCAAAAATATCCAGCAGGACCGACCAACGGATAAATTCTCGGACCGACGACTTGGACCTTTTGAGATCTTGGAGAAGATTGGGGCTGCAGCATATCGCCTGAAGATGCCAGAAACAGACCAGCATCATTCAGTCTATAATGAAGAGCTCTTATCCCCTTACGTTGAGCCACCTCCCCACAGGCGAGAGCAGCGCCCCCCTCCAAGTATCGTCAAGGGTCAGGAGGAGTATGTTGTAGAGGAGATCCTCAAGTCTCGGAAACGAGGCCAAGGCTACCAATATCTTGTCAAATGGAAGGACTATCCACACAGCGACAACACCTGGGAACCAGCGCGCAATCTTACCAATGCCAAGGAGATCGTCGATGATTTCAAAAGGCAAAACATCACCACTCGCGCTCTGGACACAGTACCTGTCCTCCCACTTGGATATTGGGACCACCTCATTAACCGCTACAAACCAACAATCGAATCACTCCCCTATCCAACCCGGAAACTTTTCGACCCCACCACCGGAAGATTCGAGGCCCTTGACTCTACGTCAATGAGGACATTGACCATAGAGGAGGGGTAATGTCACAACTTCCATGCTTTTTGCTATTTCCATATATTTTCCGTTTTATTTTACTTTCTCAAGATTTGCGCTATCCTGCGCTTCTCTTGATGTGACAGGCACACTATGTCACGTCACACTACTCCGGACCCTCCTAGACCAGCTCTAGACTCTCTGAGTCAAAGCACAAGTCAATTGGAGTCATGGACAAGTCATTGTCACTTGACTTGACTTGACTCAACCTTATTGTTCTTCCGATCATAGCACAGCCACGTGGCTCCGAAGCGGACCCGGGACGACTCCCTAGCATAGCCACGACCAGTATATAAGAAGTAGCTAGAGCGCTGTAGCCGGCAGTCCTTTTATTCCATCGCGCTCCCCCCTTTACTTGGCTCCCTACTTGGCTGTTGTGTTGTTGTTGCCCGGCTACCCCATCGTCACATCTTACCGTGACCTCTGACGTACTGCGTGACCGTGACACGTGACTAGTCACCGCCTTGTTCGTGACAGATGGATACCTCACGGAACTAGCAGTGCCTGAATACGAGAAGTACGGTGGCGGGAAATGAACTAGTACACTTTAATTTGTTCTGCCTTTTTCTAATGGTGCTCATTATAGTTGCATCAGTGACGGTGGACACATGTGCAGACTCAGAAGAGTGGAGTATATATTGTACTTTGCCTCGATGATAATAAATCCTACCTTCTATAACCAGCTGTACGGTGTCCGCTCTTGATATTCACAGCTCTAGAACTTGGGGCAGAGTGCAGCACTCACCTTGTTTGTTACACCTTACACACAAAGAAGCGGAAAAGAAAAAGAAAAGGAAAAACTCGGAAAAAAAATCACCTACAATCCGTTGAAAAATTTCTCGGCCTTCTCGGGCACAGTCGGCGGCCAGCAACGGCAAGGGAAGCCGGCCGTTAATGCCATCATCCACAGCTGATGCAGGTTTTATGTGCCGACTGTTGGCTCTCCCAAGGTTGTGGTATGAGGGTGATCGAGGTGTAAGCTTTCGATTTGGGTCAAGCAAAATTCAGCTTCAACATTCAGTCATGTCACTTGTCACTTGGATTCAGTTTGATAAACTCAGTTTCGGCATTCAGTTTCAGATTAAACAATGATAAATAACCTCATAGAACTCGTCGTGAGTGAGAATGTCGAGCGTCGCAAGCTGTTTGAACTATATCCAGCCCAAAGTGAACAAAACCATCTTCCACCGAGAGCGAAACGTACCAAAGAAAGAAGCCCTTCTTCACCGTCCTCCTTTCTCTCGCCGAGAAGACCCAACAACGACATCTCGGAACAGTCTGCCCGGCTGCGTTGACCCGCGACATCCGCTCCGCTCACGAGAGCTTTCAATAGAACGTCGATCTGTTTATCTTTCTCCATCGCAGCCCACTCCTGCTCAAATGCTCCCTCGGCCAGCATCGCCTGCACTCGTGGAATCAAGTCTGCCTGGATGGCGACCAGAACAGCTTTCGCTGCGCGCATATCCCGTCGGGCGAGTGGCGCATTGCTTGTATAAGTGAGGTCCACCAAATCCATCTCTTTCAGGCTCAGACGGGCGTGATCGGGGGTTTTGCTGGCGGGTTTGGAACCGTACTTGCATCAGGAAAATCGTATCGTTCTGGCAGGCCTGGCGCCAGGTCACCCAGGTCACCCAGGTCCGCCAGATCTCCAGAATCAGTTCTGCCAGCATAATCGACATCATTTACCAGAACCCGCCAGAACCGGATTCTGGCGCCAGAACCTGTTTTGGTGTCAGAACACATTCTGCTAGCTGTTATTGACCTGAGAGCAGACTCAAATTCAATAGAACAAACTTCGTAACAATGATATTCAAGTTGTTCATAGTATACAGTAGCAGACAGAGTATGGACTTGTTTACAACGCAGTATAAAACCCTGCGATAGCGGACTCAGCGTAAATTGAAACCGAGGAAAAGGAACGCACTGCTGCGTTTGTACACCTGCTCGAAGTGCCAGTTCCAGTCCTCGGGATGCACCATTCGCATTGGGATTTCGAGGTCGGACGGAGGGACACGATGCTTTTGGAGAAGGTCGTGATAAATATTGGTCTTTACCATGTCTTCGAGCAAACGTTCGGTGAATCCGCCGATTTTTTTGTCGGGCTTCTGAGTCTCGGAGGTAGAGTCGTCTGATGGGGGGAGTCCGGGTACACCAGATTCGGACCGAGGAGCAGATGCAGGCAAGGAGGCGGACGCTGGCTGCAGCTCAGCGCCAGTTTTGGCTTCAGAGGCGATGGGGTCCATTGGCAGGTGGTGGTCAAGAGCAAGGAACGTTGTCACAGGTCACGGCCCTCGTGCTTCGGCAATGAGTCTTCTTAGCGGGTCAGGCCAGAAGCTAAGGGCACCAGTGTTTCGGGTTGGATCGACGGGAACAAAACGAAACAGTACTTAGTGCAGGAGGCAAAGAGGAGGTGCCAGCTTGTTGTGATGGACTCACGAATTCGGCGTGGTGAGTTTTCGTTGAATTCGCCGACTACGAACTCGAAAACTTGAAGGTGAAGCACTTCGAAGTGTTGAACACGTCGCCTGCAATGGCTCATACAATGCTATATGAAGCCGTTACAGACATCGCGCGAGGGCGCCCGGGGACGGAGGACCGTCACGAGGACGGAGGACTACGAGTCGACGACCTTGAGATGAGCAGTTGAAGACACTAGTACTTATACTATGAATGAAAGGCCGCATCCAAAGACTGAAAACATCTTCAGTCGCTGTAGGACCCTCTACCCGTTGCACCAGACGTTCTCCGGGTAAATTGCGGCGAGAGAGGCGTCTAGCGGTAGTACTATATATATAGTACTTACGAAGGCGAGCGAGTGCAGAGAGCCCTGACGTCCTTGTTGGGAAATTGCGGAAAAAAATAAAAGATTTCTAATTACATTCCGTAAAACAGTATGTACATTCAGAAATCAGTCGACCAGACCTCCCTGGCCTTGTTTGGTTTGAGATCGAAAGCGAGGTAGAACCGCGGAGGAAATGATAGCTTTGGCTTTTCTTTTTGATCCCGAGACCACAGTCGACAATCTGTCGGAAAAATGGAGGATAGACAACACTAGCTTTACACGTAAATGATACGGAATCCGTCGTTGGAACGGTTCGTGGCACACGAATCGTGTGCCGCTGAGTTTTGTCAGGGAACCGCTCTCATTACCAACCGGATTAAGCCAAATTAGTCTCGTTAGTAGTCCGAACAAATTTCCCTGTGTTCGGGCATCCCGTCCAACTGACGGTTACTTATGTGGTTTTTGTGTCCAAAGGCACAGACGGTAACAAGTCACAATTTATAAACAGAGACTTGAGACATTTCAATGGAAATTGAAATTTGGCAAGTATGGGAGTAAGTGTCCAGCGGTACTTAGGTAGGATGTGGAAAGAAGACCAGACCTCCACTGGTGTAGCGAGGGTTATTGAACCAGAGGCTTCATTTCACCCGATGCAGGTGGTACCTCGTCGGCCTTGATCTTACCGTTCAACTTGTTCACGCAGTGCGAGGATAAGATAAGAAACTCGAACATTTCAGTGGCAAATTTTGGGGAGTGGTTGACGGTGCTCTGAGAGCGCACGATAACCAATTTATATGGCATGGACCAGACCTCCCTGGCCTTTCCGGGTATGATCACTATGATGTGATAGCTAGATACTGATGGAGGAGAATTAGAGCAGCCTAGGAATGTTTTTTTTTGATCCCAACAAGGACCACAGTCGACAACCTGTCGGGAAGATGAGGGAGAAAACAACTCCAGCATACGAGGGGGGTCTCATAAAACTCAAGCTGTTGAATCCCATGCATCAAACCAACAGAATTGAGCTGTGGCCGGGATTCAAAATAAACCGGCGATTAGCGTGAAACGATAAGTGAGGGTGGTGAGGGTATTCTGCAGCAAAGAGAAAGGTAAATCAGACTGCCGTGAGGAGGGAACGTGGATGCGTACATTGAGAGTTTGATGAGCAAGATTGAATGTTTGATGAGTAACGGTAGCGTCCGCTTTGATCGCTAGCAGCTGAGTCTCCACTCGTGTTAGGCCAGCGATCTGAGCGCGCGATCAGTTGAAGAAAAGAGGATCAGCACATAAAACGCACGGTGAAAGTCTGGAATGATTCGTCCAAACGTCTATTGAACAACTCCAGGGTCGCCTCGTCGCGGTTGAGAGACAACAGCGACCTTCGCTTTGTGAGCGGTTCCATCGCATTAACAGCTTCAATTAGAACACTGGATAGAATAATGGTTACGCAGAGACGTGCGGATGTAGTTGTAACGTACTCGTTGAAGCGCTGTATACTCATGAGCATAGATGGAGGGATATTCGACGGGTCCGGAACGGCGTCTGTCAGCGCTTCGAGGACTTTGTAAGCACGGAGTCGGAGCGCTTTGGCATTCTGCTTCGATGTCTTCACGCGCTGAACATAAGTATCAGATTAATCGAGCAGATAGGAACAAGAATCCGACCTCGATGGTATTCCACAACGCCAAAAATCCACCAACAGTGCTTTTCAACGGAGGGAACGCATCGGCTGACTCCCGCAGAGCGGTCAGGGACGTCAAGGCGATGTCGCTGAAGGCAGCGGAGCCATGCTTGATGCGGGGTTTCCATTTGTCGGGAGGCAGCCGCACAGCCCACTTCAGCTTCAAGCTGAGCTTGGGCATGCTCGCTGAAGCTGGTCCTCGAGTCGAAGGCAGAAGAGGGTGGGATCTGATACTCGATGGAATGAGAGGGTGATATTTATGCGATTCGCCACACGTCTGGGCTGCAATGCTGTTATGCTGTAAGTGGCAGCCTGTAACAACGTGTTCGTTGGATTAGTTGGAAGCTGTGACACAGCAGCAATCAGACCTTCCGCAAGTCTGCGTGCGTTTTCCTTCTCGGCGGGTGTCTCTCGTGTTCGGCGGGTTTTGGTGCTGCAGCTGTAAATTTATCAGTTCCGCCGCTCTTGTATTTGGCGGAATACGAACTCACCTCCGACGCTGTCCTCCAACGCTGTAACCACGTGTTTGCAGTGCCCCGTAGCATGTGTGCAGGGTTCTCTCGAATGCTGTTACGCCGTAAATAGCAGCCTGTAACAACGTGTTCGTTGGAACCCGTGGCACAGCAGCAATCAGACCTTCAGCAAGTCTGCGGTCTTCTCACGTACGTGTACGTATCTCTCATATTCGACGACTTTTGGTACTGCAACTGTAAATTTATCAGATCCGCTGTATTTATAGGATACGAACTCACCTGAGACGCTGTCCTCCAGCGCTGTAACCCCGTGTCCCGTACAACTACAACGTCCGAGGAATAACCCGCCAGCGCGAACTCCCGTACCAAGCGGAGGCGGAGGAGGTGACGGAGGTGACGGAGACCACGAAGGTCAGAGTAGTTCTGACTAGGACAATGGTCGTTTGTCGTCCGCGCGTACGTAGACGACAGCGGGTTCCAAAACAGAAGAGGAACGCAGAGTCAGATCACCACAAGGGGATAACCAAAGTCCTTGCCTCGATAAAAATGGGAATCACCCACGGATGTAGAGCGCAAAGTATGCAACACACCTTGGAGACCCTCAGCACCTCGTCCGAAACCATCCCTTCGTGGTCAACGAATCCCATTCAGGTTCCGCTTTTCACGCAGCGGTAGGAAGGCCTCCTTCGCATTGGCAGCACGGCGGCGTCAGCGTTTTGCAGTGCTCCGTAACGCAGCAGCTGCAAGGATTCTGCCGTTTGCAGCGCCAATTCGAGCGGGACCAACGATCCCGAATCGTAGCAACAGTGGCACAGTATACGACGACGACGACGCGGGTTTGAGGGTGACGCGCGCGCCGGGGTACCAGTTTGAAGGGGTTGATTGCCACAATCAACGTTGAGCGCTATCGACGTCTCCAGTTCTTCTCCAGTCTCGATATTGTCTACGGTGGGCTCAAGGTGAGACAGAAACAGTATCACTCTTGCGTTCGTGTTCGCAGACGGGGTCCAGAACACATCGAGGCAGACAGCCGGTTGAGAGAGCAGCAGGCCACGTTGACGTCGACGCCGAGATGTCAGTGCAATAGTTGGGTAGATGTTCTTCGGCGCTGCCCAGAGCGCCGAGAGCGGGCGGAGTTCAGAACCGGTGATGGAGCTGCAGCTAGAAAAGTATCCACGAGAGAATCTTGCAGTCGGAGTTTTGCACTGAGTCTTCTTTACAACCTGCGCTCGTATCGTCGCCTTCGTTGGGGTCGTCTGGAGGTCGTCGTGGCCGTCGGAGCCTAGCCGCAGTCATTACGTCATGGGCGGTGATGGCCAATTTTGATTCAGGACTCCATCGAGTACATATACAAGCCAAGGGCTTCGTTGTCAACGCACCGCTTGTCTCTTGCTCCCATCTTCCTCGCCGACCCGACCAAAGAAGACTACGACTAGAACGACACACACCGCTCGAGCACAATGAGCTTCTTCAAGAGCGTCGCCGAGGGCTTCGTGCATGCGCGGGACGAGATCATTGGTACGTGGCGGCCCTCTCGATGAGCTCCGATGGTCACTGATGTCGCTCGATAGGCCTCGTCGAACCCAATCGTACGTTGTCGTCGTAGCCAGAGTCTCGTTCCTCTGCTCATACACCCCAATAGGCCGCCATGACGACCCAGAGGAGAAACGCATGGACGAAATCCGCGCTGAAATCAACGCGTCCCACCGCTTCAACTCGTTCGCGACAGAGCGTGGAGAGAACAGCGTCAAATGGCATATCGATGGGCACGACTACATGTGGGCTGTCTCGGAGATGCTTGACAGCGCCAAAGAGTGTATTTTCATCCAGGCGCGTTGCCATATCCCCCCTCCCATGTCCATTCGATTCTGAATCCTTGTATGTAGGACTGGTGGCTCACTCCAGAGCTCTCTCTTCGTCGTCCGCCGGCACTCTACCCCGAATGGCGTCTGGACAGACTGCTCAAGCGCAAGGCCGAGCAGGGCGTCAAGGTGCACATAATCGTGTACAAGGAAGTCACCCAGACCATGTCGATGAGCTCGAAGCATACAAAGTATGCGCTCGAGTCGCTCCATCATAACATCGTCTGTCTCCGTCATCCCGACCACATTGGAGCCAAGGGTGCGTTCAATCGCTCTGATATCATATGCACGCTGACGTCTCGCTCAGACACCGTCGAGTTCTGGTCCCATCACGAGAAGGTCGTCGCCGTCGATAATCACTATGCCTGCATCGGCGGGCTCGACCTTTGCTTTGGTCGCTGGGACACTCACACCCATCCTCTCGCAGACGTCCATCCCACGGACTTTTCCTTGACGCTCTTCCCCGGACAGGTCTGTTGCTGCGTTTTTCGATTCTCTGGCTGCTCGCTGACAATACTTTGCAAGGACTACAATAACGCGCGCATCATGGACTTCAAGTCCGTGTCCAACTTTGCGAGTAACACGCTCTCGAGCTTGGAGAGCGCTCGGATGCCCTGGCATGATGTATGGATGCTTCCTTCTCCTTCGGTCCTCGCTGCTGACACGGCATACCCCACGCAGGTCCATATGACGCTCTCCGGGCCCGTCGTCCTCGACATCGTGCAGCACTTTACCGAGCGCTGGAACGAGATCAAGAAACGCAAGTACAAGGAGAAAGAGTGCGTACCGTTCTTCCTCGTACCATCGCTCGCCCCGCCTGACCCCTCCCCTCCCCTGCGCAGGAACGTACCCTGGCTCGCCCTCCCGCACAACGTCGAGTTCGCGCCCAACGAAGCCGTCGTGCGTCATCCGCAACGCGAGGGCTGGCAGAGGATCGGGCACATGTACAAGCAGCGGTGGCTTGGGCTTCCCGAGGACGAGGAGGAGGAGGAGGACACGCATTACGCAAAGAAGCGGACGCCGGGGATGACGGTCCAGGTCGTGCGCAGTGTGAGCGATTGGAGCCATGGAGTGTTGACGGAGCATAGTATTCAGAATGCTTGTGAGTGCCCAGTCCATTTTGGCTTTTTGTCTCTTCTTCGAGGCGGAAGGGATTGAATACGGAATACTGACGATGGATTGCCTTGTAGACTGCCAGCTCATCCGGGAGGCGGAGCATTTCATCTATATTGGTGCGTTTTCTTTTCGTTGGATTGAGAAGGAGATGCTGACGAGTTGGGTTTGTAGAGAATCAGTTCTTGTGCGTTTGTTTCTCGTATCCTGGCATACCTTCCTTCCATCCCCGACCTTCCTACGCATTATCGCCTCTTGCTTTTCTTCTTTCCCACTTCCCCCACGTACTCTCCCTTCCCCCGTGTTCTCCCAGCCTCGTCCCCGCTTTTTCCCTCTCCCTCGTTTTCACTCTCCGTCGACTCTAATATTCTCCCTTCGCATCCGCACTTTCTTCTTCTGCTGTGCCGTGATACCTCCCTCATTCGTTATACGTTTCTGCCTCCGCTATATCCTCATTGTCGCCCATTCGCTGTCGTTATGCCCTTTACTCTGTCTTCCGTCGCCTCCGTCGCCTACTTATTCGCTGCGGCTTCCCCTGTATCTCCGCGCATTCTCCGTCCCTCCCGTACCAAACGACATACTGACCCATTCACAGCATCTCCACCACGTACGACAAGGACGAAGTCAAGAACCAGATCGCCGCCGCCCTCGTCGAGCGCATCATCCGCGCGGCCAAGGCAGACCAGAAGTTCCAAGTCATCATCGTCATTCCGGAAGTGCCTGGCTTCAGCGGGCACATCAAGGACGAAGGCGGGCTGAAGACGATCATGGCGGCGCAGTACCGCACCATCAACCGTGGCGGACACAGTATCTACGAAGAGGTCCGCAAAGCGGGTTTCGAGCCGTATGTCGTTTATACCGCTGCTCGATGGCGATGTCGCTGATGATAGATAGGCTCGACTACATCCGCTTCTACCACCTCCGCGCGTACGACCGTATCAACGCCCCGCTGTCGACCTACATCGAGAAGATCGAGAAGGAGGCCGGCGTCAAGTACCACGAGGCCCTCGTTGCGCTTGCGCGGCGGTGGATTGGCAAAGAGGGCGGGGACCAGAAGGAGGTCACATACACGCTGCCGGTCGAGACGACGGAGGGGATTGTCGTATCGGACAAGACGGAGCCCAAGACGGAGACGGTGGCGATCCCGGAGAGCGAGGATGCTGCGCGGCAGATTCTTGCGCGCTTTGAAGAGGCGGCGCAGAGGGTGCGTGGGGACGAGGACGTTGCGGATAGTGTTGCGCAGCATATGTTGCATGACCGGACGAGCTTGTTAGATGAAAAGTGGCTGGGCACGGAGGAGGAGGAGCTTAATGCGTAAGTTGTGCCTTTTGCTTCCTGCTGGTGATTCGCTGACCCAAGACAGATATGTGTCGGAGCTGCTGTATATCCACACCAAGCTCATGGTGGTGGACGACCGCCGCGTCATTGTGAGTTGCCCGTTCTTTCGCTTCGACGTGCTTGCTGATACGAGTACGACAGATGGGTTCTGCGAATATCAATGACCGTAGCCAGAAGGGAGACGGTGACTCGGAGATTGCGCTTGTGGTGGAAGACACCGATATGGTGCGCGCGACCATGGACGGCAAGCCGTACGAGGTCTCCCGTTTCGCTACCTCCCTCCGACGGAAGCTCTTCCGCGGTACGTCGTCTTGTCCTTTCTACTCAGCGCTCTGTACTGACCGCTTGCAGAGCACCTCGGGCTCATCCCGCCGCAGCTCGCAGGCCAGGAAGACGAGCGCCCGACCGACTTCATGCGTCCGGCCCCGCACCCCAACCCGGATGAGATGCGCGAGAAGGAGGATGCGCTGGTCGCGGACCCGCTCTCGGAGGCGTTCCTGGAGCTGTGGAACACGACCGCCAAGACCAATCGGGAGATATTCACAGAGATCTTCCGTCCGGTCCCGACGAATTTGGTGCGGGATTGGAAGGCGTATGATGTACGTGACTTTTCTTCACAACGAGTCTGGGTGCTGATGTGTGTATAGAACTACGTCCCGAAGGTCAAGACTGGGCATGTCGTCCCTGGTATCGCGCTCGACCGCGTCAAGAAGCAGCTGTCGCTCGTCAAGGGTGCCCTCGTCGAGGCTCCTCTTGTACGTCCTTGTTTCTGCTTGTTGCTGCCTATCGTATAGCTGATATAATCGTTTCTGCAGGACTTCCTCATTGATGAGAAGGAGTTCGTCGAGGGTCCCGAGTGGCACGGGCTTAACCCGACGTTGCCCATCTATATCTGAGCCGTTTGGATGGAAGGAATGCAAAATATAGCGTACAGACTCGAGGCAGGACAAAACTGACACTGAATTGTTATCGGCCGTGTGTATTTATCGTACTCAATGTGGAATCCGTCAAGGAAACGACTCGGGAGGAGGAGGAGAGGTGTGACAGCGTACTGTGACCGTAGAAGTCCGTTAACACTTCGGCAGCCACCAGCTTCTTACTCTGCGTTGATTGATACAGCAGAATCCGCAGTAGCGGGCGTTAGTTGTAGGCTTTCGTTTGTTCCATCGGAGTCGTCGATCTCTGCATACTTGGACCGCTTCAAAGAACATTTGTTTGCAAAAATTTACCTTTG
Organism: Mycena amicta; assembly: GCA_029282125.1. Classification (NCBI taxonomy): domain Eukaryota; kingdom Fungi; phylum Basidiomycota; class Agaricomycetes; order Agaricales; family Mycenaceae; genus Mycena; species Mycena amicta. The sequence goes on from JARIHP010000055.1 coordinate 101,043, forward strand.
ATCGAATACACAGAATTCTCCAAGGAGCGAAATAGTACGTAAATGAACCGAATATTAGAATGCCATTGGTCAATCTCTTGCCATTGGTACCATGCATCCCCACTATTTGTCCAGAGAATCGTCTATCCAGTCCTGCATGGTGCTCCTACCATGTTGCAACAAGTGGCCTTCCTCCCTCAAGCGCCCGATCGTGCTCTCCGCGGTCTGGCTGAGCAATCCTGCAGCTAACTTTAACGTGACCGCGCGAAGAGGCGCCCACCAGTGTAAATCTGGGTCCACCAGCCGAGTGAAGCGAGAGTGCAGCATCTATTCTCAGCCAGGTCTTCCCCGTCCCGACTCAAAGGCGAGATATACTCGGAGGATCTCCAGGGGTATAAGGGGTATGCCACTACAGTGAGCTCCTCCAGGCTGGGGAGAACCACGGGAAGGTCCGGACGGCATGTGAGCAGCGGGAAAATGCCATCATCTTGATCCTTTACCGCCAGCGACCGGATTGTCGGGTTGTTTTGAATGAACGAGAGCTGGAAGCGGCCCCGCGATCCTGAGAGTGGTGAGGTCAAAGCCAGAGCGGCTCTGGAATGAAGGGAGAAAGTTGAGGGACATGTCTGCACGCGGCGACGGAGAATGGAGGCTGAGCTCGAACGTTTTCAGCGAGGGCAATGTAAAGGCCTGGAGCAGGGGATATGTCGCAATCGGAAACGGCGACTGTAGAGACCGTATTCCAGTCGCAATTCCCGCTACCTTTAGGTAACGGGTCTTATGTTGCATGATTTTCTGCGATTTGCAGGCCATCACAAGAATGTCAAATCCCATCGCGTCAGCAGCCGAATCCGTAAGAAGCGCTCACACGCTGCCAGTGCCCCAAATTCTCTCGTTCTGCCTAGGGCTCTAAACCGTACCGTATACGGGTACGGCCGTCAGAAATACAGCTGTATTTCGCGATGGGACGGTTGCACCCGTACAGTACAAGTCTGCACGAACCCCACGTACGGTACGGTACCCGTATCGCAAAAACCGTACCGTATACGGGCTCAATACGGGGTCAAAGGTGAGTTATTTGGCCTGAGAATTCTTTAAAAGCTCCGAAATCTTCCGCAGATGGGATTTACATACCTTTGCACGGTACGCAAACTCAATACGCGACAAACCCATGCAATACGGGTTTGGGTGCCCGTATTTTTGCCAGCCCGTCCCGTAACCCGTCCCGTAAAGGTAGGCTTGGAGCACGATACGGGACGGGCAAAACCCCGTACCGTAACGTCCGTAAACCGTACACTTACGGTTACTGTTTAGAGCCCTAGTTCTGCCCTCATGTCGACATTTCTCGTTTCAGTCCTGGTCTGATCAGGCCTGCAATTCCCACCGAGATATGCTTTCAGTTACAATTCTGTCTGCGCCGGGTGTCCTGCGCAAGCAGTTTATCAATGGCCAATCTTTCTTTCTTGGCGACATCTCCGCCGACTTCGCCGCAATCTATGGTGACAAGGTGCGGATTATCACTCCCTCGTTAGCGCGTGTTGACGCCATTCAGGAATTCGAATTCATCGAGGCTTTTCCGATGGTAATAAAGAGAAGAATCCTGCTCTGTCCGAGTCTCCAACCGCTGTACTCCTTACGTTCGAAGTTTTTCTTCCTTTATCTTTCAACGGGTTGACGGCGATACAGGTGCCACTGGATCAACTGCCGCTGAGCTGACTCCTCCCGCACAAGTGCATCGGCTGCATCGGTAGGGCAGCGGCATCCGCGTCAGTACCTGAGCCCACAGCCTCAGCGGAAAATGCCATCGTCTTCGAAGATTCCCTCAAGCCCATCTCTGGTGCGCTTCGGCTGCTCATGTTCCGTTGTTCACTACTTTCTTTCTGCATCTATAGAGCGAGCGGTGGTTCCCTCCTACTTTCCTGCCCGGATGGGAACTTGGTGACTGGCCATGGAGACTCGGGACTACTAGTACCGCGATTGAGACCTCATTGCGGCCGTTCGAATACCGTGAGAAATTGCACCCTACTGCTCGTCGGCGAATGGTGGTACCCTCGTTTCCTTCTCCGTTTCGTTGGCGACTTATGTGTGGCAGACGTCCAGCGAATCGTGCGTGATATCTACTCCATGCTCCCACGTCTTGTATCTGATTCTATACAGGTTCATCAAGTTCAAGCTTTGTTTTGGATCAAGGGGATGGTATCCCAGCACTGCTACAAATGCCCCACGTCGTATCCCCGCACTCGTCGCCCGTCAAACGGGACATCTCCGTGCAAGACGAGGGAAGGCAACACTTCTTTCAAGTTTTCAAGCGCTTCACACTCGCAGGAGCGCATCCCGCAAAGATCGACCTGATGCCAACGCGCTATGTGTCTGGCGAGCAACGCGAGTATGCGCTCTCTGTCATCGAAAACATCGACGCTGATGCTGAGTGGCAAGTTTCCGGACCGGGAGAGCCAGAGTTGCAAAAGGTTGACAGGATCTCTGTGGCGCGACCGAGCGTCGTGGTAATATGCATTCCACAGGCGAGGAGTAGAGAGAGCTACGCTCCTCCAGAGAGCACACTGGCAAACACTGGTGAGCGCGAGTATCCGCTTGATCGGCGAGCCCGCCGCAGCATGGCAGAGTATTTCGGCGGTAATTTCGACCGGAATCGTGAGGATGGGGTGTATGATCGCTTGGAGTTCGCCGTCCAGCCGACGTTTGCGTTCGCGAAGCTCGGCCAATTGACACTCGAGGTCAGCGATGCCACTCGCCATCTCGGCAATTCGAGAGCGGAGTTCAAAGATTGGAGACATCGGATGGTGGGTTCCACTGACGGCGTTCTGGCGTGGGCTGCACAGTAGAATGAGCTCTTTCGAGATGGACGTTTGGGACAAGAAGGAATGTCACACATTGTCACACATTGCACATTGATGGTGTGACCTTCTTGCATCTGCTCGCAACGAGATTTGGCCCTACAGTCCTGTGCGTCTCCCCTTGTACACGGAATCCGTAGGTTCTCGACTGGTTCTGGTGCCACTGCGTTGCTTCCGCCGAGTCCAATCCCGATCGCGAGTTAGTCGATTTTGGTGCTCATAATATATATTTAACGGAGCGTAGGATCGTCTTATTGTACTCGTTATTCCTAGCATGGAGTTGCAGCAGCCGAGAATCGACACTGACTAATACCGATGTCAGCTCAAGTGGCAGTTACAAGAAACGGCTTTCGGAAGTAGAATATGTACATCTGATACGCTACTGAATAATCTCAACCGTCATAGTGAATAATCTCGACCTCCACACCCTTCTCAGCCAGAGCCAATTCCAATTCTTCGGTTATCGCATATCGGAGCGACCCTTCGACGGTGAGTTTCTTCAACCTGGAAGTCGGCAGTTGGATTTTCCCGTCCAAAGCTGACTGGAGCCGTGGCAGGAGACCACTGGGAATGCGCAGTAGTGACATCTTTTCCACAGCGGGAAGGATGTCTCCTGCACCGAATGCGTCGAAGAAGGCTAGAACGACGTCTTCGTAGACCTCGGAGTGGTACAGATCGTCGACGCGCCCGGTAAACTCTACCACGGATGGAATGGCTCGGAGGAACTCGACGAGCACGGGGTCGTCGCAGTAGTCCATGTTGACCGTCCGTATGGTGCACGCAGACCGAGTTAGGAATGAGTGCAACTCTTCGGATGACGGTAGGTTGGAATCCCTGACGCGGATGGTCTGGAGAGCGGGCAGAGTGACATGAGGGAGCAGGCTGGGTAAAGAGTAGTGGAGCGTATCGACGCAGGGCAGAGAAATCGGTGAGATGGAGCCTATGGAACCTTCACAGCCAGCGAGGAATAGGAATTTGACGGAAGGAGTGTGAGGGAGCACCCTCGCCACAATACTAGAGGGGACGTCGTAAAGTATGAGGGAGGTGACATTCGACAGCGTAGGAAGCAGTGAATTGGGAGTAACGGTGGTATGGGAGAGAACGACACTGCGCCATTTGGGGCAAGAGTCGAAATCCATATTGGTCAGCGGAACATCTCCGTGCAAGGTGAGTGAGGGCTGAGGGTGCGGGTGGCCTTCGTCAAGAAGGTTATTCCAGAAGGCAGTGTGACGAAGATCGACACAATGCCAACGCGATATGTGCCTGGTCATCAAGGCTAGCATGCGCTCTCCGTCACCGCCCAGATGCAGGGTGAGGTTGAGCGGCAAGCTTCCTGAGCGCGAGAGGCAGAGTTGTAGCAGCCTGAAAGCCTTTCCACCGGGCCGCCAGTGCTGGGCTGTCTCGGAGAAGTTAGTCCATAGGCGAGGAGTCGACAGGGCTATGCTCCTCCAACGAGCGCAGACGCTCGATACGACGAGCAACCAGTCCGTATGTTCGCCAGCCGCAGCATGGCAGAGTATTTCGGCGGTAATTTCAGGTGGAATCGTGAGGATGGGGTAGATGATCGCCTCGAGCTCGGTTTTGAGCTGAGTTCTGTGTGCGCGAAGCTGAGCCAATTGGCGCTTGAGTTCGGCAATGCAAATGTCCGCATGGGCAATTCGAGAGCGGAGGTCGGAGCTTCGAGTCATTGGATGACGAGTTTTAAAGCGATGGCGTGCCGGTTGTGCGGCCCCACAGTAGTGCGAGCTTTTCGAGATGGATGTTTGAGACAGGAGGAAATGTCACATCTTGATGGCGTCACGGTGATATTATTGCGTCTAAGTAGGCTGACTCATTTCAAGCAAATGTCCTAACCTTTTAGTTTGCCTCGAAGTCCCAGAACGGCCTCTTAGGGTATGTATATTTCTGCGCAGAATCTCAGCTGTTGAAGGAGCGTCCTAATGATACGTCCTCGTCGTCCGTATCGCGGAATTGAGCGAGCTCTAGTGAACAGGGCTGGAACAGATTTAAGACAATACATATCATACTAGTACTACCAGTAGTAGCGGTAAATCTTCAGTGAATCACCAATCATTGTCATGGAAGAGAACTTCAAGCTCCACACCGTTCTCTGCCAGCGACGCCCGCAATGATTCGGTAACCACATCGTCTCGGTGTAGTTCGACGGTGAGTTTCTTGAGCCTGGAAGTCGGCAAGCTGATTTTTCTGTGCACGGCTGAATGCACTCTCGGAAGAATGTCGCGGGGAATGTACAATAGTCTTATCTTCTCGATGTCCGGGAACATCTCTCCTGCCGCGAAAGCAGAGAGGAAGACCAGACCGGTGTTGTTGGCAGCCGTAAAGTCTGTCAGAGCGTCCACAATGAATTCCAGCACGGATGGGACCGCACGGAGGAAACCGAGGACTCCACTACCATCGAAGGCCGCCAGGTGGACCATCTGTAGAGTACAACCGGAACGAGTTAGGAAGGGCTCCAATTCTTCAAGCGGCGGGACAAAAAAGGGGGACATGCGGAGGTTCTTGAGAGCTGGTAGGCTCAGATTGTGGAGCAGTCCAAGCGCATGGTGGTGGAGGGTATGAACAAGGGGTAGAACGATGGGAGGGAACCGCAGACGCGCCGACTCGATGGAAAGAGTTTCGAGTGCAGTGCAGTAAGGGAGCACCCTCGACACCACATCAGAGGCGACGCGGTCCAGTTTGAGACAGGTAACGTTCGACAGCATCGGGAGTAATGCGCTGGGCACAACCGAGCTTCCACAGAGAATGACAGTCCGCCATTTGGGGCAGGAAGCGGCATCAAGGTTAGGGAGTGGAACATCTCCATGCAATGCGAGGGATGGGAGTTGCCCTCCGGCAAGTGATCCATAAATGCACCCGCACGGTGTCTTTTGGACAAGATCAACACGACACCAACGGGATATGTGCTTCGTCATCGCGGCTAGGATGCGCTCTCCGTCAAAGCGAACAAACACGGTGAGGTTGAGTGGCAAGCGTCCGGACCGGGAGAGCCATAGTTGTAAGAGGGGAGCAGGATCCGTATACCAGCTGGGCCAGTAATGGTTGTTCCAAAGGCGGGGAGTCGACAAAGCGATATTCCTCCACAGTCTGCAGACGCTGGTGGCAGCAAGTAACCACTTGGTCTTCGAGTCAGCCACGGCGTGGCAGAGTATTTCCGCAGTGATTTCGGCTGGTATCGTGAGGATGGGGTAGACTATCGCTCCCAGTTCTTTTTTCAGTCGAGTTTCGTGTGCGCGAAGGGTGGTTAATTGGTGCTCGAGGTCAGCGATGCGAGTCTGGGCCTCGGCGATTTGAGAGCGGAGTTCGGAGCTTCGTGTCATCGATGAGTTCAATGGCCGGGACAAGGAGATGGACGTTTGGGACGGGAGGAGTAACGCTGTGACCCGTGACTTTCCTGCCACGACCTACGCCGACTACCGCCTCCTGCCGCGGATTCGTCTTGAATCACTCTCACTACGCTCAATATCTACAACTCGACCGCCTCCCCTCATCCCGGCCTGTTAAATGCGCCCGAACGAAGCGTCGTTAGGGAATGCCCGTCGGTGTGGATGACGATGAGACGCAGGCCACCACGGAAAGACCCTCGTTGAAGCTGTATGGGCCATGTGGCTGCAAGGTACTTTTCTTCATACTGTTCCCCGCTTTTTTCCTGCAGACTCAGAACCCAGACTAGGGTGCTCATCTATCGACGACATCCGGCACAGTGGATATTCCAATCGACAGAGTGCGACAGCGTTGACACGACGAGAGTCCATCTGAGTGTTAGGTGCGTTCTGTTTCTCCACTTTAATTGGTCTCAATCTGGGCTCATTCTACCCTTAGACACAACCCTTCCCTGTCGCATGACGGCGTCGCCATTCATTGAATACGAGCAACACCGTCTCAGTCCTCGTCCGTCGGCAACAAGGCCCACATAGTCCCGCGGCTTGTTCCAAGCCATTAATGTCCGTCGTCGACATTACCGCTGCAGATACAGAACAGTCGGTATGTCCCTCTCCCCCGTTTCTCTTAACGTCCCGCTAATGACGACGACAGAGAGCGCAACGGATCGGCTTTCCTCATCTCAGCCTTCCACTCCATCCTGCCTCGATACATTCTCGACCTCAATCGACGTTGCGCTACCCACGACGCCTGCCCGCAAACAGGGTCGACCTCCTCCGAGCATTCTACCCTATCCTGCCATCCATCCCTTGTCGACCGACCCACGACGCCTGGCCGGAGCCCTTGCTTGGTGCCAAACCAGCGTTGTCATTATCACTACCGTCAGCTCGCGATTGGGACGCCAGAAGACGTCCAGCAACGTCAGTGAGTGCATATTCCTGTTCCTCTTCCCAGCGTAGTTCTTACCGTCCTCCTAGAGACGTCATTCCATGGTGCACATAACTACAGTTCCTCGCCTCATCTCTCGAGCGAAACCGCAAACACCCTACTAGCTCGGGCGATCCATACCACCCGGTCACTTCTCCAGCTCCCAGAAGACGCAGCGATATCGGATATCGTCGTGTAGACGTCGGTCTAGGCCTGCGTCGGGAGCTACACCTCCTCCAGCGAGCGCTCGCCGTCACCATCCACGAGCAATCGACGATCGCGCCATACACCCGCCACTGCATCCCTCCCTCTCATAATCCTTCCGACCGTCTACCCAATCGCCCGCTGCATCCCCCGAACCCATTTCCCCTTCCGTATTGCCCGCCGGTTTCCTTCACGCACGAGGAACGGTCCCATACAGCTCGTCTTCTTGCATCACCGGAAAGCGGCGGGAAAGATCCACCGGGGAACGCCATCTTCGTTACACGCCTTGTCCCCGTCGCGGTCCTTGACCTTCTTGCTCCGGGCAACGTCGTCAACGCCCTCCCAGATAGTACTGGCTGTAGTCGGCCATCCCATGCATCTCAGCTGCCTCGCGAGACCAACCCCCATCATACCCTCCTTCTTCGCGTTTTCTCCCCCTTGTCCAGCCAGAACCCGCAGCTGCGTTTACCAGAGCCTGCGTCGGACGCGTCGACCATGATTTTCGGCGGGATCAGAGACTCATTACGTCCTTAGGCGGGTCGTACATGGGAATGAAGCGCAAGATCCTGGTGCTTGCGCTCGCCATTGCGGGTGCCTCGCGATCGATATTCCATCTCCTCCTGGCCTCCGTGTCTACGACCGCACTGCAGTCAGGCGGGCTGTCTACAGCTGCGGCCGGGTGTTTTCCAGGGTGGAGCTATGTGCATCCACACCACACGCGGTGTCGCTGACGTTGTGGTGCGGGCTATCGTCAACGGTGGCCGAATGCCCAATCACCTTCCACTTCTCTCCCTGCATCGTCTCCACGGTCTCCATGTGCTCGTATCCTCCTCTAGACTTGCTACCCCCCCCCTTCCCTTCCGACATACCTGCGCATATCCATCCCGCCGTACCGATACGCATAGACTCATGCTACCTCCTTTTCCTTTTCCTTCCCGCTCCACCCTACTCATGATCATTCCATCCCTTCCTGTTTGACGGACTTTCATATACTTTAATTGCATATATGATATATCGTTCGCATTGGATATCCTCAGCCATATGTCACGCTAACGCATTCCCGACCTCCTCTGTAGCTGTACCCGAGCCACGTAATCACCTTTCCTATCTTCCTACCAGCAGAAGTCCCCTCGCCCTATCCATACTCCGTTATGCCCTTCCTCGTACATCCAAAACGGCAGGGATGAGAGATTTTAGCGCGCGGGCGCTTATTTGGGCGCTTATTTGGGCGCTTATTTGGGCGCTTAATCCAAGAAGGATGTAGCTACTAGTATGCTCGTTTGCGTTTCCTGTAGACTGAAGACTGTGGATCAGAGAGTCGGAAGAAATGCAGCTGTTTGTGGCGAGCTCGGCTTCATTCGGAGTTGTTACATCGTGACAACGCGGCTCCCCTTTTACCACGATGTCGGTGGCAACCGAATGTCCCAACGAGCTCTGGCACACCGTTTTTTCTAAAATTTCTGACGCGTCAGAAACATAGTTACACATTGGTTCTTTTTGTACCCATTTAAAGTCAATAAAACTGATTCAAATACATTTGGTCTCAACTCTGTTCCAAAACGAGGTGTTTTGACGCGTCTATACGCATCGGAGAAAGCTGTCGTTTGGGTTCACCACAAAGTAAGACTGAAATGATACATTTGTAGGCACCTTTGTGTGTAATTACAAAAGAAGTGGGTTAGGTACGCGTCAAAGAGCCCGCTACAAAGAGATTCTTTCGCGCAGCCTTTCAGCAAGACACAAAGCAACCCTTTGAGCTGCGCGTGAAGGTGGTCCAAAAGTACTTGACTTGGACCACCTTTACGCGCACCTCAAAGGGTTCCTTTGTATTCCGCCGATAGTCGCGCCGAAAGATCTCCTTTCGGGAACTTCTTTCCGCGCCGGCTGAAAGAACCCGTCTCGGCCTGTGCTGAAAGCAACCCCGAGAGTACCGCTTTCGGAGTGAGCCGCGGCTCAGCCGCAGGTGCAGCCGCGGCTCAACCCGCGGCTCAAGCTCGGCTGACCCGCTCGCCCAGCTGCAGCTCAGCGGCAGGTGGCGAACAAACAGCGCCGTCAATTCAATAACCCTGGCTGGCCGCCGCCACCGATTGAAGGTCTTGCAACGGCGCCCAAGCCGTCTTCCATTCGCCCTGCTTCGTCCTCCAGAAAAGCTTCTGCGCGTCGTCGCGCACAGTGTGTTGTCGCGGAGAGCGCTGGGGAATGAGATCCGTCGAGCGAGCAGCATTGGATTGCGTGCAAGATCTGCGTAGTCGGTTGGGAGCCGGAGAATGCGATGGAGGATGCTGGAACGGAGGGGTAAGTGGAAATGGAGGGGTTGAGGAGGAGGTGGGTGTGGATGATGAACGAGCAGTGGTATCCAAGGCATCGAGTTTGCCAAATGGATTACGCAAATACCAGGTACACTGAGCGAACAGTCAGTCAGAACAACAAACATTGCGAAATGCACCCACCAACAAATAAGATAAGTTATTAGAGTTGACTGTCGAGCGCTAGTTGCGCTCGACTGGGGCTTTTGATCGTCCAGTATCGGAAACACGTCACCGTCTCGTCGGACTCATCAGAGCTTTGCTCGGATCGTGGGGCTCGCCAGCGCCGTCTTCAGCGCGATTCAGACTTGCGTCCTCCGGAGAACGTTCCACGTCGTCGGGTCGTCGAGCGCTGTGTTCGTCCCAAGCCGTCGAGTAAGCATCACCGAATTCTTGACATCCAGCGCGCGATCTACCTAGTCCTGCAGCTGCTTGTGTCTCGAAGACTGATGATGGTCGTATATGGTCGCGCTCGGAGCGGGTCAGGTCAGGTCAGCTAGAATACCACAAAGAAGTTCTTTGTGCGAACGCGTTAGAGATCTCGAATTAAAGGGCCTTGATGCGGCGGCGGAGGATCAGCTCAGTCAGAGGGTCAGCTCAGATCGGGTAGGCTCGCTCGAGGGCTTGGGCGGACTTTGCAGGATGTCTTGAGGAATTCACGCTAGTTGCAGGATCGTGGCCCCGTCGCCTCGCGTTGTAATTGAATTCAGATCGGGCCTTAGACCGAATACAGCGTCTTCTAGATTACGAACTGGTCAAGTCGTCAACATCATGAATGACACACATAGAAGACGTACGTCGGAAAACTGGGCGTGAAGTGCAGATGGTCAGGTCGGGTAGGACAAAGGTTCCTTTGTGCGGACACGTCAGCGCGAGGAGATCTTGACATCAAGTCTTTATACGGCGGCGGCGGCTCAGCTCAGCTCAGCTCAGGTACGGCTCAGCTCATGTAGGGTCGATGTCTTGAGGAGTTCACGCCAATCGTAGCGTCGTCAATACAATATTGAAGCTCAATGCATATCGAAGTAAACACTACAGTACAGATTCTGAGAGATGGCTAGCTGCCAAGTCGTTGGATACATCGGAAAGATTGAAGACGGACGAGACGTACCTTAAAACCAGGCGCAAGGTCGGCTTGAAACTTGCGAATGGCAGCGCTTCAGAGTCCAGCTGTAGAGCGAGTAAGCGTGGTACAGGAGCGGGCGACGGAGCACACACCTAGCACGTCCGAAAAGCTGTTTCCCTGGCCAGGACTGCAGACGGCGAGCAGAGGGTCGTAGCAAGGCTGAGAGTCGTTTTGGAGACTGTGCGAGGCGGCGACGAGCAGAGGGCGAGCGAGGGATGCGTAGGGCGAGAGTTGTTGGCGGTCGGGTGCCGCGCCGGGCTCAAACGAGGGCGGGACGGTAGGCGAATCGACATGGTGGATGGGACGAGACGCAGAGTCCGTTTTCCCGCGCTTGTCAGCGGATACTGGATACGGAAAGCTCGGAGAAACACGGGTAACACGTTATCCCGGTTTCTCCGAGCTTTCCGTAGCCAGGTACCCGCTGACAGCGTGGGAGCCCGCACTCATGCTCGTATCCCGCCCTCATCCTCGTATCCCCAACTCATCCCGCCGCCCGCATCCACCCTAGAAAGTACCTGAAACCTCGTCCTAGGTGCGTTCTAGCCGTCCTCCTGCACTTTCTGGTGTATATCTGACTTTCCTTCGTCAGAAATCTCGGCCGCTTTTTTGTTTCTACCGCCGCCACGACGAAGATGACGAGGACAATAACTAAGGAAGTACTGGAAGCCTCGTTCTAGGTGCGCTCTCCCGTTCTCCCGCGCTTTCTCGTGAATTTGACTTCTCCGTCGTCAGAAATCTAGCCCGCTTTTCTGTTTTCTACCGCCACGCCCCGACGAAGAGGACAACACCCAAGGAAGTGCTGGAAACCTGTTCCTAGGTGCGCTCTAGCACTCCCTCTGAATTTTCTCATGCATCTCTGATTCTCCATCGTCAGAAATACGCCGGATGTCTAATCTGCGCCGCAAATGCATTGAGCAGGAAGATTCGCCCGCCAAGCGGCAGAAAACAAGCCACGACCTAGACTACGACTCGTTGCCAGGAGGCAATGACAGTGTGCGCTGGGCGGTCGGGATGCCCGTGACTGTCATCGCGGCATGCGATGTTAAAGGGCTCGAGGGCGAGGTCACTGGGTACCGATTCAAATCCGAGGACGCCCGCAGTTACCAGGACGTGGAGCTTACTGTCGCCCTCACCTCGCGTCTCACGTCTGTGCAGCTAAACTTTTACGATGTTCTCCACCTAGAGTGAGTACATCCGCCCTTCTATTCTGATTCGTGCTAATGCGACCCAGTACTCGGGTACCTCTTAACCAAGCGCGTTATGTCTCCCTCGTTGTCGAGCCACCGCCACGCGCCCGCACCCCGGATGGAGGCGACATCGTACCCGCTGGCGAGATTGGTATGCCCGTGCCGCGCTGGGAAGACGACCCCGCCTCGCGAATCTACTCAGCTCCGCCCGACATTGGCGAGCGCGATGGATCATGGCTCTTCAACGCCAAGTTTGTCGATAAACGTATCGATGTGGAGATAGTCGACGCGTTGACGATGCATGAGCTCGCAAAAGTTTCGCGGAGGATGGGGGAGGCTCTCGGCGACAAGCAATATGCACGCGCGGGCCAACGAGCGCACCTGGACATCCTGAAGAAGCCCCTCACCTCGAGCTCCCTTGCCACGAAAATCATTGACAACGCAGGGAAACGACTGGCAATCCCGCCCAAAGCGCTCAGGCCGTATCGGTCGCATCCCGACGGCACCTCCATCAGCAACCTCGCCGCCCGTGTCATCATCGTTGGTCCCGACTCTTCCGGCTCGCGCGACAGGATCGGTCAATACGCCGAGGTGGTTCCCGGCGCCACAGAGTTCCCCGACAAGGTTGTGCGCGTGAAGTTCCCGTTCGAGTTGGGTACCTCGGGCGTCGCCGAGCGGCCTGAGCAGGACTATCACTTGGTTTCTCTATGCCTCGCGAAAAATTTCCAATACGCACATCTACCACCCACTGACTTTAACGCCATGCCTATGATTTAGCGATATCATTTGTACCTAACGATCTAAATGCTAAACGCTGTATATGCTCAAATCTGCGCCAGTGTATGTGTGAAAAAAAAATGAAGTGCAAAAGCGAGATAGGTTCGGAAAAAGTCGGGTTATCACTGTTCCTCAGGTCTCCGAGCCTTCGGACACCAGCTACCGATAGCCGGTGTGGGAATCTGGTAGGCATCTCTTATCCGTTCCATCGCCTCGCCCTCGTCGCCCCCCTACGTTTCTCTACATGGCTCCCAAGCGTAAATGCAAATGTGAGCTAGAGCCATATGAGCATGAAGTCCCGGTGCAAGACATGCAAGCCCATCGTGTGGAGTTGGAAGCTCTCAAGCGGAGACAGCAAGAGCAACAGGTCTGTCCGGACTCCGGAGCTCTACCTCTGAGTGAAGCTGAGCATGTCTTAGACGATTCAAGGGGTAACCCGTGTCGTCCTCGGCGCCGATGCCTCATCCAGCACCATATCCAGCGCTCCCATAAATCTCCAGGAAGAAGCTGTGCATCTGCGCGCTTTTATCTCATCCCACAAGCAACGTGCTCGAGCAGATCAAGAGGGAGATTTGCTGGAAGCCATTTCTGTTGAGCTACAGAAGGGGCTGGTGGATATACTGGCTTATGACATTGCCCCACTGCCCATGGACGCCTCTGAGGCCGACATGCAGGCCAAGGCACAATCTTTGCAGGCTGCAGTCACCCGAGGCGAAGCTCTTATTCGCTCTGTTCGTGCCTCTCTGTCGCCTATCCCAGATTCTCCCGCAAAAAACGAACTTCTCCAGCAACTGTACGAAATCCGGAAAATAGTTGATGCGCTATTGGCGCGTTCAGCAGACGCGGAATCGACGGCAGATGCGGAATCGACAGCCCCAATTCAATATGATTCTGGCAAGTCATGTTCAGCCACGGCTAATCTGGGTACTGAATGGTGTCTAGCTTATGCTACAGAACCGCACCCCATCGAGAAGTTGTCGCTCTTGGCGCAAGTGGCGATTCTCCTCGGGGTTGTGTGCAATACCCTGCTTAACATTGCCATACAACCAACCAACTTCATCATCCAGGCGGTGCACTTCATGCTGGGTATTGCAATTGGGTGGGTAGTTCCCGAGAGCGACGACACGTACAAAGACCAAATCGACGCAATCATTGGACAGCTACCGACAAGTTTACAGATGGCCATGAAGCAGCTCCAATTAGACGCAAAGACCACCCTGTATGCAGCATGTCCATCGTGCGATCACATCTATGCTCCTACGGTGTTGGTATCCGGAGAAACTACGTGGCCATCAGTTTGCTCCAACATTGTGGTTGGGGTGCACGGGAGACGTGAATGCGGAGAGAATTTGCTGACGGACGACGATGATCGAAAACCTTGCAAACCATACCTCTCCCCATCGTTCCCCGACTACCTCGCACGCCTTCTGGCTGATCCTGGGACGGAGGCAGTTTTGATCAACTCCTGTGCCAATGCAGAGTCTCCGCCTGGGTCAGCACCGGGAGCGCCCCTGGACCATATTCGCGACATATTTGGTGGCTCTTTCTTCAAAACCTTCAAGGGGCCCGATTCGAAAAAGTTATTTGTCGACAGTGGCCCCGACAGGATGCGCCTGGCGTTCAGTATCAGCGTCGACTTCTTCCAGCCCCACGGAAGCACAAAACGAAGCACCAGCGATAGCATCGGCATCCTCACAGCCCACTGCCTACATCTTCCAAACAATCTTCGCTTCATTCCAGAAAATGTCTATCTGGCGATTATCCCAGGACCAAAGCAGCCCGATGACCTTAATCCATACCTACAGCCCGTGGTGGACTTTGGCGTTGAAACGTGGAGCCGTGGCACACATTTTACTCGCACTGCAAGCTCTCCGGACATTGGTCGCCTTGTTCAGTGTGCATTCACCCTTAGTTTCAGCGATCTCGGCGCTACACGGAAACTTAACGGTACTGCGGGAACCCGCTCCCATCATTTCTGCGACCACTGCAAGTGCTACCACCAGTCCAACGCCTATGTAACCGACTTCGAGACCTGGGTCAACAAGGACCCTGTCGAAATGCGAAAGGCAGCTGAAGCTTGGCGAGATGCAAAGACATTGGCAGACCGAGAGGCACTCTTCGAGAAGCATGGAGTCCGTTGGTCAGAGCTGTGGCGTCTGCCTTATTGGAACCCAGTCACGATGATTGCCATCGATGTGATGCACTGCATCCTCGAGGGCCTGGTTCACTATTTCTGCCGCCATGTGCTGGGCTTTGTTGCAAAGGACGCTGGAAAGGCTCCTGGCCTTCCTGACGCATATGACTGGCCTTTCGAGCTGTATGACGCAGGCCAACCATGCGCCGATGAATGTCGTCCTAAATCAGACAGTGACGAGGGCCAGATTTACGCAATTCACAAACTTCTTGTTCGTCCGCTTACCAACAATCCACAGGACGACGACAAACACATTTTGACGAAAGAGAAGCTGGGTGACAGGCTCTCAAAGATCAAAAAAGTAGCATTGATCTTTGTGTGCAACAGTCTCGCCCTTGGCCAAGGTTCATGCCCAGATGATCAGACACTTCCAAAGCATCTGGCAAACATGACTACCAAGCAAATGTCCGATCTACTTCTCTCCTGGGTGTGTGTGCTATATGCATAGAGTCTATCTGTTGAAATTTTGCATAGCGTCGCCTTAGGCCAAACACAGCAGCTGGTGCGCACCTGGCCGGAGCACCTTTACGGCGCACGGTAAATGCACAGGACATCGACTTCATCCAACAAGTCATTGCCGAAACGACGACCCCATCCTGGGTCAATCATGTGCCCTCAAATTACGGCGAGGCTGCAGCTGGATCCATCAAAGCCGATGAATGGCGGCTCCTGGCCACTATTTATATGCCAATTGCGCTTGTTATTCTCTGGGGCGAGCAAACAGGAGCACACAAGGGCCACTTTTCCAAGCTCCTTGATCATGCTATGGAGTTGTTCCAGGCGACCACAATTATTTGTCGCTACACGACCTCACCCACGCTTGCAGCTGCGTATAGAGAACACATCCGCGCGTGGCTCGCAGACCTCGCTAATTGTCACCCAGAGGTGAAAGAGGACAGGGTGCCAAGGATCAACCCACATATGGCGTTTCACGTTTACGACTTTCTCTTGCTTTTTGGGCCCGCATTTAACTGGTGGTGCTTTCCAACGGAGAGAATAATTGGCAAGCTCCAGAAGTTGAATACTAATAGTCGTCCAGGCGGTAAGCAATCCTTATATCTTTCAAACATAATTATGATGCTGTAACCTTAGGCGAGCACGAAAAGACCATCGTCAAGACCTGGACACGAATAGCCAATCTCCGGCGATGGCTTACACGCAAGGACTGTCCTCCTATTCTTCGGGAATTCTATCGCATCATGTGCAAGTATCTCAATATTGCAACAACAATCAGTGATAGCACTGATACAGTGACCGAGGAGCGTGTACGTGCACATGCCAACGTTTATGGAGCGCACTATTCGCGGGCGGCCACTCACGAGGGCAATAGCTGGATTGAGTATGCTGCTGCTGATGGCACTATTCATCCAGCTCGGATCGAAGAGATTCGACAGGGACCAGAAGGCACATTGTTCATTGTTCGCCGCCAGCTCGCTCTGCCACCAACCAAAAACGACCCATTCAAAACTTTTGTACACTTTCCTGCAAAGACATACTCTTCGGAGTTGGCTGCCACATTGGAGATAATCAGCCCGGATATTGTGCTTGGCCATGTTGCACGTTTTGAATTCTCGGACGACCGTGCGGTTATCCTTAGTCTATCTCGGGTATTGTATATTGCATTCCCTCATACACGTACTAACGGTTTCCAGGATTAGCTGCTCGTTCATTTGTTCCATCCCTCATATATATATATCTTCCTGTCTGTAGAACACAATTACGGGTATGACAACCTGGGCTACTTGTACTTATATGAGGATACCTGTAAATAAATTTAAAAAAAGAAGCAAAAAAATCAGAAATAAAAAATCACTGAACTTCAAATAAGGGTGGATTAGATGTGGCAGAAATGGCACAGACTTACTAGTCAGACTCGCTGCTAAAGACACACTGCCCATAGTTTCTCACTCGATTGTTTGATGTCAGTAAGAGATGGGAAGGTTGGATGCACTCGTAACAGTCTGAATCCTGTCACCGTGGACATTGGTAGTATGTGTTTACGTGCGTTTGAATAGCAGTGACTTGACTCTGCGCTGCAGTGCTCTTCTCCAACTCAGCCATCTGCTGATGCTGCACTGATGCTGAACCGACGGTGCAGCAATCTCCTGCCCAAGAATGATATCTCGGACTTCGCTGACTGTCAAAGAAGCGATGTTGACACTATTCCGCTTGCCAAAATCCTGGCAAGAGTGATCAGCAATGAACCACATAGAAAGATAGCGCGTACAGCCAGAATCAGCTCCTTCATGGCGACCTCAACCTTGATCCAATCTTCATCGCTGAGAGAAGGCCAAACGAAATGGGACTCGGTGATGGTGTTTTTATCTGGATGCAAAATGATCTTCGCCTTCTGGTTGTTTACATGCAGGCCGCAGAGAAGCAGAATAAGCTGGGAGAACGCAATGTAGCTGGAGATGGACTTGAGCCAGTCATCGTAAAGACTGAACAACACCATTTGAGGTTGCGTCGCGCGCTACCCAAGGTCAGTTCAGTGGGGATGAGGCTGTTGTTCATCTTACTAAAATCAGGTCACCGAATTTCTCCATCTTCATGCAGGCTTGGAATGGTAATTGGAGCTCGCTACCTTTGATGACAATGTTGGGGAAGTCGAGCAAGTGAACCTCGAGAGGATCTGACAAGGTCAATGAGGAATTAATTGAGGGAGTTGTTGGATTAGACGTACCCAGCATGCCCTTGCGGGTAACGATAACTTGCTTGGGCTGTTCTTCGACTGGTAACGAGCGAACCAGCGCAGCGACTTCTTCGGCAGTTTTCCACTTGGTGAGTTGACCGAGACATTTCTGACCTGCCCAAACACTAGTGTGGATGATCTTGAGGAACAGCTGCCTGGACCTAGGGTTGAAGATGAAAATTGCACCATCTACCGTGCCACATCTACCGTGCCAGTCAGATATGAGGCTATCGGCGGCTAAACAAACTCACTGATGGGTTTGGTGGTCAAGTTGCCCTCGAAGGTCTTGTGGATGGTGACGCGGTAGACGTTGGTGTCGTCGACGAACCCTGGCCCTTACGTCAGAACAAGGGGGTGCGAGGATAACCTCTGGACCTACAAATGATCTGGTTGGAGAAGAGCTCCGAATAGTTCTGGGGAAGTCAGTTTGCTCACGGAGAGAGTCGGTAAAAAAACTGACCTGGCTATTCAGGTACGGCTCGGTCGGTTCGGAAGAATACAGCTGCAAACCCTTCCGAATCCGCTCACGAAGTACATGACACGCCGGATTGGCCTTCATGATCTTGGCCATTGCTTGCTGGATGAGCGGTTTCATGCCAGGGAACC
Organism: Mycena amicta; assembly: GCA_029282125.1. Taxonomy (NCBI): domain Eukaryota; kingdom Fungi; phylum Basidiomycota; class Agaricomycetes; order Agaricales; family Mycenaceae; genus Mycena; species Mycena amicta. The sequence continues at coordinate 119,295 of JARIHP010000055.1, forward strand.
AGTTACCGTACGCCGACCACAGATTGTAAGCAAGATCCATTCCAATCATGACACCGGTGGATGATGGGTAGATACTCATCGAGTCGGAGACATAGTCGAGGAACTTGGCGCGAGTGTATCTTTCAATGTCGTGTGTGTCGAAATCACCCCAACGAAGCTGAATATTGATCCAGAACTTGTTGCTCGTGGTACCGTCGAGAACATCTTTGACCTATGGAACGTGAGCTACGATCGGTTTATGAAATGGTTGACGCACGTCGGTGACCAGGGATGGGTGAGAGATGTTCCACTTGTACGCCGAGAAGAGGAGGATATCAGCACAAGAGGAGTTCATCTTGTAACTCTTTCGCGGATGGATTGTTTCCTTCTGTACCGTCTCGATTTGTAGCGGCTCAAGTTCCTGATCAAAAACTTGATACTGGAACACGTATCAGAAATAGACCAGACAAAAGAATTGGCACGTACCAGATCCATTACCATACTCTCATGGACTAGGACGAGGTCAACCACTGTGCAGCAAAAAGGGAAATATATATGTACTTTTCTGCCACAAGTGAGCGCGGAAGATCTGAATCAAACTAATTTTCAGAGTCGGAATCTTGCCGTGCCTGGGAAACAAAGAGTTCAATACAACAGAAACGAAATATGTCTGGTACTCACATGAAGATACCCGTCAAATCCAGTTGGACTTGGAACCCGACGTAGACGTTTGCACGGTTGATGGTCGGACTCCACCACAGTGTGAATCGACGATTAGGAATTTGATTGAGACCAGAGCGCTGAGCATTGGTGAGCTTCTTGTATCTCATCAACTCTTCAAATCCAGACACCTTCTCCCAGAACAAACCTGACGAGCGGTGAGCGATTGATCGCGAAAAAACAACGGATGAACATACCCTCCCAGGTTGGGAAATATGTCCCCTTGAACAGTGTATGCTCCAGGATACCCTCGACACCACCCAGAGCGGCGATAACATCAACCCGGTAGTTGTTCAATTGCCAAAGTTTGCCATCGTGCCTTTGGGATGTCCACCAGAAGGGATTGCTGGCAGTGCTACTTTAGCATAGGCCGAACGAACAAGAAGATATACGCACTGTTTCAATAGTTGATACAGCTTCCAATCCGTATGGACACGCCAGCCACGATCATACGCCAACCTAGCAAAATGAAATGAGCACGATAGAGAGTCAAGATGATGGGGGCACTGACGTATGACGGTCCTTTTGGAAGAGCGTATTGATTTGGGGAATGCCGCGATCCCAGCTGTCCTCAAGATCTTCCAAGGTAAGTCGGCAGTTCTGAGCATTCGCCTCTTTCCGTTTCATCGAGTATTCGGACCAGACACGAGCAGAGTCCAGGAATTCAGCCTCCCAAGGTTGCAAGTAGCGATACAGATTCGGAATGAGTTGATCCTCCTCATGCGACATACCGGCACGGAAATGTGTCACTGAAATGGTGTTAGGCTGAAGGAAGGCGTAAATGATGATGAAAATAACCTGCGACATTGGTCTGCTTCGACCAATGAAGATCACTCTGAGGAATTAGTACGTGACCCATTGACAGCATACCGAGACCACCCAATTCCTGCAATGCAATGAGCTCAAAGTCGATACGGAGAAGTCATCTCGCACCTTGGGAGTATAGAACACGACAGGCGGGAAACGCGACGGCATCTTACTATTGAGGCCGATCTTGACTCAAGTCTGGATCTTGTTCTCCGCCTTGACCAAGGAGTCGAGGAGCTCGTTGGTGTGAATGACGGCTTTGCGGTAGTAGGTCATCAATCCGATGAGCGCCGTGTTCCATTTGTTCACAATCTTGGAGAAAGTGGTTGATCCAGAGCTCATCAGCACTTGTCGGATTCGGTTATTGAATAGCTGAACACCTGCAAACAAAGTTAAATGGCTGAACATTAGGTATTTCGTTGAACGAACCCTTGTCAGACACGCGTAGGAAAGCTTGAGCGGTCCGCTCCTTCGTTTGCTCGTTCGTGAGGTTCCACACAGCGTCCTTGAGAGAGAACTGCTCCCTGCTCATCGTCCGGATCTTGGGCAGAATGCAAACTTCGAAACTACACATCGAAAACAAGAGTTGAGGGTTGTTCTGCGAGTAGACGCTGACGAACGTGTCCTCCCATTTGATGGTGGTGAGCGACCGAGGCAGACTCTGCTTGACGTTCCAAAACACGGCGCGACCGAGGTTGACGTCATGCTTGATGAGTCGCATACGGCAATCCCGAGGCCAGCAGCGTTTGTTGTTGGTCGGATCCGGGTTAGCAGAGAGATAGTGCTGGATGAGATCCCGCGACTCTTCAGCCGTGAAGCGGAAAAGAATATGCAGCCGATCGACGTATCACGAGTAGAGACGAATTGGATGCTGAGTTTCCGTCTCCGAGTCGTGATATTGCAGGAAGTTGTTGGGCATCAAGGGTGGTCCCGCCATTTCGCTCGCGCGCTTGAGACCCAAAATAAGCAAATCCAATACCAGCCCGTAGTACTGGAAGATGAAGGCAGAAAACTGCAGGCCGCGAATGAGACCGAAGGTGTTCGTGTGGGCCATATCTTTGTACGTGAGCTCTGCACAGCAAGTCAGTGGAAAACGACAACAATATGAAAGGAACAAACCAGTGTTGTTCTTGGCCATGATGTAGTCAGCCATATTGTGGTCGAGAATCAAACATAACAGGCGATTGAGCAAAGTAAGGTCGACCTTCTCGTACACCTTCGAGAGGACCGTCTCCATGAGGATTGCACTCTTCTTCACGGTTTCCCAGACCATAAGGTTGTTGATCCCTTGACACCACTTGTAAACCAAGAGCGGCGGTGGTTCCGTGTCCTACAGGCACATTCAGTGAGCATTTCAAAAGATCAATGAATTCCTACAGCAGGCTTGATCCAAGAAGGGAAAAGACCTCATTTGTCAGCCCTAGCAGGGAAATCAGTAAGATGTCTTTTGGATATCGAGATGCGCATACTCAAAGAAGAGGAATTGATCAACTGAAAGTTCATAAGCATTTGGGGAAGACAAGTTGTGCTTTTACTTACAGTGACGAGATAGAAGGTGGGAGGTCAGAGTTGTCTGTTCGGAGGTAGACCCTCTTGGGAGTGTACGGTGAGATACGGATGGAACGAGGAAGGGATTGTACAGGAAACTGTCCGGGCCGACTCTCCGGGCCGACTGTCCGGGCCGACTGTCCGGGCCGGGTTACCCGACACCAAGACGCAAGGGCAAGGTAACACAAAAGAAAAGAAAACCAGTATAATTCATACGCGCGTGTACATCGTCACTAAGGTTCTATATCCATCTCTTCGGCAACCCACTCAAGCATTTCGAAAGCATTTTGGGAGATCTCAAGCTGCTCCTCGAAGCAGTCGTCAATCTCGATCTCCTCTGCCAGCCACTTCTCGTCGTACAGACTACGCGGTAATCCCGTCGGCGCCGCGCTAGGGGACTTGACGTCGCTTCGGATACGCGGCCGAGCGGTCTGAGTTCTCATCGTGGTTTGAGCGTTGTCGTCAAGCCAATGGAGAAATTTGGTCGCGACCGGATTACGCCACGGAGAGAGTGCCACCAGATGGACAGTTACTATCGTTTCGCCAATCTTCCCCGGTTTATCGTCTTCGGACGACATTCCATCTACGCTCAAGTTCTCGACAAGCTGTTGAATGAAGCGGAGCTTGGCGACCTGCGCGGCATCCTTCTTATTACCGGCCAGGAGCAGAAGCCGCTTCACCATCTTCTTGCGCTTCTCGTATTTCTATCATCGATCGGTCAGCCGCGCGGCACACGCAAAAATGCATGCTAACGTACATTCGTCTTGCGCTGCCGACCTTTATTCGACGCCAAGTGTCGCTCCACGTACTGCTCCGCACGCTTTTGTGCCTGCGCGCCGGTCTCCCCCAATCGCGGCTGACGGAGATGGTACGCTTCAGCGGCGCTCTTGAGGAAATTCATAAACAGTCCGGCGATGTAAGCGTCTGGAACTTCAGGGAGGAGGGCCGTTAAACGTGTATCTTCCGCCCGCTCTGTTTGCAGCTGTGTGGCCGCCCGGGCAACGAGGATCTGGTTCCACTTTGCGTTGTAGTATCCCGGCCCTAAATACCATTTATATTCGCCTTCGCCCGGCAGTAGGCGACCTTTGCTGCACAATTCGACCTCCTCGGCAGTTGCAGACTCATACCGAGCGAAATCCGCGGTGTTGCTATGAACGCCGTTCATAGGTTCGCCCAGGTTGTCCTTGAAGCGCTTTCGGGAAAACCGCTGGGGCAGCGTGAGTAAATTTCGTCGTTGAGTATGCGCGCATACCTTCCAAACAACATCATCGTCACTGTCTTCGAACGCGTCCTGTTGCTGCTTAACGGCAAGTCTGTGCGCTTTGGCGGGGCTTCGAGTCTTCTTCCCCTTGCCGGATGGCTTCTGTGCTGATTCTTTGCCGACTTGGAGGACGAAGCCGCCTTGCTTGAGCTGCTGCACGACTTCGTTCGCAATTGACTGCAACTCTGGTGCAAGAACAGGTTGCGATGGTCCTGCCGTTCCTGTCGTCGAGCTCGAAGATGCTGCAGTTGCGCCTTGGGTTGATGGGTTACGCCCGATACCTCGACCGACAAACCCAGCCATGTTGAAGAAACCGCCAAACGACAAGCCACCGGGCGCTGGATTGGTCGACGAGCCCTCGCCAGTAGCTGTGGCCGAGCCCTCGGCGGGAGACGTCGAGTTCCCGGCCGGCTCACGACCAGGAACATGGGGGATCGTTGGACCGCTGCCGATTAGACTCGCGACGAAACGCCGCTCCCTAGCAACGGGCGGGAAAAAACCCGACCGTAGACTTGCCTCGGAACGTGTTGTTGTCGCCGCCGATCCTGGACGACTGAATCGATATGCGAGTGAAGCCACATGCGTGTCATAGTCGGCCTACTCGTTGTGAATATTCTATGCCCACATCGAGATGAAAATTACTGACCTTTTGTTTCGCCAGGACGCGCTCGTGTTCCTCCTGGTCGGTATTTAGCGTGTTTGAAATTAGATGACATGTATATTTTTGACGTACCCTCTCTCTGGCCAACGCATCCGCGACGGCCGTCTCGCGGTCGAGATTTGTCAAATCTAACTCGTTCGATAGCTCGTCCTGTTCGATGGAGTTAGCAAGTATACAAATTCGGGTGAAATCGATATCCACGCACTGCGTTCTCTTCCGCGCGTGTTTTTGCTGCTTCGGCTTGTACAACATGTCTGTTTGCTTTCTAGAACGCGTTCAGAGCCGCAAATCAACGTGAGACTCAAGCTTACCTCGAGCGCCTTGTTCATTTTCTCTCGCTCTTTGGCAGCCAGCGTTCTCTCCGTTTCCGCCGCCTACAGAGATAATTAATCAGGCGGTTGAGGAAATACAACAAGACCTAAGCTTACTTTTTGAAATTGCTCAAACTGGACTTGAAGCATGTCCAACTGCGACATCGCTATCTGCGCTTGACCAGTTGCAAGTGCGAGCTCTTGGTCGCGAGGAGTCGGGGCCTGTGTCCGCTACCCGTCAAAAAATGGTAACGAGAGGGCAAAAGACGTACATTGTGCGCGGGTTGCTCCCCGGTGAAAGGGCGGTCTCGGCGGCGACGGTCAGGCTGATCGTTGGAGTTCCCGTCCACGCTATGGCCATGGCTTGATGACACGGTCCGTGATCTTGGGCGTGTGAGGAGATTCGACGCAGTGGGCATATTCGCGTCCGTGTTCTGACTCGCCATGTTGGGGTGTACGCGGAAGGGGAATTGGACGGTCGTATATACGATTCTGTGTTTCTTTGTCCCTTTGTCATTCAAGTCCTTTCTTTCTTTCACGGAAATATCTTTTTGAAGCATGTATTCGGAACGTAATAGACACTAAGTAAAAGCCCGAGCACGACGGAGGGTAATGCCGCGCACAGGCAGCCGGATCCTCGCGATGTCTTGGAAGCTCTGCAATTTTCCAAGCACGCTATAAACGATAAGCTCGAGAAAAGCTCAAAGAAACCGTGTCACTCACCCTTTGACTGCGAACTTCGCAAGGCGAGCGTCTCTGTAGCCCATATTGACCACCGTCCGGCCATCCCGCGCGCTCAAACGCATAATCAGCAGATCGCCCCACAAATCGAGGCATTTGTTGCGCGTAAGCGCTGGCGTCTTCAGCTGGGTATGTCCGCGCTTGAAAAAGATCGCAAAATGGGCGCGCTTTCGCCCGTGCAGAACGGTGACCTTGTAACAGTGCGTGTGTTTCTGCGCGTGGTGGTCCGCCTGTACGAATTTGCAGTCGACGTTGGGGGCGCGGACGGTGTCTGGAGCGCGAGATTCGATGATAGTGTCGACGGGGACGAACTCGGGGCGGTCCTTGCGCGTCGAATAATGGTAGCCGAGTATTGACATGGAATAGGCCTGGCGGCATTGAACGCGGGTGAGAAGGATGAACGAAATTTGACGTACGGGTGCGCGATTGTCGAGGATGGGGATGGCAAGAGACATAGCGATGGCGAACCACAGAAGCACTGAGCTGGGAGAAGCAAGTCAGCGTTGCGGGTATATAAGGCGCGGAATTTCGCACTCACCAAGGCCTTTCAATGAAAGAAACAAAGGGACAATGTAATCGACGGCGCAATGCTTGCCTCGAGGCGCGAGGCACAAGGGGATCACGACGAGGTGACGACGGAGTTGGAACAGGCTGGAAAGTGGAACCCAATCAAGGGATTCACGGCTGGGCAGACGCCTGCGATCCAAAACGCTTGTTCGTCCTCGTCGTTTTCGTCGTGGCGGTAGAAATAGGACAGCGAGCGAGATTTCTGACGAAGGAAAGTTAGCAATGCACGAGAAAGTGGATAGCGACGGCTAGAACGCACCTAGTAACATGTTTCCCGCGATTACGGCGGTCGGGACGGGCGGGAGGATGAGTTGGGGAGACGAGGATGAGGGCGGGAGACGAGCATGAGGGCTGGCTCCCACGCTGTCACCGGGTAGCTGGCTACGGAAAGCTCGGAGAAACCGGGATAACGCGTTACCCGTGTTTCTCCGAGCTTTCCGTATCCAGCTACCCGGTGACAACCGCGGGAAAACGGACTCTGCGTTTCGTCCCATCCGCCATGTCGATTCACCGAACTACCGTCCCGCCCTCGTTTGAGCCCGGCGCGGCGCCCGACGACCGAGAACTCTCACCCTATGCATCCTTCGCTCGCCCTCTGTCCGTCGCCGCCTCGCAGTCACTCTCAGCCTTGCTACGACCCACTGCTCGCTATCTGCAGTTCTGGCCGGGGAAACAGCTCTTGGGACGTTGTCGGTATGTGCTCCTTCGCGCGCTCCTGTACCACGCTGACTCGTTCTGTGTCGCAGCGGTTATCTCGCGACGGGAAGCTGAAGCGCCGCAGTTCGCCACTTTTCAAGCCAACTTTTCCTCCAAGGTGCGTCTTCAATCTGTTCTTGTCATTCGAAATCTTAACGACTTGTCTAGCTCGTAATCTAACACTCTCCGTATTCTACCTACAAGCCGATATGAATTGAATTTTGATTTACCATCTACAACGCGACGCGACGACGCCACGATCCAGCAACTAGCGTGAATTCCTCGACATCGAGCCTACCCGACCTGAGCTGACCCGCCGCCATTCCACCAAGGTTCTTTGTGTCGAGACTTCCTCATGCTGACGCGACCGCACAAAGCCCTTTGTCCTACCCGACCTGACCTCACCCTCTGCAACTCTCGAACGCAAATCTTGCGCACAGGTCAATCCAATGCTGTTCGCTCGGCGGCTCTGATTCCCCAGCGCTTTCCCTCTCCGCAACAACGGCCGAGGGACGTATATCTCAGAATCTGTACAGTAGCTTCTCTGTTTCAATGTTCCCTCGACGACGCGACGATAATTCTTACCGCTGTGTTACATTTCCATTGATAATCCAACTTGTGCTGAGGATTTCAATCTGTGTCTCAATGCTTTCAACCTGCGCCGAAAACTTGCAGCATTTCACCGTCATCGACGCTAACGGCACAACAAGCAAAACGAGGAGGAAGAATACGTGTATTTAGATTCAAATTGACTAGGCATAGCTTTCAAATGTCGTTATCCATCTATTTCTCAGAAACCTCGCGTGTCTCAGCCGGAGCCCATCTGCTTCACCTGTTTGATTAAGGTGCGGTTCTGCTTGTCGACCTTACGCGCGGCGGAGTTATGATAAACGCTCTGCAAGATCGTCTTGGCCGGCCAGTTGTCGTGCGTGTCAGCGAGCCACGTATATTTTCGCGTCAACTGGACAGCTTGGTATCAGACCGCGCGCCAGAATAAGCGTCAGATTGACGTACCTCGGCCCACACCTGCGTGACGTGGTCTGGCAACTGGTGGGCGAGAGCTTTCGCGGAATCCAGGTACGCTTTGCCTGCGTCTTCTACGGCGGTCTGCGGGGTAAGTAAGTTAAGTGAAGCAAATGAAACCGCCGAGACACGTACCCGGAACTTAATGTACTGTTCGTCTTGTATCTGCTCAGAGTGATTCGCATAACGCTGCTGGAAGACCAGTTTGACATCCGCGATGAGTGGATTGCGAGGCTTCGCAATAACGGTCTTGGGTCCCCCTGTGGCCGCGTCAACTGCTTCATCGATCTCGCTCATGGGCGAAGGAGAAGGAGAGAATTGTTTGGTGGTCGACGATGGCCCGGGGTTGGAGCTAATGGGTGTGCGTTCCCGACGACCAGGCGTGGGTTGGCGAGGCAGACGCGACGGCTCTGGGACGGAGCGAACAGGCGTGCGTTCGCGTATGACTCGCTTCTGCGCCGGGCGCGCTGGCGAGCGAGACCGCGAGCGCTGGCGTTCGCGTCGCTGGGCACGAAGAGTGACGCCCGTCAAGGCCAGTGGCGTCGTAGGCTTGGTGGCGGGGATATCCGTCAACCAGATTGGCATGACGCGAGGAGGGGGTGGCGCCTGCAGCTGGCGCAAAGACTGATTGGGGTTGTCGGGACGAGACGCCATGAGAAGGCCGTCGATGGAAGAGGGCAGGGTAGGGTAGGGTCGGGTCGGATGGGAGACGAAGACAAAATAAAGTCACTGAAAGAAGGTTAACAAAGAAAGCCTCAAAGAGCTGTGATGATTACTCACTTTACCACTGACACAATGATCCCTTTGATTTGCGGCCACGAGGATGATGCCTTTGAAAGATGGCTTTGAGACTCGCCACACGCAGCTGTACTTAAGACAGCAAGCGACTTCGTTCTCGCCGTACCCTCCAACATCATGTTCCTCCTTCCCACCGAGTTCTTTCGCACTCCATATATCCAGCACCGTGGTGTGAAGCGCCATCCAGGCAACATCACCAACCTCGCTCTCTCCAGCGACTCGAAGTCCCTAGCCACTGCCGGTTCGTGGTACACGCGCGACGTGGGCTTGATCAAGCGTTGTTTAGGCAGCTCGGGAACGCGCATCTACAACACGTCATATCTGAAGAAGGAGATGCGCCGTCCCAGCACCGCCGGAGGCCGCGGCCCGACTACATGTCTACTGTGGGTTCGCCAGTCCGACGAGCCTGAGGACGTGCTCTACTGCGGCAGCTCGGAAGGGTTCATCTTTGCGTGGCGGAAGAGCTTGAATGAAGAGGTGCGTTCCGGTGTTTTCGCGCGACCCAGCTTTTCAAGTCGAAAAAGGCCTTCGAAGAGGTTCTCTTTTTTCAAGTCGAACCTGCACAAGAGATATCTTGTTTAGCCTTCGACCCCGTCAACAATCGACTTGCTTTTGGTACTCGCCAAGACCGCGTCCAATCGTGGAAGATCGTCGCTGTGGCAGGTCTGCCAGCATATTCCCGATTCGGCCGTAGATACATCACATGTCATAGCTTAGTCATCCATCCAAGGGTTTTCCCATCGCTTTCACCCGTCCCGCCGAAGCCCCCGTTGGGCTGTCCCAGAGGCCGAGCCCTCTCCATTTGGTGACCAGAGTGCGAGATTTGCACTACCCCACGCCGCCGCCAGACCAGATTTGGCACCAAGAAGACAGCGCACCGACAGCGCGACAAGAGCGAGACTTTTCGAGACCACCTCGAGCTCCGAGACCACCCTTTTTTTCCGACTCTACACACACAAGTCGACTCTTACAACCACCGGCACCGGCTCCCTCGCATCGACCGCGTTTTTTAACGCACTTTCCACTACCCACGCGCTACACCTCTGACGATGGCTCCGAAGAGGCTATGTGGCGCCGAAAAGAAGAAGCGAAGGAAATTGAGGGCTCGAGAGGAGGCCGAGGCACCTACACCAGTACCAGTGAGCACTCGAGACTCCGTTCCGCTCCCCAACCACGCTCCCTTCGTCCGCACTCCCCACATTCCTTCACCCTCGATCGACTACCCGCTCTCGACACCCATCTACATTCACCCACATGCTCGACGACACCCCTTGCACCCCAGCCCGCTGTCGTGGATGGCTTCACCGAGCCCGTCGTCTTCTCCAAGAACACCGCAGGTCGCATTCCGCCTCTATTCCGTCGCCACCGTCAACGTCTCCGGGACAGCGCGCGACCTGTCATCGCTACGCGGGACACGTCCATGGCGTAACCTGCGCCGGCGTCAACGCCGTCTACGCCGTTCTGTCCGGCTAGCATTTGACGAGTACATGCTGCATCAAGAAGCGACACCGGTCACGACCAGCGACTTGGTTTGGGAACGTCGACACCCTAATGGTACCTGGGACGGGCACATCGTCGACGACGTGATCATCGAGCCCCAGTCAGTGGTGCCCGCCGTGCGACGTGTTACCCCAGCAGAGCTGCTGCTCGCTGCCCCTGCTCTCCGCGCCAGCCCTGACGACATCAACATCCCGTACTCCCCGCTCCCACCACCATCGCTGTGTCCATTCCCTGCAGAACACGTCCCTCCACCATTCCCAGCCGAAACACGATATGGACCTGTCAACTCGGCCATTGCTTTTGCTTGCGTCCTTGCGCTGCCACCGCCACAAGAGTCAATCGAGACGATAGCGGAAGTTGTTTGGCCATCGACGCCCAATCCCGATGGTACTCGGTCTTTCCCATTCCTTGCACGCCTGGATGCTATTCCCCGCCTACGACCAGACGTCCTCGTCTTTGTTGCTGCTATTGCTCAGATGGTACAGCTGGACGATGCATTCGGGCGTATCTTCAAGCACGGAGTGGAGATCTTACTTGAAGGACTGGTTGATGAGGTGGATTGGGCAGATGGGTTGGGCTAGCTCGCGTCCGAGGTCGGACGCAACGGTCGAGGCCGCCCGTTGTTTTGGAGGGGGGCACCTGTGGCAGGTCTGCCAGCATATTCCCGATTCGGCCGTAGATACATCACATGTCATAGCTTAGTCATCCATCCAAGGGTTTTCCCATCGCTTTCACCCGTCCCGCCGAAGCCCCCGTTGGGCTGTCCCAGAGGCCGAGCCCTCTCCATCGCCCACAAGAACGCGAAGTGGAACGCGGAGTTCATCTTCGACAAGACCTACGACCTGCTTGCGCCTCAGGCAATCGCCTTTGACGAGCACGGGAAGGAACGCGATATCTTCGTGTTTGGTTTGCACTATCCGGGGCCAGTGTACGGGTTCATGCTTTTGTGTGGGTCGTTTCTTGATCATTCTCTAGCTGGACGCTTCGCGGAAGAGACGGAAAGTTCTGCGGGTCCTGGGACGCGGCTACGGGAATGTGAGACTTGGCTGTTTATCGGGAAATACGGGCGGCTGACCTCGACTTCGCTAGCGGATCCATCGCCCGCCAGCGCCGACAGGGTGGAATGTGAGTCTTGTGATGCTCGTTGCGGCCGCTTATTGACTTGACGGAATTGATTTGCAGAGGCTGCATCGCCGAGAACAGCAAAGATGGACTGCTCTGTATTGACGACATATATGCTGGACCGTCCCTATTCAGGCTGTCAGATTTGGTCAAGACGCATACGATGGAGGTACCTGCAGAACGCGAGACCGCTCGCCGACCGCGACAGATCCAGTTCGTCGATCGCGGTACGGGAGTCGCCTCCGGCAGCGACCATGGCAAAGTCTGGGTGTTCAGCGTGCGTACGGGGCAGAAGCTGCAAACTTTGAGCCTCAAGTCCTCGGAATGGGTCCAAGCCGTCGCAGTAACTCGCTCTTACCTGATTTCGAACGGAAAATTAACTTGCTTCGATAGGCGGGTGAGGTCAACGGCGTCCCGACTATATTTGCGGCGCAAACCCGCGCAAACGAGGGCGACGAGGAGATTATGGTTTGGAAGCGCGTGCGCAGAGTCGAATGGAAATGGATTGAGAACGCCGTTAAGGTCGTGGTGCTCTTGGGATTCCTCATCTTCTTCTACCAGAACGTCGTTCTCCGCGCGCCAGCTCAAGCCCCGGTTCCTCAGACAGCCGGCGGATCGTCGGCAAGAGGCAAGCAAGTCTACAAAGGCGTTAGTGTTATTCGGATCTGAATAGGTAGAAACAAATACGAACTGGATTGTAACGACGGACTAGAATGAGCGAGGGAAAACTTGGATTGGATATGGCGCGACGGTGCACTTAGATTCGATACGGCGTATTTCTGACGACGGGTTGGATTGGATTGGATTGATACACGGCACGGTCCCGGGGAGGAACGCGGGGTTCCAGAAAGTATCCTGGGGTACAAAGCACTCTAAATTACACCGTCGTCCCTGGACTCTTTTAAGTTCCTATACTTGTATTCGATACGGCGGATTCCTGACGACAGAAAGTCAGAGATGCTGGGAAGGTGCAGAGGGACGGCAAGCGCGCACCTGGGAACAGGTTTTCCGTACTTCCTAGGGTGTTGTCGTCGTCGTTTTCGTCGTGGCAGTAGAAATAGAACAACGAGCGAGATTTCTGACGAAGGAAAGTTAGCGATGCTCGAGAAAATGCAGAGGGAGGGCGAGAGCTCACCTAGTAACATGTTTCCCGCGATTACGGCGGTCGGGACGGGCGGGAGGATGAGTTGGGGAGACGAGGATGAGGGCGGGAGACGAGCATGAGGGCTGGCTCCCACGCTGTCACCGGGTAGCTGGCTACGGAAAGCTCGGAGAAACCGGGATAACGCGTTACCCGTGTTTCTCCGAGCTTTCCGTATCCAGCTACCCGGTGACAACCGCGGGAAAACGGACTCTGCGTTTCGTCCCATCCGCCATGTCGATTCACCGAACTACTGTCCCGCCCTCGTTCGAGCCCGGTGCGGCGCCCGACCACCAACAACTCTCGCCCTACGCATCCTTCACTCGCCCTCTGTTCGTCGCCGCCTCGCACGGTCTCCAAAACGACTCTCAGCCTTGCTACGACCCTCTGCTCGCCGTCTGCAGTCCTGGCCAGGGAAACAGCTTTTCGGACGTGCTAGGTATGTGCTCCGTCGCCCGCTCTTGTACTCGGTTGACTCGTTTGTGTCGCAGCGGTTGTATCACGGCGCGAAGCTGAATTGCTGCAGTTTGCGAGACTTGTCAAGCCCACTTTTCCTAGGTGCGTCTTCTAGTTGTTCGCTTCATTCGAGATGTTAACGATTTGTTTAGCTCGTAATATAACAGTCTCCGTCTTCTATCTACAGCCTCCATATGAATTTGAATCTCGATTTACCACCTACAACGCGACGTGACGATCCTCGTAGTTGCATGAAATCCTCAAGACATCGAGCCTACCCGACCTGAGCTGACCCGCTGCCGTTCCTTTGTGTCGAGATCTCCCCTCTGCACAAACACCCTTTGTCCTACCCTTTGTCCTACCCTACCCGACCTGACCCTCTGCATTTCAAGCCCACTTTTCCGAGGTACGTCCTCTATATCTTTCATTCAAGATGTTAACGAACTTACCAGTTCGTAACCTAGAAGACTTCGTATTCTATCTACAGGCTCCATATCAATTGAATCTTGATTTATCCACCTACAACGCGACACGTCGTACTTCCATGAAATCCTCAAGACATCGAGCCCACCCGACCTGAGCTGACCCGCCGCCGTTCCACTAAGGTCCTTTGTGTCGAGATCTCGCCCGCGCCGAGTCCGCAAAGGACCTTTGTCCTACCCGACCCGACCTGATCCCGCTGCATTCCCTTCGAGCTGACATTTCTTCGCCGACACGAGCTACGAGAAAGAGCAACAAGCGAGAGCCGGGCGTCCGCGTCCTCGATGGCCATGCCCAGTCCCCGGCAAAAAACGCTCTAATCGCAATGCCCTGCAGCTTCTCCAACGAAACGGCGACGCGTTTCCGATACTAGACCATCAAAGGCCCCAGTCAAAAGCAAGTAGGGCTCCACAGTCCACTTAAATAAGACAAAGTTATCTTATTGGTTGGTTGGTGCATTTCGCAGCGTTTGTTGCTCTAACTGACCGTTCGCTCAGTGTACTTGGTATCTGTATACTGTAGCAATGATCCCTCTGGCAAACTCGATGGCTTGGATGGCTACCCACTGCTCGTTCATGGTCCACACCCACCTCCTCCTCAATCTCCTCCATTTCCACTTACTCCTCCGTTCCAGCATCCTCCATCGCATTCTCCGGCTCCCAACCGACTACGCAGATTTTGCGCGCAAATCCAATGCTGCTCGCTCGACGGATATCATTCCCCAGCGCTCTCCGCGCCAACGGCCAAGGACCCAGCGAGCAACACACCGCGCGTGTGTGCATTGCGCTCGACGACGCGCGGGACCTTTTCTGGAGTTGGAGGACGAAACGGGGCGAATGGAAGACGGCTTGGGCGCCGTTGCAAGACCCTCAATCGCGTTGAAGACGGCGGCGGCGAGCCAGGGTTGATGAATTGACGGCGCTGTTTCGCCACTTGCGTGCGGCTGGGGTAGCGGGTCAGCCGAGCTTGAGCCGCGGGTTGAGCGGCGGCTGCACCTGCGGCTGAGCCGCGGCTCACTCCGAAAGCGGTACTCTCGGGGTTGCTTTCAGCACAGGCCGAGACGGGTTCTTTCAGCCGGCGCGGAAAGAAGTTCCCGAAAAGAGATCTTTCGGCGCGACTATCGGCGGAATACAAAGGAACCCTTTGAGGTGCGCATAAAGGTGGTCCAAGTCAAGTACTTTTGGACCACCTTCACGCGCAGCTCAAAGGGTTGCTTTGTGTCTTGCTGAAAGGCTGCGCGAAAGAATCTCTTTGTAGCGGGCTCTTTGACGCGTACCTAACCCACTTCTTTTGTAATTATACACAAAGGTGCCTACAAATGTATCATTTCAGTCTTACTTTGTGGTGAACCCAAACGACAGCTTTCTCCGACGCGTATAGACGCGTCAAAACACCTCGTTTTGGAACAGAGTTGAGACCAAATGTATTTGAATCAGTTTTATTGACTTTAAATGGGTACAAAAAGAACCAATGTGTAACTATGTTTCTGACGCGTCAGAAATTTTAGAAAAAACGGTGTGTGGCTCGAAGTTCTCCAGCACATTCCCAGAGATCAACTCCCCTCGATCTCGGCCGCCAATCGACTCCTTCGCCAGCTCACACGTCCGCTTATCTTCGCCTGCTTTCAAGTGCGTCTGCACAGGATGCTCCACTTTCACTGGGAGGCGTATCGGCGAGGGTCAATCCTTGACGCCCCGGCCTCCATAGACCGCATGCGGTTCTGGATGTCCCCTGCGATAGCTCCGCTAGTTCGTTCGTGCACCGCCGGGTCGCGGTCAGCAGAGTACATCAACTGCCCCACACAAGTCGACTTCTTCTTGGCCAACCTCCACACGCTCACTCAGCTGCGTTCCCTTTCGCTGTGGGAAATGTACATCAACCGCGAGGGCTTCGCCGCACTCCACCAGCTGCCTTGTCTCGACGAACTCTCGGTCGATTGCTGCCAACTTGACGTGCACCCCCCGCGCGATGTTAGCGTGTACCCCCCGCGCGATTTTGACGAGGAATCGCGCGATGAGAACATTCGTGTTCCGCTGCTTCGGCTCTCGAAATTGTCCATTCTCAGGAGCGCCATCGCTGTGTCTTCCTGCTTCTATCCCGCATGGATGCTCGTTGTGGATCCCGCTCGGCTTCGCGATTTGACTCTCAGCTGTGGTTTCAAGCATTATGACTTCTCCACCCTCGGTGCTAGCAACGTCAGGATGGTGGAGAGACTTTTTGTCCAGCATGACCACGTCCACAATCTCGCGACTCTCCCTCCCGGCACCCTCCCTATGTTGAAGGAATTCGAGGGACCGGCGCAACTCGCTCGCCAATTTCTCGCGTCTTCTCCGCTTGAACGGCTAACTCTCCGATTCGACAAGGAGAATGCCCTCGACGACATCCTATCAGACACACCTCCCGCACGCAATGTCCTGGTTCTCAAGCTCGACATTCACGACGTCGATATCGCCCGCGCAGACCCAGTCCTGAGGCTTTTCCCGAACCTGACCGAATTAACCGCGTGGATAGACCTCTATGAAACCACCAAAAAAGCCGCTCAGTCTCTGGTAGGTCCTAGTACTAGTCGTATTCGTCCGGCACCTTCCTCACATGATGCAGATCTGGAAAACCGTACGCCAAATGGCTGGAATGGCGCCAACCTCGCTTGTCTCGCTCTCTCTGACCCTCAATGTGAGGCTTGGACGTGTGTTCAGGTGGCAGGAAGAACCGGATGACTTTGAATCGGTCAGGTCTTCGGTCGAGTACGCCGCCTTCATCGCGGAAGCGCACACAGGCTTCCCGGGTCTGAAGGATGTTTGGATTGACATCAAAGCTGAGGGACCGATCGAAGACTTTACTGTTCAGTGGCGCCAACATCCCAACGGGCGGGTTTCACAGGAGGTAGCAAAGGATGAAGGTAGACAAAGACATCTTCGCTCTCTTACATACTAACTGGTCTCCCAGAGACGATAGAACGCATGCGCCGCATGAAAGGAAGCACGCGAAGCGGGAAACCTGGAGAATTGGAGAATGATCGTTACCTTTAGAATCCAGCGATGTGCGCAGTGTACAAATGGTTAACCCTAGCCCTGTACTATAGGTAAGCGCCGCGTCATGTTGTCTTCGTGGACGCGGTACAAATAACTGCTGTGTGCTTCTGATGCACTGTCCGTATGCAGTGCGCCAGGCTGTGCTTGCAGTATCGTGGATTGCCTTCCAGAGGTACTGGCAGGGTTTGTCGCCGGCGTTGAAATGGGTGGCAGCGATTATTGGAGATGCGGAGACTGAGGCCTGAGCCCGGGGACGGCTCGGCTTCGCCAGATATTTTAATATTGCCGTACTACCTCCGCGTTCTTACAGCTTCTAGACACTGCTGTATGGCACACTGGCATATATGCATAGCCTTGCCGGGACGTTATAAACGGGCGATGCGCTAGAAGGTGGCTCATGCGGCGTCTTTCCCCCTTGCTGGGGGGGAAGCCCCCGCGCCAGCCGGTGGATGCGTGGCTGAAGCGCACCCCCGATCTACCAGACCTCCTGTCGACCTCTCTTTTCGCCTTGAAAGAATCTGCAGATGGCTTCCCTCCGCTGAAGAGCGCCGTCGGTGCAGTACTCGCCCTAGGGGAAATCGCACAGGTGACTAGCAGCGTCTTCGCAGTGATGCAACGCCGGGTCTAACGATGATGCAGCGCGTGAAGAACTCCAAGTCCGACGCTCGCGATATCGCGCGTCGCGCCGAGCACATCCTCGACGTAATTGCCGAGGCGGTGCCCGATGGCTCAACGATACCGGTGGCAATGCTGCGAGACATCGAGCGCTTCACTAGGTATGCGCGGACCAAGTTTCAAATTACTAGTACACGCTGACTTATTGACTTGCAGCCTCGTACACGAGATCTGCGGCTTTATGGAAGAGATCGCCAGCGCCCGTGCTCTTTCACGAGTGCTGCACCTCAACCGCAACGAAATCGCGCTACAGGACTTCAAGTCCCGGCTGAACGACGCGTACTGTGACCTCAAAGTTGGTGTTCTTCTCTCCCGTACTATAAAGTTTGATCAAATTCAGGTTGCATCGGCGCTGCGAGTTGAAAGGCAACAGGCTGAAATGGCCGCGCAGCAGATTCAACTCGCGGCACAGCAGCAACTGCTCACACACCAGCAACGTCAAACCCATATCGCTGCCGCGCAAGTGGTCGGCTTCATTGTGAGCATAGTTCCATCTGTTCCGCCCTGTAAATGATGCTGATTTACCCTGCAGGAAAAGCTCGAAAACACTATGCCACTCCGAATCGTTTTTCTTCTCTCGGATTCCTCAACTATCAACTTCACTTTTTTTGGCCAACCCCTGAATGATCCCACACTGGCACTAATCGTCACGGCAAACATTACCGCCTATTTAGGCGTAGAGATGGGCAAGTCCGGTTCAGTTCGGTTTTTCACCCTTTTTGCCCGAACCCCGAACCCCAGGTTCGGTTCAAAATCCAGATTTTCTGAACCTGAACCTCAAGGTTCAGTTCGGTTCGGTCGGTTTAGGCGGTTCGGACCCGTTTTTTTTCGGTTCGAACCTGGATTTTGGACCCCAGAACCCAAGGTTCGGGTTCGAACCGATTATTCGAACCGGACCTGCCCATCTCTATTTAGGCGGTAACGTTTGGTTCTCTCCGAAACGCTATCACTGGCGAATTGGACGAGCGAGGAATCATCATCGGTGTGCCCCCGCGCAGAAGAAACAAGTTCGAGCTGGTATAGGTTGAAGACGCTGCAAAGACGACTAGGATATCAAATCATCTTTGGGATCGCTCGCGCGGCAGCGAGCTCAGGGGGTACACCACGGCCTGTCCTTTATCTCTCTCTCTCTGTATCTCTCACTGTCTCTGTCTCTCTGTCTCTGTCCCTGTCCCTGTCTCTCCTCACTGGTGATGCGCTCCGAGCACGCCATACACATTCTCACGGTTCATCTCTCTCCATTCCACTCTCCTCTAGCTCTCGTGTCCCTAGCTCCTCTTTAGTTGTGGTATAAAAGGCTTGTAGTAGCATAGAGTCTCTCTAAGCTTGCTTTAGCCCACATCTCTCGTCTCGCTTCGCATCGCCTCTGAGTTCCCGTCCTTGAGTTCCTTAGTCCATCCCATTGAGTCGCTTGCCTTTGATAGCTACTGGGAGCGCTCGCATTTTTAGTTCTCGCTTGTTGATTTGCGCACACATATCAGCGAGTGAGCGCGTCACTCGCAGGCTAGTATCCCACATCCCAACACACCCACTCTGGCGTTAAATTGGCACGTAAACTGGCACAATTTACGAGCATTGCCGATATACTCCGTATATTATCGATACACGAAGCCATGCTTTGCAGACGAGGAGATAAGCGGATGGTGGCTCTGAGAAGCTGACAAAAGGAGAGAGGTATGCGGTAGCTGAAAAGTCGGCATTGTCCACTTTTAATGCGGGGGGAGAGGATCTCGGAGATGATTTCGTCGGGAAGGGAGGTAGATGGCATGGCTAGAGATGGTCAGAGGCAGAGAATAGAGACATGTAGCGGAGGACGCACCAAATCAACCCAGACGCGCAGGCTAGGCTCGAGATGATGAGCGCGTCTGGCAAGAAGATTCGTGTCACTTGATGGCACGTGAGCCTGAGCGCGGGAAAGCGCCCATCACATGCACCGTGACAGCTGCCACGAAACACCCACCACTTGCCCACCACCACCACTTCCTGCTCGTGCGTCGCAGAAGAGCATCGGGCTCCAAATAACCTTGTTTCTAGTCACAATCGCGATGGCTCTCTCGATTCCTCCCGAAATAACGAGCGACATCTTCGCTCTGCTCCCGACTGGAGTCATATCGACCATGGATCCCGATGCGCTCATCGTGCCTCTTGTTTTCGGGCAAGTGTGTCGTGAATGGCGGTCGATATCGCACGGCACGCCTTCCCTGTGGAGAACGCTGACGCTCAACATTCACTACAACTCCACTGAACCCAGTGAACGATGCCTCGCCCTAGAGGATCTCGTCCCTGGGTGGATCGAACGTTCTGGCCAGAAGCCTCTCCATCTATCTCTGTCTGCATCCCATCGAAACAGCTGGGGATCTGCCTTCATTATCTATGTCGTCGAGATCCACGCCTCGCGCATCCAGGAGCTACACCTCGACCTTGAAAATGTGCGTTTTACCCAGTTTGCGGAAGGAACTTCCGCGCGGCTTCCTATTCTATGGAAATTCTCTGGCCGTGTTAAATCGACCCAAAGCACTCATTGCTCGTTCGCACTTCTCGAGCATTCGCCCCTGCTGCGCGAGTTTGCCTTCAACGGCGACATTATCTTGGCCAGCTCGATGTACATTCCTTGGGCCCAGCTCGTGCGATTCACGGTCTCCAATGGAGTCACCACGGCCCAAGCGCTGGAAATTCTCCGCCTTGCGACTTGCCTCGAGGAGTTCACCCTCCAATCTGCCTCCCCGTCGCACGATACTCGTATCGACGTCGAAAATATGACAGAACTTGTCCATCCCCGTCTCCGCAAGATCGATATTTATGGGGCCAGCATCCACGCTCTGCTCTTGCCTCTCCTGCGTCTTCCCAAACTGGAGGATCTTTCGCTCGTACTCACCTACGGAGCCCGAAGCATCGAGGTCTCGGACCTCGTTGCGTTCGTCGGGCGCTCGGATTGCAGGCTAAAGAGGCTCAAGATCCGCGCGTCTCTCGGATCGCGCGAACTCCGGACCTTGTTTTCGGCTCTGTCGCATCTGGAGGAGCTGTCTTACATGTGTACCCTTCTTGGAGAGTTAATTTCGGTCTTGGCGTCCACTTCTCCTGAACCATTCCTCCCGAATCTGAAGAGTCTGGCATTCACCACGGACACCTTCGTTCCGCCTCGCTATCTTTCGCTCGTGGAGATGCTCGAGTCCCGCGCTCAAGAGGATTCAGACTGTGCACGGGTGGAAGAGTTCATTGTGACATTCGCGTCCCAAATTACCACGACAACTCTGTCGGAGAAGGTTGTAGGGAGGTTGGAGCGGCTGAAAGCTGATGGGACGAGGACACGGATCATAGTGTTGGCCAAGTATCGTGCTAATGCTGTGGACCGTGTTCTATTCGATTGAAGTTCTTCGGACGGCTGAGCACCGCTAGTTACTGTCGAGTAGTATTGATTGTCAGAATAAAGAGTCAAGTTCAGGACGTGGTTCAACACCGCAACGTAACGCACATGGATGTCGTGTCCAGAGCAGTGAGAAACTGCGTTCGAGGAGATGGAAGGAGACGGCCGTATCCTCTGCAAGGCCAGTCGAAGCCCTCGAGATCGGGAGGGCCGACGTTAACCGGGACGGGCCGGAAGTAATTTCCGAATCCGGCGTCACGGTAACGTCGTTACCTTCGCTCTCCTGACCCGCGCGTCCAAATCGCGCCCCAAAACCGACGCGACGCGCCTGAATCTTTGCGGGCCCGTCGATAGCTCCTTCTCTGTGCACTCTTCCCCCGCGACTCGAAGAGATTCAGTCATTGTCGCCCAGTGGTACCGAGAGCGGTGCGTCGCTATTGAATCCTACGTTGTATTGGCCTAACCTATTCACAGCCATGGCCATGGCTGACACCTCCCTTCCCGACGAAATCATCTCCGAAATCCTCTCACCGGCGTTGACGGTCGACGACGACGTATTTACCGAATCGTGCGCACACTCCTCACCCTTCGCAAACTTCTCCGAGTCCACTTCCGCCTACCTTCTCGTCTGCAAGTCTTGGCTCCGCGTGGCCACCCCGCTGCTGCATAATGTCGTTGTCATTCGCTCCAAGGCTCAAGCCAAGGCCCTCGCCGGCGTGCTCAGCAAAAACGGAGAGCTGGGTCGATTCATAAAGAAGCTGCGGGTGGAGGGCGGGTTCGGTGCACCGATGCAGACGATCCTCAAGTGCTCGCCGAACGTAACGGATCTCTTCCTGTCCCTCAACATGTTCGCGCTGGACAGCACCGATGGATTGTGCAAAGGATTCGCCCACATCAGTCCCACCAAGCTCATTCTCGATGACCTCGGTTCCAAGAACAACAAAGCGGTCTCGAAGCTGGCAGAGGGCCTTGTCGCAGTCATTCCCAAGTGGGATCGTCTGGTGTGTCCACGACTTCTGCGTCGGGAATTGCTGACCTCAGCTGGCACCAGACGACCATTGACCTCAGCAATACGTCGATTGAGTCTCCGCGGAGCACCATGATCTCCAAGCCCATCATCGACAGTCTCCGCCTGACCACCATCGTCGTCAACTACCCGTATCAGGCTCTAGCTGGGGAGCACCACCCGTAGCTTGTGGAGGGTGGTGCAGTTTCTTGTGACGAGCGGGAGGCGGCAGTCTCGTGACGTGATCACTCTTGACTGCTGCCGCCATCTAGCTCCTCCATCGACTCTCGGTTTTCACGATGACCAAGTTCAACAAACGTCTTACCCACCTTACTATCCCAGAACTCATAGCTTTCCTGGGCGATTTTGGTCTCCCAGTTCCAGCTCAGCACAACGCCGGAATCCTTCGAGGCCTTGTCAAGACACACATGCAGCAGAATCCTCGGCTCATGCGGGACGACGACTACAAGGAGCTCTGGCCTGTTCGCGTTCGCACCGCGTACCTCTCCCGCGACTCCCTCACGCCGTCCGACGACAACGAAGAGCCTTGGGGTGGCATTATCCCGGCACACATTCCGACTCCGACTCCATCTCCCTCTCCCTCTCCGCAACCGGAGGCCCATGGGCCTCCTCCCCCGGTCGTCCTACAGCAAGCCGCTGATCTGCAGTACCTGCAGAGCCTTGACCCTGACGTTCTGCGCCAATTTGTGCAGGCTTCACACTCTGGATTCCAAGTCCCGAGTAAGTCAATCGTCTTCCAATCCAATTCCAAATCCCAATCCGATTCCACTCTGATTATCCGATTCCAAATCCGATTCCAATCTGATTATCTGATTTAATCCGATTATCTGATGTTAATCCGATAACGATTCCGAATCTAATCCCATTCCACAATCCGAATCTAATTCACATTCCACAATCCAAATCCAAATCCAAATCCGCACTCCATCTGCGTCTCAATTCAGTTTGCTAATATTACATGTTCAGACCCTGCTCCTTTCGCTTTCGCTCCGGCGCTACCGGTGTCACGCGGACGGCCCGAGCGCATTCCTGGTCTGCTCTCGTCCAATGCTTCCTCCCTCCCTCCGGAGAAGATTCGGAAGATCATGTCCGAGGGCTGGAAGATTCACTTCACACTCAATTACCTCACCGACGCGACTTGCTCCCACTCCAATTCCATCGCCATCAAGGAGCTCGACGAGATACTCGCGTTCGACGCTACTCGGGGGCTTGTCTCCATCAGCAGGGAGCTTCCCATCGACCCCGAGTTGAAGATGACGTTTGCCGAATGGTTCCAAGCCTGGGGACGTCTGCTCGACCTCATTCGGCTGTATCTCCCGCGCGAGGCATCCCGCTGGCAGCGCCACTACGAGCTCATCTTGCAGCAGCCGAACATGTCGGAGAAGTGGGAGCTCTGCTTGGCCTACGACTCTGAAGTACGTCGGCGCTCTTGCAGTTCTCCCATTGATCCCGGCGAGTTCCACCTCGACATTTGGAATGAATGCGAGTCGCGCTGGATGGCCAAGTCGATGCTAGACAAGGTTCGCGCGGAATTCACCCAGCTGCGCCTCCCCGCTCCCAATTCGTCCAATCCATCATCCTTTGCTCCTGCGGCTTCCTCCCGCTCTCGTGCGAGTCAGTCTAACCAGCCCTACTCCAACGCTCGGTCCTTTCGTGACCGCATACCGGCTTCTGGCTCGAACACCGTTAGCGGTTCCTTTCGATGCTTCGTCTGCGGGTCGGGAGCCCTCGGACACCGCGCCAAATGGTGTGACGCCGAGAACCTCATTTCCGGCCGCCCGACCATCCTCCGTCGCGCCCATGGCGGCAGTCGCCTCGATAGCGACGGCAACTACTACTGCTACACTTTCAATGGACATGATGGCTGCACCGGTGGGAACACCTGCCGCAACGGGAAGCACTGGTGCACCCTCTGCGGGGGCCGTGATGGGCACAGCGCCCAGAAGTGTCGAGCAGTTTGATTTCCTCCCCGTCCTCACTCCCTTGCTCCCAGACAGTTGGGAGCGAAAGCTCCGAGATGCTGGTCTTCTCAATTCCTTTCCAAATATTCCTCGAGGCCTGCGGGAAGGCTTCGACTTCGGTGTCCATGCGATTCTCACCCACACATTCATTCCTTCCAATCGACGTACTGCCTTCGACCACCCGGATGTAATCGACGCTTATATCCGTGCGGAACGATCTGCTCGGCATTATAGTGGTCCGTTCGATCCAGGTCGTCTAGAAAATATAATTGGTTTCTTCCGCACTTCTCCGCTTGGCATCGTTCCCAAAGCTGGATCTCCTGATGACTGGCGTATCATCCAGGACTTTAGTTTTCCTCGTGATGAGAAGAGTGATTTCTCCGTCAACTCCGACATCGACTCGGATGATTTCCCCTGCGAGTGGGGAACTTTTTCCGAGGTGGTCCTCATCGTGCTAGATGCACCTGACTGCGCTCAGGCAGCAACCCTAGATGTTGATGCAGCGTTTCGTCGTGTTCCTATCCATCCATCCCAGCAGCCGCATTTTGTCATCGAGTGGAAGGGTTTTTGCTACTTAGACCATGTCGCTCCGTTTGGCCCGTCCAGCTCACCTGGCGTGTTTGGTCATATCGCGGATGCCATGAAAGCCCTCTATCTCGCGAACAACATCGGGCCGCTGAAGAAATGGGTTGACGATTTTCTATTCTTCCGTTTCCCCTCATCCCATGATCCTGTTGCGTACTCCTACGGCCTTAATGACATCTACGCGCTCGCTGAAGAGCTCGGGTGGCCATGGAAGCTGTCAAAAACCCGCCCATTCGCCTCTGTTTTTAAATACCTCGGGTTCATTTGGGATCTTGTTGCGAAGACAGTCCAGATTCCCGATGAAAAGAAGCTCCGCTATCTTGCGAAGTTAGAATCATGGACACTGGGTGCCACCTTCACACGCAAGGAGGCGGAATCTACCCTTGGCACACTTGTTCACTGCTCTCTTGCCATGCCAGATGGACGCTCTCGCCTGCCGGCAATCTCGAAGTTCACATCCTCTTTCCTGCATTCAAAATCTTCCTTTTCGAAACGCACTCCGAACGCGTCAGTCCTTGATGACGTTGAATGGTGGAGGTCCAAACTCCAGCTCAATTTCTGCGGATCTACGCTTATCCGCCCCCCAAACCTGTCTCCCATTGAATTCTACGTCGACGCTTCCACTTCTTGGGGCATTGGTGTTGTCTTTGATGGTGTTTGGGACGCGTGGCGCCTAGTACCAGGATGGGACATTGAAGGACGCAAAATCGGTTGGGCGGAAATACTGGCTATTGAGTTGGGTCTCCGTCTAGCCATTGCGCGTGGTCATACCAATACACACTTCAACCTACATTCGGACAACCAAGGCGTCATTGGGGCCCTTGAGGGCGGTAAGTCTCGGAACTCCGAGCAAAACCGTGTTATTCGGCGAATCGTGGCCCTCCTTCGGGCTAATTCTATATGGCTTACCACGACTTATATCCCATCCGCACTCAATCTTGCGGACCGTCCCTCACGCGGTCTGCAGCCGTTACCTAACCTACCTCGAGCCCAATCATTGTTTACCATCCCCCGCTGCTTATCTGGATTCATACTGAATAACTAATTTCATTGTTTTCTCTGCCGGTGCGCGCTCTTAGCACTGCACGTGAGCGTGACCCGGGCCGGGGAAGCGGGATCATTGCTTCTTGTGTCTCGCGCTCAATCATGCGGACTAATGACCCTGCCCGCTGCACATTCTCCGTTCGCCCACCGCCTCTTGCGCACACTCCAGACCTACCACAAAAAGCTCATACTCCACGACCCAGCCACAAACAGCATCCGCCGCCGCCTGACGCACTGGCAGCGGTTCCACGTCTGCGTCACATGGCGGGCCCGCCTGCCCAGAAACTCGCTCCCTTTGCAGGAGCTGAACGACTCGAGGAACGCGTGCAATCCATCCTTACTCATGGCTGGGCAGGCTCTACGCTGGGAAATTATGACTCAGCTGTGGAGCGCTTTCGGCTGTTCTGCGCGCGCGAGAAAATCCCGGACAGCTTCCAACTCCCGGCAGACGAATTCGTTCTCTGTGCATTTGCTGCAGAGAGTGCCGGAGTCCACGCCGGTTCCACTGCACGCAACAATATTGCTGCCCTCAAGGCTTGGCATGTTGTACGCAACGTACCATGGCACGGCGGTGCTCGGCTGCATTACATGCTCTCAGCTGTTGAAAATCTGGCACCGGAATCCACCAAGCGTGCTCCTCGCCCGCCAATCAACTGTGACATGCTCCTTGCACTACACCGCGGACTAGATTTTTCGTCTTCCCTTGACATTGCGGTGTATGCTACAGCTTGTGTGGCCTTCTGGGGCCAGTGTCGGCTGGGGGAGCTCCTCCCCTCAAGCCAGAACGACCCTTCAATTCTCGACAAGCCAACTCGCGCGCACCTCACGCATTCGACACGAGGGAAAGGCTCGACGACTATACGATTGCCGCGTACAAAGACGAAGAAAGGCGGCGACGATGTTGTTCTCGCACCTCAGGCAAAGCCCCTTGACCCGCGCATTGCTTTGCAGATGCACTTGTCGCTAAACGAGCTTCCGACGTCCTCCTCACTTTTCGCTTTCCGAACCACTGCAGGAGTGGAGCGGCTCCTGACAAAATCCAAGTTCCTGGAGCGCTGCAACAGCATCTGGGCTGTGGCTGGTTACCCGCGTACGACAGGACACAGCTTTCGCATTGGTGGAACAACTGAGCTCCTGCTCTGTGGTGTCTCCCCGGAGGTTGTCAAAGCGATGGGTCGCTGGTCCTCCGACGCCTTCCAGAAGTACTGGCGGTCTCTCGAAGATCTTGTTCCACTCCACGCATCCAATCTCCCTAGTCGAGCTGCTGCCCGTCGGTTGGGTTAGCCGATGCATCAGGAAAAGCCTCCCTCCGGAATCGGATGATATTCCCCGGAATCCGGGGGAATTTGACCCGATTCCCCCGATTCCCCTCCAGGGTCAGATTTAACTACCCCCTAGATATTTCCGGGAATTTCGACTTGATTCCCCTTAGATTCCGCCGCATTTCTGACGGATTCCGCTGCATTCCCAAAGACTTTTTCGCAGTTCCCTCCGATTTATTATGCAAGTAGATAAAAGGGAAATGAAATTGGCAGAGATTATCGAGTACATGAGATAACTACAGATGCTACACCGCTTACACGACTCCTACCACACGCAAAGGCCAACCTCCCAGAAACACCGTGGCAGCTCTGTTGATGTGTGAGCATGGAGCCATTACAAAAGCGAAGAAAAAAAGAACATACGTCAGGACAAGGCGGTCGACGGTGTGTACTAATAGGGATATGACGATGGCGGTGAGGTGGGTAACGACAAGGAGGTAGACTGAGTGGTTGAAGGTCAGTGATGCAAACAAATGCGCGAGTGGGTATACACACCGTGATGGTCTTGAGTGCGCGACCGGCAGAGAGCGTCATGTGCAGCTAAACCAGAGTTAAGGGAGAGGTGAAGACGGCCACTGTGGACATACCACTGACGGTGGTCGCGGCGCTACAATGTCGGTGGTGATCGAGCGCAACGCGGGTATACAACAGTAGCGGCGGATACACCTACGAGAACTTGAGCACTTGACGCTGCGCTGCGCTGGGGTGAAGTAGGGGCTAGGGGGGTGAGAGCAGAGACAGAGTGAGGCGAGAGCGAATGGTTTATAAGGTCGTACGTACTCCATGACGTTGAGCGCTGATTTCGCATAGCTTGACGTTCGGCGCTGATTTCGCGTAGCTCTCGGTAACGATGGGCCGATGTCGTGGCACCACGACGGTCGGATGGGGAAGCATGCGAGAGGAGGATATGTAAGAGTGAGGAGAGGTGTTGTGTTGGAGAACCCGAGTGGGCCTTAGACAGCCAACGCGCTGGAGCGGAGGAGAGTGAGCTGAAAGGCATGAGTGAACTCGGAGTAAGAGAGTGGGTAGCGGGAGTACAACGCACCGAGTAGACCAGCAGGGCACATAGCTAGGCGTTGGAGGGATGGCTAGGGATGGGAGACAGAAAGCAGCGGAAGTTGGGGACGACTGTGGTGGAAGGAAGCAAGAGGCGACGTGGCCTGTCACGCTTCTTCGGCGACGGTTTCTATCATGTCATGCGCTGACGAGACATTAGGGCCGCCGCTGATGGATGGACTTGGAGTTTCTGACAGACTCGATAGAACCAGTACTGAGTCGTAGGACTTGGTTTCTTCGTGATTTGAAGTGGTAGCTGTATATTCTGGGCTTTTGCGACATGTTTCCGGCACATTTTCAAGATAAGTTTGTTTTGATGGGAAATCAACACACACCTCAGGCGTTCAGAACTGCGAGGATGACATAGGGCCCGAAATTCAGGTGGGCGGCAGACGCCCGGCTGGAAGTTAGCTGAAATTCCCCGCCGATTCCCCATCAATTCCGTCAAGTTGCAGGAATTTGCGGGAATGCCAACAGGTTCCGCGGAATTAGACGTAATTCCGAAATGGGTTCCGGAATTTGCGGGAATCCGACCTGAATTTACCAGGGAGGTTTTTCCTGATGTGCTCGCTTCGGCTGGGGCAGCCGCTTCTTTTGGGGCATCCTCGCTCCATCGGCCTGCACCCAGGAGCCGGTGTTCTTACACCGCCTTCTCCCCCACAAGCAATACAACTGTCTGTCTGATCTGGTGTCTTTCCTCCTTGTGTGCTAAGCGAGAGCGAAGCGAGGAACAAGAGGGGAGCACCACCCGTAGCTTGTGGAGGGTGGTGCAGTTTCTTGTGACGAGCGGGAGGCGGCAGTCTCGTGACGTGATCACTCTTGACTGCTGCCGCCATCTAGCTCCTCCATCGACTCTCGGTTTTCACGCCCACCCACCTCTCCCTTGTTTTTTTTTTCTGACCTATTTAGATGTGTGTTTCACGTCCATAGAATTATAGTACAGACAGTTGTAGCAGACCGTTGGGGCATCCTCGCTCCATCGGCCTGCACCCAGGAGCCGGTGTTCTTACACCGCCTTCTCCCCCACAAGCAATACAACTGTCTGTCTGATCTGGTGTCTTTCCTCCTTGTGTGCTAAGCGAGAGCGAAGCGAGGAACAAGAGCCTTCACTATGTTCGCCGCCTGTCCGTTACAAGTAATCCAGATCAAGATAATGCCCCGCTCTAACTCGAGCGAGAGTGCGCTCCTCGAGTCCGAATTGAAGACCGCGAACTCTAAAATTGTGATCAAGTATAATTCGACTCGACGGTACGCACAAGTCTGAGTCGGACTTCCCATGTAATTGATAGTGGTTCCAGGAATCCAACCAA
The DNA here is from genome assembly GCA_029282125.1 of Mycena amicta. Classification (NCBI taxonomy): domain Eukaryota; kingdom Fungi; phylum Basidiomycota; class Agaricomycetes; order Agaricales; family Mycenaceae; genus Mycena; species Mycena amicta. The sequence continues at coordinate 148,482 of JARIHP010000055.1, forward strand.
ACTAGCCGGGGAGCGCTTGTCGAGCGTAGACATTGCACCATCCCTCAACCCTGATTTCGTCCCCATGCGCTCTGACCCACCGGAACTTCAGGACCTCGTCTGGTCTCACATCCTTCAATTCGTTTTTCTTCCTCCGAAGTCTCGATCCCACAAAGTACTGCTCGTTTCCAAGCAGTTCCTCGTGCGTGCTTCGATCTTTCTACCTCATACCTCGGTTGATTCTCCGCAGCGCGCCGGGCAGCCGCATTTCTACGAGGAAGTATCTATCAAAAGCCGCCGATGTGCATCCCGACTCGCGCGCACACTAGTAGCTAAGCCGGCGTACGGAGACCATATCCAAGTGCTCAACCTCCATCGTTTCTACGTCCCGAGTTACGCGGAATCTTCAGTCCTCGGGCAGCCCAGCGTTTCGGAATACGACGGCGACATACGTGGCATCCTGCACACTGCGCGAAATCTGACGACCTTGGTATCCCTCGCGTGTAGGAGGCCAAGTGACTCGAATGACCTCTTTTATTGTGTGTCGCGAACCCTCAGCGACCTTGCGATCACTTGGCAGCATTTGACGCTGCTCGGTCAAACGGCTGGCGCCACCCTCCGGGACTTGTCGATCGAGGTTGCTCGTCGGTCCGCTCAGGACGTCAACCGCGGTGCGGCGGGAGTCTTCGGGACATTCGTTGAGCTGCGGACGCTCATCTGGAGGTCGCATGCGGAGGGTGTGTTCGTCCGTGAGGACGGTACTGAAGCTTGTGCGGTCGCGTTCCCAAACTTGGAGGATTTGCTCGTATGGGACGCGCACAAGACCTTCTTTGAGGTCCTTTCCAAAGTGGCGTGCGTATTCCTGGCATAGCTTCTGGATTCCAATGCTCAACGTCGTGGACCGTCGTAGACTTCCGTCGCTGCGGCACCTAACCATCGTTTCGAAGGTTTTCTGCCATAGCCTTTTGGCATCCCACGGCGACCGGCTGACCACCCTCTGCATATGCATTGCTGCCCTCTCAAAACCGTCCTCCTCATCCGCCGGATCCCATGCGAGCACACTCACAACACACAATGCGTGTGTTTTGGACCTGTGCCCAAATCTCACCGAGTTGACCCTTCTGTACGAGGACCAAATGCATCTACTCTGCGTCAGTCCTGATTTATTCGTCTTCCCCCCATTTCTGCTCTGACAACGTCCCAAGGATCCATCCTTCGTTTCCAGTTTCTTCGACTCGCAAAACTATGGGTGAAATAGCGGGTCATAATTGAAAATTGACACAGCTTAGTGTTTTTTGACCAAAATTGACACAGGTTTCACGTTTTCGGCACAGGTTGGAAGCATCGATGCACAGGTTGAAAAAATCACCACCACCTTGCTTGAGGCTGAAAATGTGACACAGCTGCAGTAAGTTCATGCATATCTTAAGCCACAGGTTATAGATTGATAAAACTACTAATACACAGGCTGGGACCACGGCAGAAATTCTACACAGTCACACGCATCAGTTCCATCATCAGCCGGTGATTCCCCAACTGCAGGATTTTGGTAAGTTGCTGCAAGAGGTGCTTCGAAAAGCACATTATCACATCTGGGATGAGAACAGAGGCAGAGTAGACTCCTCATTGACACAGAGGTGTAGTCCTTCATTTCTTCTTAGTTTTCTACTTGATTAAAAAGGTGCTATTCCAACAGATGATGAAGATCAAATATCATCAGTTGCGATCAGGATGTGACCCTGTCGACTAAAGACTAGTAAAGTTGAGATTCAACCTGTGTCAGTCAAAACTTCCAGCCTGTGTCGGTTTTTCTCTCTTACTCTACGTAAAAGAAAACGGCACAGGTTGGGCTCAACCTGTGTTGCACACCGTCCGAAGCTGTGTCAATTCACGATAATTATGACCCAGTATTTCAACCATACAAAACCCTGCTCAGTTGCTCACGATTATCAAGTTCATCCTTCCGGTCGACGCTGGGTTCGCTTCAAAGCTTTCCCGCTTTTCAGACCACTAACTCGCTCGGGTTCTTAGACGCAAAGATTACATGCGCCTCTGGGAAGACCTGTTCGCTACCTTTGCCAAACAAATTGGCCGAAGCACTCCCGCTTTACAAGATATCGTGCTGAGTTCGCCCGCGGTCGCTTGGCCAACGAACGAGTGTGTAACTACCACTGCCAGTGCCCAACTTCTAATGAAGGTGCCAGACGCGAAATCGCCAAGAGCGCTTGGGTGCGCATCGCGGATAATCTGTTGGCGGTTGGGGTACAAGTGGCGGATACTTCGGGGAAGAAGTGGCGTTCGAGGTTGTCCACGACGAGAGCTGTTAATACGGGGACAGCGAGAGTGCGCAAGAGTCGGAAGGAGGTCTATGATTGAGGTTTCGTGTATCTTGCGAGCCGCCGAGTGCAAAAATCAAGCTTCCGAGATCTCATTGGATGTTGTCTTTCCCGACCGGAATGATAAATCCTACCAGCTTCGTTCCGGAATCAACATCTCAACTACAAGCGCGTTTGCCTCCCGAGGAGATCGCGTCCGAATCCCTGAACTCCGGCATACACCATCACTCAGAACAGAATGTGCGACTCGGACGCGGAAGTTCGTGCAAGTTGTTGCTTTGGATTATTTCCTCGATCGAGTAAGTATATATACAAGGACAACGATGTCTATGTTGAATCCGAGCAAAAAGGAACATTGACAACACCCTTGGACTATAATCCAGCTCTCGGTTCGACCGACGTAGATTAACAATGTTCTGCAGATGCGGGTGCTATACGCCTCTGCACTCTGGATTTAATGGCCGGTGGGAGCCGGTGCATGTATCCTGGCTTCCTCGAGGGACTATCGGCCCTATCGGGGGCGTGTAGAGTCACAGTGGTGTAGCCCCGCGATTGCAGAACTACAATATCATGATTACGAGTACTGTCGCGGTGGTTGTGAGCGTGCTCCCACGCCGAATGTGAATGGAAGACTTTGACACTGGGACATCCTCTAGCTGGCGGGAGCTAGATCACGTTCGGGGAAAAAAAAAAGAAGCGGCAAACTGGCAGACATCGAATAATCCAGCCTCCGGTTCGATCAAAGGTCCCGCTTGGCATTGCGAAGGTCCAGGCTTCCTCATGTCCTGTGGGTGCAGATCTCTGGATTTAATGGCTAGCGGAAGCAACTGTATTTATAACCCGTATTTATACCCCTGTATTTATCGAGTTAGCCCGCAGATCTTGCCCGTATGTTTGCCTTTGAGTTACGACCGTTACTTAGCGGAGAGGTGGCAGTGCCGAATCAGACCAGAACGGTTCGAACTTTGAAAAAAGATCGCCACTGGGTTGAACCGTGAAATTGTACAATCCAGTCCTCGGTTCGACCGAAGGTTCCCGCTTGGAAGTCAACTCGAAAATATGTCATGCTCTGCGGGTGTGTTACAATCTGCACTCTGGATTGAATATTTGGTGGGCTCGGATGCATATATCTGATTCTTAGCCTGCCGAAGATCAATCGATGTGAAGGAGGACGAGTGTCTCCGTTGTTCTGAATGAGCAAGCACGACAAGTAAAACAGCACACGTCCAAGAAAAATGAAAGGAGGGTTTGAAAAAAAAACGTTCGGCGTTTCTACGAATAATCCAGTCCTCGGTTCGACCGAGGTTCCCGCTCGAAAGTTAACATAGCTCATGCTATGCTCTGCAGCTGTGTTATAATATACACTCTGGATTGAATATATGTGGTGGGATCGGATGTATATATTGGAATTCTAGTCCTTCCTCTATGCGAAGCAGGTCTTAAGTATGCTAGGACTATGAAATCGCGGTGGTTCTGAATGAGCAAACACGACACGCAACTAAGTCTTAAGAGCTGAGAGGCAAAACAAAGGGAGAGGTTGAAAAAAACTCGTCTGAACGAAGCTACACATGATCCTTGTATATCCAGTCCGCGGTTCGACCGAGGTTCCCAGTGAACATTGTCTGTCTGGCCACATGTACCGCGGGTGCGAGATACTGTTCTACGCTCTGGATTTACTGTACGGTGGCACTGGGTGAACCTATCGAGAATTCTTCTAGTCGGGAAATGCAACTTGAAATTCAAGACTTTCATATATTCCGCAGAATGCTATCGTCTTACACACTCAATCCAACCACACCGAGCCCGAACAGCAGTTGACGCCAGTAATACTAACCGCCCGTTAGCCATGCTCACAGCGACGGAAAGACAAGAAACAACGTACTTGACCTGATCCAACAACACCAGATCCTTCCCTTGAAGTTCATACAGCGCGACGAAATCCTTATCCTGGTCCGTCAGGATAACCATATCCTTGCTCTTGTCGCTCCACGGGGATACGCTGAGGATGTTGCTGGTCCCGCCCGCACCGGGAGTGCCGACAATGAACAGTGGGTCCGTAGAGATGAGCGCGCCGTCGTCCGTTAAAGCCCAGCCGGAGATATACCCAGGCGTTGTGGGCCCAGGGACCTTGGATCGCGTACTGGCATAGAGCGTTTGGCCGTCTGACGAGATGACGATTTCGTCACCCCAGTACAGAGTTGAATTTGCGGGCGTCAAGCCGAAGGGAGTGACGGCGAGCGAGGTATTGGTGAATACGAGGGCACCGGTGGATGGGGAGATCTTGAATTGGTCTACGCGCAGGCCTTCTTCGTCGATGAGGTAGAGGTAGGAGCCGCTGGGGGTGATGGCTGCGTGTCTAGGACCGGCACCGGCTTCGGAGGGAGCGTAGCGAGCAATGTCGCCGAGGGTGCCGTTCTTGAGATTGAGTGAGAAGGCGTGGACATTGTTCGCACCCAGATTCTGTTGTTCAAGGATTAGCTGAGAGCAGAAGAGATGGAACTGCGACGCACCATGATGTACATGTACTTCAAATCCGGCGTCGAGACGAAGCCATGCAGCGTCGACCCACTCTCAAACTCCAGCTCCTGGATTTTCGCATCAAGCGCGCCATCCGCCTTGACCGTCCACGCCTCTCCGCACGGATTGACAAAGTCCAGGCCGTAGAAAACGCCATGTGTACCCGCCTCGGCGACAAAGTCGTTCGCAATGGGTTTGGTACCGCAGGAGACGACGGTATTGAGCCACGAGACGGAGTAGTCGGGCTCGATGGTGTATGAGCTGAAGCTGCGCGTGCCGTTGACGGGGTCCGACCAGCCTGAGCCGTAGACGACGCCTGCTTTGCGCTATTCGCGTATTCGGGCGGTGTGAGAAAAGCTAGCGGAACATCGGAGAGGCGCTTACGTTGATAGAGAGCCACGGGTGCGCTGCGGTAGCGAGCGATGTCCGCAGAAGGGAGAGCGATTTTGCGTCTGTGTCGACTTCGAGGGCGTACAGGAAGCCCTTCCCCACGTCTTGGGTCCCGTCCAGCATGAGCGTTACGTTGTAGACGCTGCGTGAAACCCGTCAGCACTCGAAAGCCGCTGTAACGACGACGCACCTCCCGAAGTTCCCGACGAGGACGTGGTGCTTCGAGGAGCCGGGGCTTGGGGGTTTGCCGTGGGTGCTAAGCGCATAGGCAGTACCAGCACCTGCGAGCAGGGAGAAGAGCTGTCGCTTGATGAACATCCGAGCAGCTGGGAGGGAGAGAGACTCGAGCGGGGAAGGACCCACATCGACGGTGACGAAGCGTCTTTTATGAGCTGGTCATGGGGTGATGCATGATGCATGATGGCGGAGAATATGGTCAAGCGGCAAGCCGTTAACGATGACGAGAACGAAAAGCTGGGCGGTGTTGATGGCGCTAAGCACTGATAAAAATTCGCGTAGACGCCCAAGCGGAAGAGACTCGTTCCTGGTCGTTTGGGGCCGCGGGATTGGATACTTTTATGGGTTGTTGGAATTTCAAGTTGGATATTTTGCAGTGGGATCTATGGAATCAACCTGGTTCGAGCAGAGGGAGAGTTCGGGCGGAGGTTCTTGACTTCGGGCACGTTGCCACAACTTGACTAGACCTCAAGCATTCGAGTCGGCGGCGATTTCGATGTCCTCCGTGTTCATTTCGGATGAGCAGATCTCATCCGATGGTGGCCGCCGTGGTCGCAGATTCCGATATCTCTCGTGTACCCAGGGAAGCTATGGAAGCGAGAGGGTTATCCTCAGTGATAATTAACGGGGTTGGAAGGAAGCCACTTAGCAGTGAAGTGGCGCGAAGCAGCAGTGTCACACCATCAACCTGTGACAGTTCCACTAGGGGAATGCGGTCGCTACGCTCCCGCTCCGGCGCGGCCCGCGAGAGCTGTGCAGACGACGTCATGCCGAGAGCTTGCTTGACATCCGAAGCAAGCTCTTTTATATAAAGGTAATCTTGTCCCGAACGTCCATCTCGAAAGGGAAAAAGCTCGCACTGCTGTGGTGCTGAGCACACTGGCCGTTGTCTGCATCCGCCACCCGATGACCAGAAGCTCCGAACTCCGCTTTCGCATTGCGGAGGTGGAGACTGGCATCGGCGACCTCGAGCGCCAAATAACCGAGCTTCGCGCACACAAAACCCAGCTTGAAGAACTCCAAGTGATCGTCTACCTTATCCTCACGATTCCTGCCGAAATTACTGCCGAAATACTCTGCCATGCTGCGGCGAGCTCGGAGGCGAAATGAAGTCCTCAAATAATTTAGGATAAATTCACCTGCTCCCACTAGTCATTAAATCCAGAGGGCAGAGCGGTGTTTGGACCCGCAAAATGCGATGTTTTGTCACGCTTCGAATTGAAGCGGAAACTTCGGTCGACCCGGAGGTTGGATTATGCGTTAAGATCTTTGTGCAAGTTTTTTTTGGCTGATTCAGACGTGTAAAACCGGGCTCTCCGAGGCTCTTGTACTGAGTTTAGTCGCCATCGCGCTCAGGCTCTTCCCACCTACGTCCAGTAAGAGACTCAGAGTCAACTGAACCAATGTCAAGAAGATTATATGTACACTGCACAATATCAACGGGTTTCAAGAAACAATTCTTCCAACGACCTGCTTCACGCGTTTTTTTTTCATGCGGCGCATGCGTTCTACGCTTTCTGAGAGACCATTCAGATGGTAAGATAGCGAAGATATCTTTGTTTACCTTTATCCCTTGCTACCTCCTGTGAAACCCGTCCGTTGGGATGTCGGCGCCAATGAACAGCAAAGTATTCAACAAGGGTCTGGCAGTCTATGTGAACCCAGACATCCTCCAGACCCGGACAGCGGGTGCTTGCTTCCGCGAAGATATCCGAGTCATCACTGTCGTAGTGCTCCACAATGTCCACATAGAAGGTTAAGCAGAGCGATACAAGGGTGGTTGGCGCCATTCCAGCAATTTGGCGTACGGTTTTGTAAATCTGTATCATTGTGAGGAAGTGTGCCTCGGTGGATAAGCTAATACGACCCACCTGAGAGGTTTTATCGCCTGAGAGATGTATCCACGCGGTGAATTTCGTTATATTGGGGAAAAGTCTCAGCACTGAGTCTACGCAGGCAATATTGACAACCACGTCGATTATGAGGCCGAGAGCCAGGACATTTTGTGCAGGAGGTGTGCCTGATAGAATCTCGTCAAGGGCATTATCATATTGGAGAGTGAGCCGTTCAAGCGGAGACAATACGAGTATCTGACGAGCGAGTTGAGCGGGTCCCTCAAATTCCTTCAACATGGGTAGGGTTCCGGGAGGCAAAGTAGCAACGTCGTGGATGCGGCCGTAGGAGACATAGAGTTTCTCCACCATTCTGAGGTTGCTAGAACCAAGGGTGGAGAAGTTGTAATCTGAATGACAGCTGAGAGTCAAATCGCGGAGTCGAGCGGGGTCCACGACGAGCATCCAGTCGGGATGGAAGCGGGGAGAGCCGAAGGAGTGGAACACGATTGTTCCCATCGCAGGGCTCCTCGTCATCATCGAATGGGAGGACGTCCAGTTTGCAACAATCGACAGAGAGTTCTTCGAGACAGGGTAGCTGGTGGAGCGTCGCCAAGCGCTCGCAGTCGATGGAGATTTCCCACAGCGAAAGGGAACGCAGCCGAGTGAGCTTGTGGAGGTTGTTCATGAAGAAGTCGACGTGTGTAGGGCAGTTGATGTACGCGTACGACCGCCACCCGGTGGTGCACGAACGAACTAGCGGAGCAATGACAGGGGACATCCAGAACCGCATGAGGTCTATGGAGGCCGGCGGGTCGAGGATCGACGGGCGTTGATCAAATAACCTGGCCCATTTGCGACCCGGCCTGGGTATGTGCAGACCCACTTGGAGGTGGGCGAAAAGAAGCGGAAGTGTGAGCTGGCGAAGGAGTCGATTGGCAGATGAGATGGAGGGGAGTTGGTCTCTGGGAATGTGCTGGAGAATCTCGAGCCAGAGCTCGTTCGGACATTGAGATACCACCGACATTCGGCGCGTCGTGGTGGGGGGGGGGGGGAATAAATTATACTCGCAGGTCCAAATGCCTGAACAGCGAGTTTACGGAAGACAAGAGTATGATACTGTAAGCGGTGGCTATGTCCTACAGAATTTCCACACTCTTCCTATCCGAACATACTACCTTTCAAGGGGGGCAATGATGCAAGACGCTGGCGACGCTGGCCTGGCCGACTCTCCGCACGGCGGGGTTGACCACCATGCACCAAGAATTGACTTGGCGAAGAGAGCAGGTGCACCGGCTAAAACCCCGCAGGGACCTGGTCGGAGTTCGCCCCTCCCAGGTAAAAATCCCCGGTGCCCACCAGACCAACAGCGCTGTCGCAAGTCTTCCCTTGTCCAGAAGCATGCAAAAGCCACACGATGACATGAAGATTAAGAAGCTGAGTCCTCCGCCTCGTTGTCGGGCGGGTACACCAGATAAATGGGTGTTGTTTCGAAAATTTTGGTGGTTTCATAGGCATGCTTGGCGAGCAAAGGCGTAACGTCGCGGTTTGCAAGCACCCGTTGGAAAAACTCGATGGGCGTGGAACATGCACCTCGAATATCGGGGGCGTCTGCGTAGAGTTTGGCGAGGAATACCTCGCGGATGGCAGTGAGCGGTGGATGTGAGCATAGAAACATAGCATGCGCCGGGTCCTCGACCTCCACTTTACAGAAACGGCAGAGTCTCCATTCTCGAGGTACCTCTGGCCTTCTTCGCTCCTTCCAACGACGGCGTTCAACAGCCAGAGGATGACTGGAGAGGACAAATCGCGTCAACGCGATGCGGTGATTGGGAGCTGCCACTCGAAGATAATGTCGGAAGAAGAGAGGCCTTTTGATCAGCTTGCCGGTCTCACTATCGTACTCGACGCGTGATGCGAGGAGTTCCGAGACGCGCGACGACTCCGAGATTTTGGTTGTTATCCACGAGTGCAAGGAATGCTCAACGTTCTTCATTGTGTCCTCCACCATCTCTGGTCGAGTCATGATCTCCGCGATACTGAACTCGACGTGAGGGGTCAGGCGCGAGAGGGCTTTCCGCAGATGAAGAATCCAAGAAGTTTTCCGGCGGCCCGCAAGCTCTATCGACTCGTGCAGGGCATGCCATGCGGGTCGAGCAGGATTTTGGTCCGTTGCGTGCAGTGAGAGCAGGTAGCGGAGGTACTTGAGCGCCAAAAACACGCGGCGATATTGAATGGGCCATATGCCTGTTTCCGAGAACAGCACGACCGTCAGGGATCGAGATCCGAGGCCCAGTATGCGCCTCAGATACATGTTTTCGACCTTCTGCAGGCGGCGCAGACTCTTGGCATCGACGTCGGGGAAGATTTCGCAGCCTGCGATGAGGTAAGGGTCCACGCGAGCCATGTACATGTCCCGAGCCTGCCAGACGTCAATTCGTTCGAGGAAACGCTCCAGTCCGAGGATAATGTTTGCAGCGCGGCGGGCCTTTTGGGATTGAACGATATACTGTTCTTCCCAGATCGAGTGAGTCCCGGATTTGAGCCAAATTCCCAGATAGACGGCCTTCTCCACGTTGGAGAGAGTTCTCCCGTTCATTTCAAAGGTCGCAGCGGGGTCGATCTTCCGTCTTCCATTGAACACTTGGCTAAGGTACTTCGCGATTGAGGTTTCACAGCCGTTATCGTCGGCCCAGGCCTGGGAGTCGTTCAAGTGGTGCTGCATTGCCTGCATCAGAGACGACAGATTCAAGATGTCGTCTGCATGTGCAAGCATGTTGATCGTGTGGCCATTAAGCTGCAGGTCGCCTTGGCGTTGCCGAACGGCCAGATCAGACATGAATAAATGCCACAGCAGTGGAGAGCCCGGATCGCCCGTCAGGATACCCAAGAACGAGTCAAAAACCGGGCCGTGACGTGCCTACAGGCTATAGAACACTAACAGTGCACTAAAGAATATAGGACTTTGTACGAGTGCTCCAGATAGCTCAGACAGCTAAACTAGGAAGCTAACGGGGAAAGGGAGACTGAGGGACTGAGACTGAGGTGAGGCGAAGGCTAAAACGTGGGCTACTAATCGCTTTTTTCCCTGTAACTACTACAGGACTTTTTATACTAGCTGTATGAAACAAGATTAAGATTAAGATTTAAAGGCACTAGGTCCCAATCTGGAACGGCCCAACCCAAACCCACACCGACGGCAAGCTGTACCCTCCAACGAGTACGTAGACCATCGACACGGGAGTGAGCTATACACAATACACAAATCACAATTATAGGTCCATGAGCACCATTCCATAGCAAGCAGAACTTCCCGCATCCCAGACCTAACATCACGTTGTCCACCCGTCTGCATTCCTGCGCCTTGACGAATCCCAGCTGGCAGAATAAAAGGGCTGCTGCTGCAGCTCCGAGCTGGGACCCAAGGGTGATGTCGAGGAACAAGAATCAAGGACGACAGCAGCATGAAAGGGCTAGGACCGGGATGCATCACAGCACATTGCTGCGTCGACCACAAGAGAGAGAGCACAGCCTATATGCACAGAAAGACAGCCAGCAGAGCGCAGTCGCATGAAAGACACCGTGAGCAACGACGCCGCGGCAGGGCAGGACACATCAGATGAGACTCAAGAGATCAAGAAAACACATGGTCGACTAGGTGCCGCACGCCATGCAAACGGCGTTGCTTGGCCATAACGATGACCGCAGATGTGCAAGCCTGAGAAGATCCAGTAAGCTGAGAGTGTGAACCAGAGTGCCAGGTCAGGGCCCGGCCCAATAGAACGAGTGGAGAACGGCCGAGACGAAACGGGGAGGGAGGTAGAGCCGAGAGGACTCGCGCGACGCGTCGGTCAAAAGAGCAAGCTGCTCGGCGGCAACCTCGAGCCTCCCCGGGAGAGTAAGCGCGCCTGAGCCCGCAAGCGTCGACACAGAAAAGGAAGAAAGAAAAAAGCTGTCGGAAGCCATACCCGGGAGGAGAGTCTTGGACCTCTTGGCTCCGGGAAGGTGGTGCGCACATGAGCGCATATCCGAGTCGCCGTAGAAATACATCGAAATGCCGTCGAGAGGCAGTCCCAGGAAGAGAGTCTTGGACATCGTTCCTCCGGGAAAGTGGTGCACGCATGCGCGAGCGTATCCGATTCGCCATAGAAATACCGTCAAAATGCCGTCGAGATGCAGTCCCGGGAGGAGAGCCTTGGAACTCGCTCTGCCGGGAAAGTGGTGCGCGCGTGAGCGCATGTTTCCGAGTCGCCGTAGATATGTCGCCGTAGAAATGCTGTCGAGAGGCAGTCCTCCTGGATCTCGTTCCAGGAAAGTCAAGCGCAATTGAGCGCATGTGTCGCCGTAAAGATGCTGTCGAGAGGTGGTGCCAGAGTCTCCAGGAAAGAATGTGCAACGGAGCGCGAGAGTCGTCGTAGAATTGTCGTCGAGAGGCGGGCAAAGGATTCGTCGCCGTAGAAATGCCGTCGGAAGGCGTACGTGTGAGCTGTCTCCAAGTCCGTCATGCGACGATCCACGTCCCTTGACAGATCCGTTCGATGTCGCCAGCACATTTTTATGATGCGACATGGCAAGCCCGAGCCTTGCCCGAGCAAGGACAGACGAAGGTGGAGAGGCCCGGGAGGGAAGGGGTCGGGGAAGGTGAGGGGAAGGGAGGAGTCGGAGGCTCGTCTGCGAGGCATTGGACCAGAAGCAACTATGGCCGAGCCGAAGAAGACGGCGGGGCGGAGAAGGTGGGAACAGCGAGAGTGCCAGCGGAGGTCGGTAGTTGGATGCAGCAGGGCCCAAGCCCTCCTGTAGCCCATCTCCGGACTCGGAGGCCAGCGGAGGTCGAGGTGGGCGGTTGTCGAGATCGCGTTTAAAGCGCGTTGGCGCCGTCATCGACGGCGACGCAGAACAGTAGGCAGCCGCCGGATATACGAGGTGAGAATACTGCCATTTGCGTCGATGTACGTCGCGAGCAGCTTCCGTTCCGCGGACAGTCTATCCATTTGCTCTCGTAGGGCCTCAATCTGCTCGTCGTACTGCGCCAGACTGGCGGGGCCGCTCTCGACGACATGGCGGAAATGCGCTTCGGTGGACAGGGGAGGAGTGGAATTGACCCGCAGAAGGGAGTAGAGCGTTTCGAGTTGGGTGGCAGATGGAGGGAGGAGCGATGGGTCAAACGCGCATGAAGCACAGGCCATCGTGGTTGAGGTCAAGAGAGGATGAGACAAGATCTGCGAGAAAGGGATGGAAACGGCATGTGGAACAAGTCCACACTGACTACAAGCGCGGAAGTCGCCGTAGGGAAGTGTGGAAAGCATATGTGAGCGTGAATATGTAGGGAGGAAGGACGTATGTAGATGCGCGGTACTGCTGCACGGCCACGTGATGGCGTGCTACGGGCGTGTATGTCGCGCAAGGCGCGTCATCTCCTCCCAACTGAGAGAGTGACCGTCCTCGGTCACCTACATACATGGTTGAGCGCGAAAGAATAAATAAAATCTAAGAAAATCTAAATAGAAGGGGAGATTAAGTATGTGAGTGGTTCAGAAGATGATAATAGGTTTTTCGGCGTTGCCACGGCCCTTGACATACAGGAATGCGAGCCAACGGGCTTCCGAGACTTCGATGTTATCCTGGAATGCGTCGAACTCGTCTTCGTTGGCATCAGTAAGGTCGCCAGAGCTGGGCGCCGAGTCAACGTCCTCGTTGGGCTCTGCGCCGAATAGCTCTTCCCAGCATTGTTCAGGGTTCTCGGCGTAAGGCGACGGAGACCGGGCTCGGTCGATGTCGGAGAGGGACTGCGGGGTGCTGTGGCGCGTTTCGTAAGCCGTAAATGGGCTCGGGGATGGCAATGGGAACGGAGAAAACGTCACCCGGGGACGTTCCGCGAGAAGCGTTGGTGGGCGACGGCGAGTAAGCGAAGTGGAGATCGTTGAGTTCATCGTCGTGCTCATAGACCTCGACTTCAATGAGTGAGTCCGAGCCGGCGTCGCTGTTGACAGGTGGGGTTGGAACGGGAAGGGGAGGAGTCATGGCTGGCACGGTGCGCTCGTTCACCGACGTAATGCGATTATGATAGGCGTGCATCTCCATGAGGTAGCCGGCGTACTTCATGAGCCGAATACGCACATTGGGGCCTTTAATCCACGCAGGAGCCAGGTCTCCGCCGGGGAGGCAGACATGGCCTTTGCTGTTTGTCGAGACGTGACCGGCGGCGCGATCGCTAGCGAGCATGGGGTAGGTGCGGATGACATGGGTATGGCTGGTGCAATAGTGACAGAGCCGAGGTTTGCGCGGATTGTGATGCAAGTAGCGCGAATGATAAGCACGGGCCGGAGGGGCCGCAGCGGCGGCAGCGGCACAGAGTGCGTTGAAGTGAGCTGGCGACACGCGGTATCGCATCGCATCACCAGCAGGAGTGGAGAGAACTGCGGGCATGGTTGTGATTTTCGTTGAAATGACACCGAGGTAAGAACGACACGGCGGGGAGTAGGCTGGTTTACTGAACTGGTTCTGCAGCAAGTGCGATGCAGGAGACTGGGGAGCTGAGGCTGTGGACAGTGCGACACAGGGTGGAGGCTGAGGGTTGTGGCAAGAGCGACACGGGAACTGAGAGTCTGAGAGGGGAGAGTGGTATTCTGTTCTATCGAATCGTACAGGCTAGTTTAAATAGTGTTTCTATCGGAAAAATTAGGTAATAGCAACCCTTTGTGCGCGTGTATGAATAGCAACAGGGAGAGATAGGCATGTGGTTCAAACGGGAGAAACTATGGCGCGGAGTAAAAGAAAAACATTCTGCAGTGTCCGGATTGAAACCAGGCGGGTGGACACGCGTAAATTTTCACGTTCTTGATTGTGGTAGTGGTGTACCGGAGATCTCGTTTGTCGTCTTGTTGCGAAAAAAAATTGGGTCGCCACCTCTCGGACATGGCGAGATACAGGATGATATCCAACTTTCCCAGGGTGAGTCTCCTCCCAACTGGGATTATTGCTGTGCGGCTGTTGGCATCTCATCTTCCCGGTCGTCTTCTGGGTCTGATAGAGTGGACTGCTCCATTTCGCGAAGGCGTTCTGTCGAGATGTCCATGAATTTGTCCAATGGAGGTAATGCGATGTGTTCACGCGCGAAGTACGGGATCACTCGGAAGGCTGCGATTGGTCGTGCGAATACAGAGCCATCAAGCTCTGCGAGAATGTAGGCTCCTCCGCGATTCCTTGATACAACTACCAACGGTCCAAAGTAGCGCTTTCGCATTTTGTGACCGATTGATTTGTCGAACGAAGTATTTCGCATGAGTACTAGTGCGCCGCGGGTGAAGTTATAGTCGTGGATTGTGTTCGCGTGTTCGCGTCTGAACCGTTCGGCGTCGTGTAGTCGTGCTTCAAGTACTCTGGTATGAAGTTTTTCGAGGTCCCCGCGGCGTTTCTGAAGCGCGATTGCGCGTTGCTCGATAAGTTCGTTCGTGGTTAGGATGGAAATAGGTGTGGGAGTGAGATAGTTGGCTTCATAGATGTCTAGCGGCAGTAGAGGGTGTGCGCCGGTGACAGCAAAGAAGGGGGAACAGCCCATGCGCCTCCGAACGCTGCATCGTTCCGCCCAGAAAACTGAGTGAGCGCTGAAAGCCCAGCGCCGTTCGTCTCCATCGGCAGCTTTGAACAGTGCTTCGCGAACGTCATAGTGTGAGTGTTCCGCGAGTCCGTTCGCGCGCGAGTTGTATCCAGAGAGTCTGATGTGCTTGACGTGGTATTTCTTTTCGAGATAGGTGAGTGCTTTGATGAATGGTGAACCGTTGTCGGTGACGATTTCCAGAAGAGTTCCCCAGCGACAGAGTACATCCTGGAATATCCAGTCTGCTATCGCCGAGGCTGTTTCCTTTCGGAGCATGCGCCATTCGGGCCAGTGAGTGAGCGAACAGCGGCCTTGTACAATATATCCGAAGCCGTTGCTTCGCGGCATGTGCATGGTGTCCATATACATTCGCGCGAATATTCGGGAGGGTGGTGAAACCGTGGGAGGTATCAGGAGCTTCTGCGTTTTTCGGAGCTGACAGAGGTGGCAAGTCCGCGTATACCAGTTGATATCACTGAACATGTACGGCCACCAGAATCGTTCGGTGATTAGGGCACGGGTCGCGTAGAAGCCCTTGTGTCCCACATCATCGTGTGCGGAGCGCAGGATAAAAAGTCGGCGGTGAGTCGGTAGCACCAGTTTGTGGTGCCCCTGGGCGTCTTTTCGCCACAGGTTTTCGTTGTCGATGAAGAAAAATTCCAGGCAGTAACGCGTGAAGGACGCGTACTGCTCGTCTGTGATGTGCTGAGGGCGCTTGAGTGCCTTGTGCCACCATCGTACCCACTCGAGACGCGCATCTGCTATGCGGGCAGCGTCGGATCGCGGTACATTTTCATACGAAAGCGATGGCGGTGGGTTTCCCGTGTCAGGTACGATTTCAGAAGCGAAGGTGGCGAGTAATTTTTGTGGACGGCGGACGTAGGGTGAGTCGTTTACCATATGCATGAAGCCGTGGACTTGATCGATCCAGTCATCAAAGTCATCGTCGGGTTCTGGTTCATCACCAGGCTGTGGTCGTCGGCGGGAGAGTCCATCCGGGCTGTGGTGATCACCGGGAACGTGTACGAGGGTAAAATGGAAGGTAAGGATCGCGAGTATCCAGCGGTTGATACTGGCGGTGGGTTCTAGGTCCGGATTTGCAAGCATGCCCTTTATATATCGTGCGTCGACTTCAACCACGAGGTTTCGTAGCGCGATGAGATATAGTTTGCATGCACGGAGAGCGCGGAACAAGCCATAAAGCTCGAGTTTTGCTTGAGAGAATCGTGACTCTCGTTCGTTGAGTGTGATGGATCCGAAGCGCGCGTAGAAGCGTCGCGTGAGGTTGTCTTGATCGCACTGGGAGAGTAGGAACCCAATCGCTATGCTGGACGTGTCGACGGAGAGGATAACGGGTGCACCAGATTTATAATCCAGTGGTTTTAGTGCCGGGGAATGGATAAGAGCGCGCTTGAGATCTTCTTGTGCAGCTATTTGTTCGGGTCCAAAGTGAAAAGGCACTTCTTTTCGTGTGAGGTTGATGAGCGCGTGAGCGCGTTGGCCAAAGTTTCGAATGAACATGCGACAGACGCCGACTGTGCCCAGAAAGGCTCGTACATCTGAAAGGTCTTTGCACGGACCCCAGTTTGCAATTTTTGCAATACGCGATTCGTCGGGAACACGGCCGCGCGGTGTGCAGACGTGGCCTACTACGGTGATTCGTTCAGCGCACAGAACAAGCTTCTTGCCTGAGAATGTTCCGCCCGCATATTTCATTCGTTGAACGATGCGGTTAAGGTTGAGGAAGTGTTCCCACACAAAACGGCGGATTCCCGGGTTCTGGAGTATCGTTTCATATG
This sequence comes from Mycena amicta, assembly GCA_029282125.1. Lineage (NCBI taxonomy): Eukaryota > Fungi > Basidiomycota > Agaricomycetes > Agaricales > Mycenaceae > Mycena > Mycena amicta. The sequence goes on from JARIHP010000055.1 coordinate 165,169, forward strand.
TTCCGTCCTCGTTTTGGTACTGTGAAGCTGGTCCCCGAACTGGGACGTCGTCGATGTAAGGCTGTGTGAATTCGGGGATTTCGGATTGAAGAATGTAGGTTACATCATCATGGAAGATTGGGACTGAGTTAGTCCAACCCATGGGTAATGTTACGAGTCGGAGGGCGCCAAACGGCGTTTGGAATGTTGTGTAGTCGCGTGATGCCTGTGCGAGTAGGCGTTCATCATAGCCGACATATAGGTCGAGCATGGCGCCGCATGCGCGTCCCGCAAACTGTTCCGCGAGCTGGTCTGTGAATGGTGGAACACCAGAGTGCTGGATGGTAACGGCATTCAGTGGTTCTAGAGAGTGTACGAGTCGAAGGCTGCTTCCGTCCTTCTTGACGACACAGAACCATCTGGATCGGTAAGAGGAGTTCGAAGGCTCGTATACTCCAGCAGCAATTTTTGTACGAATGACGTCGCAGACTTTGTCGTAGATCCCGGGTGGAATAGGAATATTTCGCTGTACCCATGGAGTGTGGGGCATGACAGGCATGTCGACAGGTGGGAAGAAATCCGTACGGAAGCTTCCCCGTTCTGAGTCCTCCCATGCGAATGCACCGTTCTGGATGCACACGAAGTGGTGTAACAGTTGGAGTTCTGCTGGCCAGAGAAATCCCCCGGTATGCACTGCATCGAGTTCATCACGCCGTTCCTGCGTGTACCGACCAGTAGGTTGAAAAGGCGGAGGATTTGGGTTGAGTTCGGGCATTCCTCCGAGTGGATCCCCCGTGATGTTACGAACAATACGGAATTTATCAGGGAGATCGCCGAGGATAGGCCGGATTTTTTGTGCGACGGGTTTGTACTTCTTTTTCGCAAAGACTTCAACTATGGGCTGACATGAATTTGCCGAAGGTGTCGTGGGGTGTGGGAGTGAATTAATGAAGGATGTGGTGATATGAGTGGTGAAATTCAAGTCCAGAGCGCGATTATTCGTCGAGTACAGTGGTTGGAGACGTGGGAAAAACTGGTTCATTAGTCGGATCATTGGGATAATAAAATTTGTACGGGGGAGTTGAATCCCCAGTGCATTTGCCGGACGTTGGTTGAGCAACGAGATGCGCACAGTGTACAGTGTCATGACTATTTTCTAAGTTGTTGCAGGCTAAGAGGTAAGCAAGTTGGATATTGTGGTCGGTGTCCTGTTCGAGTGACTTGTACTGGGTGATTTGAAATCCGTTGGGTCGGCTGGCGTCCGGTTCGATTATCAGAGCAACGGCGCCATCGGGTAATTCCTCGGGTGTCACAACTTCGGCGGTATAGGAATAGCATATTGAAAATCCTGGGCCTTCCCGCGGGCGGAACCGCGTGGAATCGTTGGGACGGTAGCCGTTTTACCGGTGTTGGGGTCGCGAATCGTGATGGTTTGATCGTTATTCTCATAGTTTCGGACGACAGATTGTGTCAGGACGTCGAACGGCCGTCCGAGCAGGATGTCGTAGGCTGGGTTGCGCACGATGTGCACTTGAATGTATAAGGTAATATTGCCTATCTTGAATGGAACATTGCGCGCCAATCCTAGGGATGGAGAGATTGCGCCGTTGGCTGATTGCATCTGTAAGATTATCGTGGGGTCGTAGCTGAGCGCTAGATTGTGGCAGATCGATTCTGACATGGCGCAGATCTGCGATCCAGGGTCGACGATGGATTCGATGTGTTGTTGATTATCGACGATGGGTAGTATGGTCCGGATGGCAGTGGAGTCGGCTGCAACGACTAGGCCTTCGGGGATGGTACCTTGTATGAAGAAGGTTTCGAATGGGTCTGATAGTACAACTCCATCTGTGGGATTCTGTACCACCTGTCCAGCTGTGACCGTGTAAGAGGCGGGTAGTGCATCACGGATGGCTTTCTCGCGAGCATCTTGTGCATGTAGATATTCGGCGGTCAGTGAGTCGTTGGCGGCATATTCGGCTAGGTTGCCGAGCGGGTTTTCGATCGTGTTCATCAGCTGGGTTGATCCGGTTCCTACGGCATTTCGTCGCGGGGTGACAGCTTCTCGATACAAAGAGCGGATGTCCGGTGAGACCGACAGAAGATCTCTCTGCGAGATTACGACCTGCGCATCGAGCGCGGCGTTGAAGATCTTCATCGCGTCACCCTCCTTCGATATCTGTGCCGGCGGACGGATGTTGGCTTTCGGAGCCGCTCCAACGTTTCGATCTTTTGGCGGCGCGTATGCGGCATCGCGCGCGGCAGCGAAGGGGTGTTCTGGGAGTGGAATGGCAGGCGGAGGTGTTTCGGTTACTACTGCCGGTGTCTCGTTGCTCTCTTTAGCTGGTGGGTCGGCTTCTGGCGTCTTTGCTGGTGCCTTCTGCAGCTTGGGCTCATTTGTCTCATTGTTTTTCGATGCTTCGAGTGCTTTTCGGGCTTCCATGCGAGTGCGAACCACATTCAACTCCGCCATGAGCGTTTCGCAGCGCTGCTCATCGGAGAGCATGAATGCTGGAGCTGGTTTCGAACCGGTAGCGAGCTCGACGACCAGTTGTGTAGTGGCGAGTTTTCCGGGGTTCTCGGCGTGCCATTTGAGGAAACGGTCGCGAAGGTACGTACCTTCCGCGAATGGTGGGAAAGATCCGTCTGGGAGCACGAGTTTGCCTTGATTGTTCGTCTTGCAGACACCTTTCTGCTTGTCTTCGGGGACGTGTGGACAATCACGGAAGAAGTGACTAAGATCTCCGCAGTATCCGCATCCAGGTGCACGTGTGCGTTTCTGTGCGTTTGTTCTCCTACTCTGAAGCAAACTACGCGGACAATCAATTCATCACGCAGCCTGTCAGCTGCGCTTCTTCCGCTTCTTCCCCTTCTTTGCCTGTGCAAACCTTTTCGGTCAGGCTGCGCAACGGACTAACCATCAACTGTGCATGTCATCATGTATTCCACCTCGGTGCGCCACGTCGACGCTTCACTGTGTGCACGCTTCAAGGCCACGTCTCAAGCCACGAAACCACGTCTGAAGCCACGATAGCGCGCAGCGCTCGCTTCTTATAACAGCTGGGCGTCTTCTTCACTTCGACATTGTCTCTCTACATCGCACTCTCCATGGCCGCCTGTACCGCAGTTGGCTATTTTCCGCTCACCGGCGGCGTCAAAGTCGAAACCAAGAACACGTCGACCGGCTTTTCTGCTTTTCATCTCCATTATTTCACGGGCATCAAGACCGTCGAAGGCCAGTATCATGCCGCAACCATTCGTGTGTACTGTGGAGCTTCCGAAGCTCCCTTGCCCGACCAGACTCTCGCCTTTGCCGTTGCAAAGATGTATGCGCCTGCTGGCCCTGCTGCTGTCGTCGAACTCGATGCGCTCACCTTCTGTGCCATTCCTGGCGACGCCACCGCTGACGACTACGATGTGAGCCCATCTTTCCCCACGATTTTCATGCTAATTTCCACAAAGTACAGTGTACCTGATGTCGCGACGTACATATTCGGCACTGGATATATTCCTTCCGTTGGCCACGCACCCATCCAAGGCTTTAAATCGTTTACACTTGCCGTGGCCGAGTACGTTGGCGGGGGAATGAAACAGTTCTCTGTCCTGTGCGTGTGCAGGCTCTTCTTTTGCGGTGCAGCGTGTCTAATTGATCTTTGCAGGTGCAAGTATCCCAACACGCCGCGTTGGCGCAACACTCCCATCCCTCGCACTCCAAACTGTACTCAGTTCGTCGGACAGTGTGCCGGGCGCTCCGATTTGGACGGAATGCTCAAAGTTGACGTTGAGCACGTCACTCTCAATCTCGGCCCTCATTCCCTGTCCTCTGATTCGATCAACAATGGCGGCAGCACGTCTACCCAGAGCACCCCCCAATGCGGCCGCAAGTACCAGATTCCCTCCGCAAGCATCCCTAGCGCAGCGAGTGCGGCTAGCCCAGCTCAGCCCATTGCGAGTTCCTCAAAGGTCCAACTCCAGTGAGTGTACACCGCTTGCCCTGTTCCATCTGCTTTTCTTTCTCCAGGCCTTTAACCTCCTTCGCTGCTCCAAACTTTCCAGGACAGGCATTTGCGCCGCCTGCAAGTAACCGGTATGATTTACCTTCTCTCTGCTGTCAAGTTTTCTGATCCTTGCTCATCAGCCGTAAACGTGCGCCTTCTCCGGACCCATTCGAAGATGAAGAAGAAGAAGTTGAGGACGAGGAGCCCATGGGAAAGGGTAAGCGCAAGAAGAAGGCGCGCACGTTCTAAGTTGGAATTCCTGCAACGATGTATCTACGAATGAATTGAACAAGTCTCTGTGGATTAAATCATCTTTGTGAGGTCAAATGGCGCATTTATGAGGACCACACAAGACGAACGTTCTGGATCGCAATGATACATTCTATTTAACCATTTATGCCACTTGATCCTTCGAAAGCCATTGACGCGATGGCGCTATATTTAGCGGGGACGTTGGATGTGGCTCAGCAAGGCATTATGTGGGTAGTCGGCAGTCTCGGATGAGTTAAATCAAAAGATATTGCAGGAAACGAAAGCTCTCGGATAACTGCACAGCCACTCCATGAGCTTTCGTACGAGTGTGACTTGGATGTGACATATTACCATTTGCTGTCGTCCCGCACCTTACGTGTTTGACCTGATGGCGGGATGACAGCAATTGCTGCTTTTGTGATGTAATCAAAAAAATATAACCACTTATGGCTGCCACGCGTCACGTCGGAACCACTTGCTTCTCCCCACCACACAGCGTCTCGAATGGATCCCGTTGTGCTTCTACCTGCCGCGGGGCCGTTCTGGCCGAGTTGGGCAACATTGACTTTCCGCCCAGACTCACTCATGCTGTTCAGCAGCTTCTATCTTCCCCAGCATGCCGCTTATTAGTCTTTCGACTCAACGCTTTCCGCAGTGCAGTAACACATGATCTCACCTGGGACCAAGATTTCTGCGGCCAAGCCACGGTAATTGCGTACAAAATCCCTCGCTCCGCCCATTTAACTTCTCTACTCGACTGGAGTGTGAATATGCGGACTTTGTGCGCTACTGTTCCTCAATCTCAATAGTCTTACGCCTTCCTGAATTTTTTACAGATTCTACCGCAAGCCTTTCAAAATTAAAAGCCAACTCGGCGTGGTCGAATGATTATCTAATTCGGCAGCCTCTGAGTGCGATTTTTTTTTGATCCGAAAATTCCCGCAGCCACGATGTCCCGAAACTGCATCTGACAATTCAACGTTGCATCCCGATTCTCTGCAGGTATGTGGCCGTCACAGCCTGGACCTGCCTCATAATCCCTATCTGTACTTCTTTAGTCCTCAAGTCATCCTAATGTCGTCACCGCTGTGCGCTCGCAGCACCGCTGACTCGACGTTCATTCCCTCGCAGTTGATTTCTCCCCTCACGTCCATAAAACCTGTTCCCGCAGCCCTCCGCGGCCTGGGCAAACATGCCACGTACTCCACGCCACACATCCAGAAATGCACCCCCGACTCGGTCTAATTTCCCCTGCAGCGCTGCGTCTCCAACGAGGTATAAAGGTCCCTGAGCTCTGTCCTGTGTGCACAATATGTCTTCCACGGTTGCTGAATTACACTACCTACTCTTTCGTCCTCTTGCACATCGCAGTAAGCTCTTCTTCTGTCTTTTCCTCCATCCCGCTCTCATGATCTCTTGCAGATCAGAGGCTCCTGAATGTGCCATCTGAGGGTCCGATGGTCGCCCATCTCCCGGCATCTAAGCGTTCTGAGATCATCCGTATTGTTAATGACACTTGGGATATTGGCATCGAGTACGGGATGCGCCGCATTCCTCGAATCCTTGCAGTGAGCGTCAGGTTTCCAACGAGAGAATCCACTCACACTTTGTAGCCCGGAAACGTCAACTACTGCACGAATATCACTGCTGATACAATTCGCCATGCGAAGGACACACCGGTCGACTTTGTTTGGCTCAAATCGGCGGATGTGCTGCCTTTCAGGATCAAGGGTGCCGTCTTTGCCGTTGCTTTTGCAATTCGAAGCGCTCCCACTTTCCACCTTCTCGACCTCTCATGGCTTCTCCTGCGCTTTCAGGACCGGTACATCCGCGAAGGCGATTATAATCGATTTAATCTGCTGAATCTGTCTTATCGCATCGGCATCAGAGGCACGTATGGTATTCTGATTTACGATAGCGGCCTTCAGGGCGTGTATGAGAAGCTCGCTGCGGAGCACCTCTCATCGCTCCACGGAGTCCCGGTATCGTCGTGGCCTGATGACGTGGATTATCCGCAGGACATTAACGTGTCAAAGCTGCTGCGTCGTGTCCTGTAATGTCAACGTTTTGCCTCCGCCCTCAGCTGACCATGATTTCAGAAAGCTTGCTTCGCTCTAGAGGCGGAGAACTGCGGCAAATGCACTCTCACACTCTGTCTATATTGTGCTCCGTCTTGCTCTCTGTCCCGAATTTAACCTCCCTGCCGTGCTATAACCTAACACACCTGTGGCTTCCGCGTCCGAATCATGCAGCAACTCATGCAGCTCAGACATTGCGAGACTTTGCCACATGTCCGCTTCATGCGGTGACACGATTGGAGACCTTGAACTCTGTTCTGGAGTCCCAAACAAGTAATGATCATATTTGATAAGCCAATCAAGCACGCTTGGAGACATTGATTTCGATTTTGAAGTCCCAAACAAGTAAGGATCATATCTTCGATTCCCACAGCCCTTTGTTCTTCGCGACTGAATAATCCTTCACAATGTATATAAATGCCAGCGCTTTCTCTCCCAAAGTTCGCAGCCTTTCCTTCCCAGACGCCCAACCCTCTCTCAAACTTGAAGACAGCGACTATGCTTCTTGCTCTCGGTGAGCCTTTCGTCCAACGGCCAATGTGTCCATACTCACTCACCCTGCTCCCAGCCCTTTCGTATCTCATAGAAGCCATTGTCGGATGCTACACTGGCCGTGCGGCAAGACGTTCGCGTGCACAAGACACTGAGGATAGCAACAATGTAGCTATTGTACGACTTTGTTGTCGCCTTTGTCTCATGCGCTGAATCTTCTACAGCCACGCTTCCCGCTCTACGCCCCCGCTGGCGGGCCTGCTGTCTACATCTATAACCCGTACGTCTCTGTGCTCGCGTCCAGCTCCTCCCCAAATTGACCATACCAGGATTCTCCTCGCATCGTTCAACAACAATCGGCATATTGACCACGTCACTGGGCCGGTCTATGCCAACCACACACCCTCTACGCACACTGCCCATTCGAGCACCAACTCGGTCAACCCCGTACGACGTTAACCTCCCATTCACCCCCTCAAAGCTCACATCCGTCTCAGCCCACTCTTACCGATGCCTTCAACGACCTCGACTAAACAATAATGCTGTCCTAAATAGTACATACGTGTTCCTGCGTGGAACGCTGCGCTTTTTTTTGTTGTGTCGTGTACTCTGTCGTGTTCGTTCATTATGTCATACACCTAACTGCTCTTAAGCCGTGAAAATCTGCCTCTGACCCAGCTTCCCTCCTCCCATTGTGGTAATTTCTGCGCCAACTGTTTTGCCCGCCCCTAACAGGTTTTTTTTTTCGAGACCAGAATGCCGCCAGAATCGTGGGAAATCAGTGCCGGGTCCACCGTGAAGCTTACATGGGGTGCCGTTCGGCATGGTGTCACACACAGCTGTCCTGTCTGCGGTGTTGTACTTTTGACCGGCGAGCGGTCCGGATTCTGTTGCGGCCCGAACGGCAGCCGGTTCTTGGACGTCAAACCGCTCCCGGCCCTTCCTCCTGAATTTGAAGCATTCCTCCATGATCCGCATATCTCGGCTCTATCTCGCCGACTCAATCTCATTATGTCTTTTGCATCGCTCGAAACAACTCAGCCCTTCCCGATCCAGGCCAACGGCCCTCCGGGCTTCGTTGCAATTCAAGGGCGTGTATACCACAGAGTCCGCCCTACCCATGAGAACTCTGCTGTGCGTTGGCTCCTGTACGACGGACATGAAGATGCTGCTCGCGTGCCTCATTCGAATGCACCGTGGTTCACAGACGTACCTCCCCACTGGATCTCTGCCTTTCGACATGCCCTAATCCGCCTAAACTCCTTTGCATCGACTCTGTGTTCCCTCGGTCAACTTCGCTCGACAGGACTGCTCAATGTAGAGCTTATCCTGGAGGATACGGGCACGCCAGAGATCGCTGCCGTGATGTCCTACACCAATACAACGCAGGAAGAGATCAAGGCTCGGCGCCTGATCGTCGTCACTGTCGACGGACAGAATCAATCAGTCTCTACCATGAGCCGATTTTGGGAGCCGCTTTCATATCCACTGCTCTTTCCTCACGGTACCCTTGGCTGGGGATTGACGGATCATCGCGCTGACGCCGATCTTACCGGTGCAAATCCGGATGCAGACCTGCCCACCACGCAGATGTGGCACTATCGTGCGCGTCTCCTCCGCGAACCACGCTTCCAGATCTTCGGTCGGCTTGCAAATGAGTACATGGTCGATATGTTCAGTCGAGATCTCGAGTCTCGCTTGGCGTACATCCGGGGTAACCAGCAACGAATACGCCAGAACGATGCTGCTCTGATGGGCTCCACGGATGCGGTCGAGTCGTCGGAGAATATATATCTGCCATCATCCTTTCTCGGTTCGTGGAGGTGGGCTTCGGAACAAGTGTCCGACTCACTCGCGATTGCGGCGGCGTTTGGAAATCCCACGTTTTTTATTACCATGACATGCGATCCGGGCTGGCCGGAGATCACTTCACAGCTACGGCCTGGGCAAACGTTCAGCGACATCCCGACTGTTGTTGTCCGTGTTTTCAAGCGGAAACTGGCGGTATTGCTCGAAACTCTGAAGACAATGTTTCCTAATGCCGGTCGGCCAGTTTACTGCATCCACTGTATTGAATTCCAGAAGCGTGGCTTGCCCCACGCCCACATTCTCATCAAATATCCCAAGGACTGCGTCGACCCGGACGAGATAGACGCCATCATTTCCGCCGAACTTCCCGACGACCCCGACGATGCTCGCTTAGTCCGCCGATACATGATGCACTCTCACCCATCTGATACCTCCCCGCCCTCAAAATATTGCCAGAGAGTAGATGAGGCAGGGGTAAGGAGATGCAGATTCCATTATCCGTACAAACTCCAAGAGAAGACCACCATCGACTCGGAGGGGCGTGTGCATTACCGCCGCCGTCGCGCTGGAGATGAAATGGTTGTAGCCCATTGTCTCCCGTTGATACGACAGTTCCGCTGCCATATCAATTTTGAAGCCGCAAGCGCTTCGCATATGTTTCAATACATCTTCAAGTACATTCACAAACGTGAGTTCCCCAAAGTTTTCATTTCTCCAACTCAGTCTAATAATTCTAGCTGGCTGCTCAACGCGTTACCGCATTGGAAATGCAGAGTCAGGCCCTGTTGATGAGATCCGCGACTTCTGGGATGCGCGGTACTTATCTGCCGGCGAGGCGGCCTGGCGAATCCTCGGCTTTCGCGTATCACAGAAGACACCGGCTGTGACAGCGTTATCCATCCATCTTCCTGACTCCACCACACATCATCAATATGCGCGTTCCGGTGCTGCAAGTGTTCTTTCCAGTCTCAATCGCTACTTCCTTCGACCGACAGGCTCCTTCATTCTGGAAGGCGTCCCCCGCTTATTCGACACTGTCACCTACGCCGAGTACTCTACGATCTTCCGCTTGGCAAAGTACAATCCTCAGAAGGAAGGCCAGGATGGATATTTCCTCGAACAGCCCAATAATTCTGGGTCTCCGCGGCAGCATGTTATCCTCCGGAGCTCCCTGCGCACCCATCTATCCCGAATTCAATCTGTGCGTCCATCAAAAGGCGACTTATTCTATCTGCGCTGCATTCTGCAGACCCGTCCGTGTCGCTCCTTTGTAGATGCTCTCACTGTTGGCGACACTGTTCATGCCACTTATCAGGATGCAGCAAATGCACTCGGGCTATTTGCGGACAGCAACGAGGCAATGTATGCTGTGCTCGAAGCGATTCAGTCGCTTCGCACTCCCCGTCAACTCCGAGTCCTGTTCGTGCATCTGTTGACGAATGAATGTGTTGCGTCGCCAGCAACACTCTGGGAAACATTTCAGGAACAGCTTTCTCGCGACTTCACAGTGCAGCATGGTGGTGTCTTCGAAGTTGGGCTTAACTTGGCCCTTGACGACTTGAGCCGGCTACTGGAGGAATACGGCAAGGAGCTACCCGACTATGGGCTCCCAGAAGCAACGATACACACTGCGGAGGTCATGCACGAACTTCAACGGTGGAACTCGATCGCAGACGAGCTCGAGAATCGTGCAAACAACATGATCTCCATTTTTAAACGAGGTCAACTTGACATCTACACCTACATTCTCTCTGCGGTCATGGCGCGCGGGCCCCTCTGCGTTTTTGTTGACGGTAAAGCAGGACGAGGGAAGACGGCAATGGTCACTGCGCTATGTGACAAACTGCGATCTCTTGGCGAAATTGTAATCGCAACAGCTACGTCGGCTTTTGCAGCGCAGCTTTATCCAGGTGGAAGAACAACTCATTCTACATTCAAGGTACCATTGAATCTGCTCCTTCCTTTACACTGAAAACTTTCCAGGTCCCCGTCAATGAGAAGAACGAGCTGCTCGAGTCCACCATCAAACTTGACAGTCCTCGCGCAGACCTCATTCGCCGAGCTGCTCTCATCATCTGGGACGAAGCTCCGATGGCGAATCGTGCGGTGATGGCGTGTGTTGACAACATCTTACGGAAGATCATGGACACCGATATTCCTTTCGGAGGCAAGGTCTTTGTACCGCTGGGTGATTTCCGTCAGACTTGCCCTGTCGTTCGCCGAGGCTCCCGTGCACAGGTAGTCGACGCGTCTATCAAGTCCTCACCGCTGTGGGACCATTTTACTATAGTGCGTCTCACAGAACCCATCCGCAACGCGGAGGACCTCGAATTTGCTAACTTCGTCGACACAATTGGCGATGGTGGAGGGCCCGAAGTACCACTCGATATCCTGCAAAAGACAGAGACGGCAGAAGGCCTGCTGGACTTTGTCTATCCACGGGACGTACTCGCTGATCCTGTAGCCTGCATGTCTCGCGCAATCTTGGCACCCACCAACTGGCAGGTCGACTCATACAACGCATTGGTGCTCGATTTGGTTGAAGGCATATCGAACACCTATCTCGCTGCAGACTCATTCCGTGAAGGCGACGATCTAGGTGTTCTACCACCTGCCAGTGTGCTTGACTATGTGGCGAACAATACTCCGCCTGGCCTTCCCACCCATTCGCTCAAGATCAAGACGAACTGTGTTTTCCGCCTCCTGCGGAATTTCTCAATTGATCGTGGTCTGGTCAAGAATGCCCGCGTGGTCGTAACGAATGTTGGCTACCGGCTGATTACCGTGATGATTTTGCGACCATCGGGAATTTCAGATGGAGTTGATGAGGAGCTACTCATCCCCCGCATCTCCTTCGATGCTGTCCTCCATTCCGGGCATACACTCCTCCGAAAACAATTCCCCTTGGCGCCGGCGTACGCCACGACGTTCAACAGCTGCCAAGGCCTCACTCTGAGCGTTCTTGGGGTGGACCTGACGCGCCCTGTATTTTCCCATGGCCAGCTATATACCGCGTTGTCGCGCATTCGGCATCGCTCTCATGCACGCGTGCGACTTATGCCCGGTGAAAGTAGCACAACCAATGTAACATATCATGAGATTTTGGTTTAAATTTCCAATTGGCGACCGGAGCGAAGCGACGGTGTACCTTGTATTGTTGGAAGGAGTTGCTCTCTCCGGTTGTTGCTGGCTTTGCCTGCGTTGTCGCCATGACTTGGACTAGCTGCGTAACAGCCTTCAACAGTGCCGAGATCTCTGCTGATTCTTGCTTGATGGACGCGTCGGCTGTCGCCTCGGAGGTACGAGTGGAACTTCCAGCCAACGCGAACTTGGCGGCGTCGTAGAGGTCCGTTAAGTCATACGGATCGTCGGCGTGGACATTTGGTCTGATGATCTGTAGCCGCTGCTTTACGTCTTTCTGCAGGGATGCTGGCTGGAGGGCGCGGAGGAAGGCATGACTTTGCTCGGTCTCCGACAGGCGCTTCTTGCCGATAAGGTATTTTCCCATGCGCATGAAATCGCGATAGAAGTCGGCTAGATCTTTCTCCGTATGGACGCCGCGCCGGGCAACGCTTCCGAGATGTGCATCCCAATCTTTTACAGAGGTTTGCAGGAGTGATTGCAGTCGTGATTTTTGATTCGCTTGTTTGGCCGTGTTTATTTAGACCAATCTAGACTCATTTGTGACTTTGTCACAACCCTGCCTCAGTTCTCATGAACATCGACATCGCAAATCGGAGCGCTATCTCGGGCAACCCCGCCGTTTCACTCTCCAAACGACCGCCTGGCGCCCACCCCTATATTCTTGACCGATAGGGCCAGGTACGCCGCGTAGCCGCTCGGCCCGCTCCGCTTTCATCCGACCTTTTGACCTCTTGTTCCTTTCACTCTGCCCTGGCTCTCACGAAGTCCAAGCAGAAGCAGGCAAAATCTGTAAAGCAGACACCGCTAACTTTCGGGGAAGAAGCATCGCGATGAGCTCTGGGCGCAGTGCCGATGGGGGTTGCCGAGGAAGAACCCATCGGCACTACTACAGTGCCTGCCTATACACCAGGAGCACAGAGTATAAAGCTATGTCCCAGAAGAAAGGGAGTGGAGGGTGGGTGCGAAAGTCCATGGCGCGCGAGGAAGCGCGAGAGCTTTCAAACGAGCGCCAGCTCATCGTGGCCGCGTGTGAGAAGAAGCGCACACCGCCACGCATCACTCATCACAAGATCACCCACTGTTCTCACCCGTTCAAACAGTGTGTCGTTCTTGTTCCTTTCACTCTGCCCTGGCTCTCACGAAGTCCAAGCAGAAGCAGGCAAAATCTGTAAAGCAGACACCGCTAACTTTCGGGGAAGAAGCATCGCGATGAGCTCTGGGCGCAGTGCCGATGGGGTTGCCGAGGAAGAACCCAAACGACGGCTGCCCAGCCGAGGCCACAACAGAGGCTAGCCCACAGAACGGCAGACGTCTGATCAGCTCCTTCCCGAAATTCGAGAACAATTGTATGAGGCAATATAATCCCAAGAACGACGCGCTGGGAATCGAGGTGGAGTCCAGGACAGAGAGATGGAGACAAATTTGGTTGAACGCGGTTATCGAGTTAGCAGACCTGAAATCGTGGCATGGATCGATGGCAGACACAGGTGATTCGTCGTCGACGGTCGTGAAGGAAGCCAAAAGGCATCTTATTCTCAGATCATCGAGAGTCGAGACACAATTCGTGTCATAAGACTGACTGGCAGAGAGGCAAGAGGGAAGCAAAGAGGCTTGGCGTTGCGTATCGAGGGCCAACAAGTATTGAGGGAACGAAGCATCCATATACTCGGGCGCTGAGTCGAAGCCGCTCGTGATAACGGATAAGAAAATGCATCCTTCGTGCAATAAATGGATGTTGCGGAATGGGGCCAATTGCAGGAGAAGCCGCGTAGCCGCAGATCTCAAGCCGGCGACGGCATATCGTTAATTTCCGTGGCAACGTGAATGCAGCGTCCGATGAATAACCCAAGTACAGGTGGAGGATGTCGACACGGCGTTGGGAGGACAAAGAGAGTGTTCAGAGCGCAGAGAGATATACTGAAATATGTGGGGCAGTATCGTTAGGGGCCAAAGATGGATCCCAGGTGCAGAGGTTGATCGAAGCCGCCCATGTATGAGGGGAGGTAAAGCATTGGGAGTGCACACAACCCGCAAGGTAAGTCTCGAGAGTAGCATAGAGTAATCCGCAAGGTGCGCGCAGACCTCTCGATAAGAGCCAAATAGGACCCGGGTCAATGCGAGTCGTACGGAAACATCGGAGGAGGCGAGCATTGTAAAATGCAGGTGAGATACGAGGTCAACTTGAAGAGAGAGCAGTATCGGAGTCGAAAGTACGGGCAAGGTTAAAGCCCAGGACCAGACTGGACATGAGCGGGTAAACGGTGGGGCTCATGCACGAACGCGGGTGCAGCGGAGCATCGGAGTTGCACTAATGCAGAACCTAGCAGGGGTGACTCGGGCGAGCGCACGGAGAGGCATCGGGGTATGCGCGAGTCTCGATAAGGTGGAGCAGACTCGGATTGACAATTAATTCGAAGCTTGTGTTGGAGCGAGAATAAGAAGACGGATGTAGGAAGTGAGCGGCGAAAGGTCCAGCAAGTTGTGGGGTTGAAAAATCGGTGGAAAGCACTGGCAGACGAAAATGTTCAGGGCTGAGTGGATTGGACTCAAGAATCACAATCACGTCCAGTGCGGGCTAAGAAGTGAGGCGCGAGGATTGAGCTTAGATCGAGCGTGAATAACGACTGGAGAAGGCAGCAGTGCAGGGGAAATCCAATGCGAACGCGAACGAGGCTCAGCAGTGTACGATTGGGCCGTGAACAAGGCTTTGAACTTGCATCCACGGCGCAATAGGTGTTCGGAAGCGTGTCTATGAGGCGTCAAGGAGTGTTTGCCTCGAGAATGGTGCGAGATCAAGTCGCAGGGAGGTTGTCACGTCGAAAGCGAGTCCAGGAGGCATCCATCGGAGTCAACGGCTCATAAGAACGAGGGCCCGAGGTGATGGATTTATGGACAAGGGTCAGTGCGAACTTTTGGGCGCGAGGTGTGTCTATCGGCTTGTAAGAACTGGTGCACCATCGTGGGTTGGTCGACAAGGAAGGATATCAGGAGGGAATTCTCGACGCGTGATGGAGGGCATAAATTAAGGCCTGCAAGCTATAGCTAACAGCAAGCACGCAAGGTTACGAGTGGTCCGAGAGCGAAAGATAATGCTAATGCTCTCATGCGTGATTCATAGCGCAATTTCAATTTCGCGCGGAGGTGAGCGTCGAATGGCCAAAAGACAGTAGACGTGATCGAGGGTCGGATTCGAGAGTAGGGTCAAGGGCACCCGGCAACAGAATAACTCGATGCGCGGCCAAGGTGTGATTGAACCCAAACGGTGGTGTTCAGATGACCAAGCACGAACTGGCGAGCATCGGAGCTGAACGAGGTCTTTCCTTGACGCACATCAAGCGGTGCGATTTAGATTTGCAGGAAGTATGGGAAGCGAAACATGACGAGGATGGATGGAGCTTGAGAGCATGGGGAATCGGGGATAGGCTTCCTTAACGCAAAAGGTGCTCGCGATTACAACTCCCACGGATGTGGTTATCGACAAACCAGGGAGGTGCGATTAGGCATAAAACGAGCGTGCCGTACACGGGATTCCTCAACGCGCGAATGCGGGCGCAAATTGAACGAACACGGAGACGGGTATCGCAGAGCCAAGCACAGCAAAAATTGCATCGGCTGAAGAACGAGGTTACCGTACACGGGATTCCTCGACGCGCAAAACACTGGCGCGATTTGAACTCGCACGAAGGCACGTATTGAAGAGCCTAGCACATCGCGGATTAACGAACTCATACGGAGATGAGTATCGAAGCACCAGGCAGGCGGAGCTGCATCGGGGTGTAAAGGACTCGTATGAAGGCGAGTATCGGAGCCAGGCACAACAAGCGTGCATCGGGGCATGACAACTCGATCGAGTACGAGTAATAGAGGATCAGGCACATCGGAATGTGCATCGCGGTGTCGTGAACTCGACAGACGAGCATCGGAGGCCAAGCACAACACCAGTGCATCGGGCGTAACCAACTCATGCGGAGACGAGTATCGGAGGCGTCTTGGAACATGGAGCAGCAGCATAAGAGCATAAGAACTCGAGCGGAGACAACTGGTACATTGGAAGAAAGCGGGGGGCCCGACGAGGTCTGGAGGCAACGAGTCTGACGTGAAGTCAAGACGGAGGGAAACGAGTCTGACACGAAGTCCAGACGGAGGGAATGATTCGACAGGAAGTCAGAATCTAAGAAAGGTGGGAACACTTGAGTGAAGATTTGGTGGTCGCAAGAACGTCGGTTCGTGAACTCGAATAAGACGAGTATCGGGAAACCAGTCGAAGCAACGGTGAACCGTGGCTTAGCAAGTCAACGAGGACTTGTGACGGTGAGTTGAATAGCAGCGGGACGCCATCGGCGCAAAGCGGACTGGGACTGGGATGTCCATCGAGCAACTAGGAACAGATCTTGGTAGAGAAAAGACACGGGAGGTGCGTCGAGACAGGGCTTGATGAAGCTGGGGCCAATCCAGCGGACAAGAACACGGCTGCACTGCTTAGCACGGAGAAGCCGACAGCAGGATCAGGATGGTGTTTATTAGAACTTGAAGCCAGAATTGTATGGCAGAACAGGCAAGGTATGCGTCAAGATCAGAAGCTATAGGAGAACACAGTGGACTTGAGAATTGCATGATTGGTAGATCGAGGTGTAAAGATAGCGATGCGTGCACGATGAAGGGAACACCGGCGGGTATGCAGAACGCGGAGAAGCGGGAGGGGTGTGCTGATCGCAGGTATAAAGATTCTTGATGGGAGAAGGCAGAAGTGCGGTGTACGGCGGTTCATAGGTCGTGCGTGAATTGCAGTGGGAACGACGTAGGCAGCGGCAGGAGCAAGAATGGGAGGAGGATCCGAAAGGTGCGCGGGGCGTGAAGGGGCCGCTTGATATTCGTATTGCTGCGTGAGTTTTGGTGCAGCGAGTGGCAACGAGTAGACGGCGATGGAGTCGTGGAATCGTGTGATTGTCCTCGTGCAGATTTTGACGGTGGAAGACGAGGGAAAGGGGATAGCAGAAGGAAAGAGGATGAATGTAAACTGTTCAGCGAATGCGAAAGTCCATGGCGCGCGAGGAAGCGCGAGAGCTTGCAAACGAGCGCCAGCTCATCGTGGCCGCGTGTGAGAAGAAGCGCACACCGCCACGCATCACTCATCACAAGATCACCCACTGTTCTCACCCGTTCAAACAGTGTGTCGTACATTTCCAGCGGCGGTCTCGACAATGTACGATGATGTTTGCCAGTCTCCCTCGAATGGTGGGCCTTCCCCCCTCCTTCTCTATGCTCTTGTTCTCTGGCTGAGGGCAAGCAATATACAGTGCCTGGCCCTTGCGCTAGCAGCCGAAATTTCAGCGATGGGACGTTGCCGAGGGCAAATTTTTCAGCCAGTGCGTCCGGGACAAGAGCTACAAGGCACTCCTGAAGGCTTTTGGCTCGCTTCGGTGGGCAAAGTTGCACGAACCGTCGGTGCAGATGCTGAATCCGATTCAGGAACGGACTGAACCGCTATATAGAGGCGGAGAAGCACGAATTTCACCACAATCGCCATGAGACGAGTCCTCGCAAACCCCACTGCTGCCTCTCCCCTTCGTGCCAACTCTCGTGCGCCGCTCGCGCGCAGCTACCGCGAAAACTTGGTGCCTGTCAATGCTGCCCCGCCCAAACCCTCCGATTACTGGCTTGCCCAGCCGGCCTGGATTGGTATGGGTCTAGCAGCTTAATAAGCTATCCGATCTGACCGATGACCCTCAGATGGCGCCAGCAACCCTCCGCTGTTCTTCTCGAGTGCGGCGGACATCTACAACTCGTTGTCGTATTACAACCCGCAACATCCCAACATCGACTACTTTCTCGACCAGGCTCTCCGTGAGCTCGACTTGCCGCCAGTTCCGGGTTCTGGACTCGGATCCGAGAACCAACCGCCGTCGTATGCTGGTGCGTCTCTTGTCTTTCATCGTCCGCCTCCCTGTTCATGTGCTTCTCAGCTGTCACTTCGAGCGGGTCCACGGTCCACGACAGCAGCGCCGCAGGCCCATCTGACAGCAGCAACAACTCGGTGCCTCCCCAAACATCCAATCAGCAGCCAATCGGTCGAGCTGCATCGAATGAGCTCTCCGTTTCCGTCGTGGTGCACTATCCGGAGCCACTCAAGTCCGCACCGTCTGCATATCGCTCAAAAAACCAGCCGAAGATGCTCAAGACCGCGAAACTCGTCGTGATTGACATAAACACGGCCACACGCGGCAGCGTCGTCACCGCCATGCTCGAGGCTCATGCTCTCGAAAAGGATTATGCCCTTGGTGCCCATAGCGGCCCGCCGTTCAAGATGTCGTGGACAGGCTCAAGGTCCTTCCTCCGCATTCCTGTCCGTGCATTAGCTGATAACGTCCTAGCGGCGGCAAATCCGGTGCTCCTATCATCGATACCGACACCGACTTTGGCATTGCTCTCGCCGCACTCAAGAAGAAGACCGGGCCCGCCGTCGTCATTGAATATAACCTCAATGACATGGAAGGCCATCGTATCCTTAAAAAGCGGGTGAGTGTAGTCTTCCATTTGCAATTCTCACTCATGATTCAGCTTTCTTTCTCTTCCTCTTGCTCTACCTCGTCCTCCCCCTTCTCCTCCCCACCATCGTCACCATCTCCTCCTCCCAAAAAGGCCTTACCGCGTGACGACGACGACGACGATCATCCAGAGCTCCTTTATGGAACCAAGGTACGCCGGTGTATTTCTCCAGGCGTGAGTCTGATGCTATTACAGATTCCCCGTGTCGATGACTACAGCATTCAAGACCAGCTGCAGGGCGACATGATCCTCAAAATCCAGAATAAGTGGAAGTGCGACAAACATCAAGGAGAGAATGGGAAGGTTGGGCATTGCTACATCGACGTCGATGGGAATCATATGGGATTGAATATGCGCAAGTTCAGAGCGTGGGCTGCTGCAGTTGTACGTGGAGCTGATAATACACCGTGATGCAAATGATACTTATTTTGACGAAGGTTGCTGGCGACGCTACGGTTCATGTGCCACCGAATACAGCCGACTTTGACGGAGTCCGCGATGGGCGTACCTCACGGCCGCGGGGTCGGCGTAGCGCTCCCGAGCCCAGCACCAGCTCGGACACGTCAAACGTCTTGCTTGCGGCGATGCTGCCCATCCTAGCCAGCATGTCATCGAAGGCCGACCCGTTCCGGACCCCTCCCCGCACGACGGTGCCGGCGGACTGCCCAGCCGCTCCCCAGAGACCTGCTGCTGCTCCGTCTTCCCCCGTTCCGGCGCGCGACCAAGAGCTTCACGCGTGCCTCGTGGCTTTCCGCGAGGCCAAGGACATCGACATGCTCGACGCAGAGGCCAGTTTGGCTGAACTCGAGTTGACGCCCGACGCTATCGTCAATGTCCCGGTCGCACGTCTTATGGAGGTTACAGGTGCAGTTGAAGGCCGGGTTTATAAGCTGGTCGCGTTCTCCCGTGATTGGGTTGCTCGTCTCGAGGAGAAGCGGCGTCGTATTCCTCTTAACTTATTGTAGATAGCTCTCTATCTTTCAATTTGAAATAGAAAAAAAGTCTTCGTATTTCAAACCAGTCCTTGTATTGTCGCTACGAGTACCCGCAATTAAGAATCCACCCCACCGCTGCCTCTGCTGTTACTGCCGTCGTCGCTTGGTGAATGAGCCAAGGTCGTACTTCTGGCCGGACTGCTGCTGCCTCGTTCCGTCGGAGCCATGCCTTGATGGCGGAGAATGCCTGCTCGATGGGATTGAAGTCGGGTGAGTATGGTGGGAGGTAGATGACTTTCGCGCCTGTTCCAAAGTTAGGAAAGTCGTCAGCATAAACATGAGCACGCACCACACTCTTGCTCGACGATCCGGCGTACTTCATCATCGTGGTGGATGGCGCAGTTATCTAGGACGACGACACTACGTGGACCGGGGTATGGCGTCAAAATCGGCGCCTGTGGGAGTTAAACGAGAGGAAGCGAGCAAGAACAATAGAAAGACGCACCAGGTCTGTCTCCAAGAAGCGTAAAAAGCGGTCCTTCGTCACAGAACCCTCGAAGATATCGAGCGCGACTATCCCATCGCACGACAAGACCGGCAGCATCGAAAACCGCTGCCCCCGAATCCATGTTTCCCTCCGAACGCAAATCTTCCCCATCTCCGCCCATCCAGACGTACGGTGATTGGTACGGTCATCGACGCTCGACTCATCGAGCCACACCATGTATTCCATCGGAATGCCGCCATGCACTGCCTGCCAAGTTGCCCGCAGCTGCTCGTTCCGCTCCAATGACTCCGAGGCAACCGATTTCTTCGAGTTTGCGGCTCGTCTGAGTGTACGGGAGATGGTGGAGAGCGAGACATCGACTCCGCGAACCTCGAGGAGTTTGGCCTGAAGCTCGTCGAGGAAGAGTGTGGAGTTGGCGGCGAGGAGAGAGAGAAGGAAGTTCGTGTCGCCCATGTCGAGGGCTCGGGGGCCACCCTTCGGTCGCGCGTAAGGGTTCGTGGGCTGACTGAACTCGCGATCCTGCCGCAGCACGTTGTAGACGGTGCGCTCAGAACAGCCCGCGAGTGCTGCGATTTCGGGAGCTTTGAGGTCGTGCTCGTAGCGCCACGCCACGATGCGACTGCGCAATTGCTTGTCCAGCACCTTTCCAACCATGGCGGAGAGCGGAGCGGGGAGTGGGGAGCGGAAACGGGAGGATTTGCGTAAATGAATGTCACAAATGAGTCTAGATTGGTCTAAATAAACACGGCCAAACAAGCGAATCAAAAATCACGACTGCAATCACTCCTGCAAACCTCTGTAATCCTTTTCGAGAGCATGAGCCTCGAGCATGGCGGTGACGACGCTGCCGCGTGTGGCCGTGTTTATGTCAATCACGACGAGTTTCGCGGTCTTGAGCATCTTCGGCTGGTTTTTTGAGCGATATGCAGACGGTGCGGACTTGAGTGGCTCCGGATAGTGCACCACGACGGAAACGGAGAGCTCATTCGATGCAGCTCGACCGATTGGCTGCTGATTGGATGTTTGGGGAGGCACCGAGTTGTTGCTGCTGTCAGATGGGCCTGCGGCGCTGCTGTCGTGGACCGTGGACCCGCTCGAAGTGACAGCTGAGAAGCACATGAACAGGGAGGCGGACGATGAAAGACAAGAGACGCACCAGCATACGACGGCGGTTGGTTCTCGGATCCGAGTCCAGAACCCGGAACTGGCGGCAAGTCGAGCTCACGGAGAGCCTGGTCGAGAAAGTAGTCGATGTTGGGATGTTGCGGGTTGTAATACGACAACGAGTTGTAGATGTCCGCCGCACTCGAGAAGAACAGCGGAGGGTTGCTGGCGCCATCTGAGGGTCATCGGTCAGATCGGATAGCTTATTAAGCTGCTAGACCCATACCAATCCAGGCCGGCTGGGCAAGCCAGTAATCGGAGGGTTTGGGCGGGGCAGCATTGACAGGCACCAAGTTTTCGCGGTAGCTGCGCGCGAGCGGCGCACGAGAGTTGGCACGAAGGGGAGAGGCAGCAGTGGGGTTTGCGAGGACTCGTCTCATGGCGATTGTGGTGAAATTCGTGCTTCTCCGCCTCTATATAGCGGTTCAGTCCGTTCCTGAATCGGATTCAGCATCTGCACCGACGGTTCGTGCAACTTTGCCCACCGAAGCGAGCCAAAAGCCTTCAGGAGTGCCTTGTAGCTCTTGTCCCGGACGCACTGGCTGAAAAATTTGCCCTCGGCAACGTCCCATCGCTGAAATTTCGGCTGCTAGCGCAAGGGCCAGGCACTGTATATTGCTTGCCCTCAGCCAGAGAACAAGAGCATAGAGAAGGAGGGGGGAAGGCCCACCATTCGAGGGAGACTGGCAAACATCATCGTACATTGTCGAGACCGCCGCTGGAAATGTGGTCAAAAGGTCGGATGAAAGCGGAGCGGGCCGAGCGGCTACGCGGCGTACCTGGCCCTATCGGTCAAGAATATAGGGGTGGGCGCCAGGCGGTCGTTTGGAGAGTGAAACGGCGGGGTTGCCCGAGATAGCGCTCCGATTTGCGATGTCGATGTTCATGAGAACTGAGGCAGGGTTGTGACAAAGTCACAAA
Organism: Mycena amicta; assembly: GCA_029282125.1. NCBI lineage: Eukaryota > Fungi > Basidiomycota > Agaricomycetes > Agaricales > Mycenaceae > Mycena > Mycena amicta. Next base: position 186,995 of record JARIHP010000055.1, read on the forward strand.
TGAGTCTAGATTGGTCTAAATAAACACGGCCAAACAAGCGAATCAAAAATCACGACTGCAATCACTCCTGCAAACCTCTGTAGGGTGTACAGGTGATTCTCGTCGTTGCCGGCGTAGAGCGCGAGTGCTGCTTTCTTGAACTCGTCGTATGTCTTGTTGACATCACTGAACTCTATCAATCCTTCGAGGAGCTCTTGGTCTTGTACTGAAAGGTATCGGGAGCAAGCCTTCTTTTTCTCGGTAACATCGGTGATTTTCGCCAGCTCGAGAAGATACTCGACGTCAGCAAAGAAGCGACGGAGTTCTTCGGGCTTGCTAGAGTCGAATTTGGGCGCTGTGTTGGCGCCGCGCGCGGGCATGAGGAAGGTGGACATGCTGGCGATCGGAATTGGATTGTTTTTGGGTTGGTAGAGCGACAGGTGTGATAGGTGTGGGTGGATTGTTGAACAACCACGCTAGTGATGGCGAGTTGGGGGAATGTGGTGATAGGTTGTTATGCTGAGCCTGGTGCTGTGGAACGTTCTCGAAGAGATCGTCTCCGGTGGAGGAGGGGTACTGATTCGATGTGGCGGGGTCCCGGATGGCGGTGAGAACTTCTAGGTGAAGATCTCGGTCTGCTCGACGCCGTTGGGAAGTGCTTTGCCGTAAGCTTCTAGGTGCGTCCGAAGCTATTTTGAAACCCTCGCGGTGGGCTCCAAAATGACGTGCCTACAGGCTATAGAACACTAACAGTGCACTAAAGAATATAGGACTTTGTACGAGTGCTCCAGATAGCTCAGACAGCTAAACTAGGAAAGCTAACGGGGAAAGGGAGACTGAGGGACTGAGACTGAGGTGAGGCGAAGGCTAAAACGTGGGCTACTAATCGCTTTTTTCCCTGTAACTACTACAGGACTTTTTATACTAGCTGTATGAAACAAGATCTGCGAGAAAGGGATGGAAACGGCATGTGGAACAAGTCCACACTGACTACAAGCGCGGAAGTCGCCGTAGGGAAGTGTGGAAAGCATATGTGAGCGTGAATATGTAGGGAGGAAGGACGTATGTAGATGCGCGGTACTGCTGCACGGCCACGTGATGGCGTGCTACGGGCGTGTATGTCGCGCAAGGCGCGTCAGCCGAACGACCGTCTAGGCGGACCACGTACTTGATGCTTTCATACAGCATCTTTAGCCAGGCGATGAGAGGCCCCGAGATGCCGAACTGCGCGAGTTTCACCCACAATGTGGGCCGGTCAGTCCCAGGGAAAGCATTCTTGAGATCAAGGTACGCCACATACAGTGGTTTGCGCTCGGACTCCGCCTGGTGGATCGAGGTAACCAAGACGAAAATGTTGTCATTGACGCGGAGTCTGTCCTGGAATCCGTTCTGAGTAACCGGAATTGCACCGATGGACTCTGCTCCCTCTCTAATTCGACGGTCGATGATGAGAGTCAACATTCTGAGCATGCAGCACTCTAGTGCTATCAGACGGTAGCTCGCCGCTTCTGCCACTGGCTTGCCTTTCTTGTGTATTCCAATCAAGATTGCGATAAGCCAGTATTTTGGTGCAACACAGTCCTTGATGCATCGTTGGAAGAATGCAAGTAGGATCTCGTTGGGGACTGCAAGACAGTCCGCATAGGAGAAATCGTCGGCACCCTCCGCCGAGTCGGTTCCGTGTCCCTTGATATGTCGCTTTGCAGCTTGAACCTCCTCGACAGTGATCTCGCGGGAGTAAGACGCAAGGGGTGAAATATCGGCTGGCTCCGCAGTACGCAGGTCCTCAGCGAGGATTTTCATCAATGAAAGGCGGAGTGCATTGAACGAGGGTTGGATGAGCTCCGGATAATTCAGCCGGGCAGTAAAGTCCTCAGTCATCTCTTCGAGTTCAACTTGGATTTCCGGCGCATGGCCATCCAGCAACCAGCGGACAAAAATCCAGAATGCCTTCTCGCTTTTACCAGCTGCTTCGCGTAATTTTTCGCGCATCTCCGTTTTCAGCTTGTTGAGTTTGGATCGTCCTCGGTGGCTCGATGTTCGCTCGCTGTCATCCCCGCTATCGACACCGCGGCGGGGAGGCTTGCGGCGCGGAGGGGATGTGGCTGGTAGCGCAGTAGTAACCTTTAGGCTGTCGTTGATTGCAGCACCACCGAGCGGCCACGGGACAGGCATTGGTTCGAAGTCAACAATGCTGTTTCTCTGTATCCCCATCGCCAGGTTGAGCGCTCGTTTTGCTGCTTTATTCTTGTCCAGGGCATCGACATGAACGAAGCGTGTTGCAGCGGGGGCGACGAGAGAGGAGCTCCACAATTGCGAGGTATAAGTCCCGGTTACTGCCTGGCCATCCCAATTGAACCTGATCCGCGGCCTTATAACAGATATCACGAATTATTTGTTTTGACATGCAGTAAACGACCAAGGTTAGATCCGGCTGGATAGCATGCAGGGCTTCGTAGACCGCATAGAGATGGGCTCTCTGTGAACCCGTTGTTTTTGAACACGGGCCTGGCACCGAAAATGTCATGTTCCTCGGGGAAGACTCTCTAAAGAAGATGGCGGCACCCGAGCCTTTCTTGGAGGAAGCACCAGCAACGTGAACATGCACTTCATTTGACTGCGCGGAGATACTGCCCCATAGAGATTGGAGAGCTTGGGTAGGATCCTCTCGAGCATCCATGACAGCCTGGTACTCCACATCGATATCCAGATCCCCGGAAAAATCAGGGTGCGGCGCGGTTGGTCTGCGTCGAGGATGGTTTTGAGTTGCGGTGACAATTGACGCGTCCATCGTTAAACAAATACGCATGTGGTCCGACCAGTCATCGGCCGGATGGTCACAAGGGGTTTCGATATGATAGGAAGGAAACCGGGTTGTAACGCTGTCACGGATCAATCTGGGTACTGGCTCTTCATGCCCATCGTCCATCTTAACTTGCTTCACGTACTTCCTATTCACCTGGGCTTGCTTCGTTCTGCACGAGCTCTGTGCCATTCACGGATTCACTGTATTTTTCGTATTAGTACAAAACTTCCCTGCTTCGAAGTTTCTTCACCGTCCACAGGGAATTGCAATGAAAACAATCATAACTAACTGTGTCCTTCTTGTATTATTTGTGGTGCATTGAAGTACCGGAGTAGCATGTCCTTCAGAACGGTGCGGCCCGAATTAAGCGCCGAAATAGGCGCCCCGGCGCTAAAATCCCGCCCGATAATGGGGCTCTTTTGGATGTACAGTATGAGGAAGGCATAGCAAAGAGTCGGGAGTACGGGTATGATAGGTATGAGCGGGGGACTACTGCTGTTATGGAGATAAGAAAGGCGGTACAGGGCAAGGAAAGTAATGTGTAGACACAGTATTGATATTGATCATGAGTCGGGACGGTCGGTAAGCATAGGTGGAGCGCAAATGATAGGGAGGTAGCATGAGGCTGCGAGTATCGGTACTGCGGGATGGATATGTGTAGGTAGATGTCGGAAGGGAGGGATGTAGAGTAGAGAGGGATGTAGGGAGGGGTAGCGAGTCTGAAGAACTCAGCAAGAACTTCAAGAGGGGTACGAGAAGACGGCGACTGTCGAAGGCATGGCGTCGATCCACATGACGCCGGAGCCGTAGAGGCACTCTTCGCGGCGGCAGTTGTAGACCCGGACGACGAGCGAGTGTCAAGGCACCCGCAATGGCGAGCGCAAGCACCAGCATCGTGTACTTCACTCCCGTAAACGGCACACCCCGACGCGTCTTGACTCTTGGGTCTTTGATTACGCCGAACGACATCGTCGACGCGTCCGACGCAGCCGCCCATAAACGCCGCCGCGGCTTCTGGCCGGACAAGGGGCAGATATTGCGAAGGAGGAGGGTACGACGGGCTTTGGACGATGCTGCTGAGATGTATCGGATCGCCGACTACAGTCAGCACCACCGCGAAGAGCGTCGAGGACGTTGCTGGGAAGCACGAAGGTCATGGACCGGGACAGGAGCAAGGAGTGTGGGCAAGCCGAATGGATTCTTCCCGTTCCCGTAATGCGAGGACAACGAGCTTGCGTCTCGAGGGGACCGCGCGGTATCCGTCTCCATCATGCGCCGGTACGTCGCGTACGCCCTCAGGCTCGGAAAAACTGGCGCGAAAATGGGTTCGGGGGATACAGCGGGCGAATGGGCATGGATGATTTGTGAGAGGAAGGGATGCAGCCGTGAGTCTATGGTGCGATGGTCGATTGTTCGTGGATGGCAACGGCGAGCGCTAGGGGCAGGTGTAGGTTGCAGAGGCCGACCGGGATGGGCGTCGACACGACGATATCCGACGTCGCGAGCTTCCTGGGAACCGAAATGGATGGCTCGACGATAGGAAAGGGTGGTTGCGGCCGGCATCCGGCTGAGACGAGGCCAGGCAACGCTGAAGGGATCTAGAATGGTGAGCCCTACGCCAAGAGAGGGAACAGGAAATACGCACTCACTGACGTCGCCGGACGTCGTCTCAATCGCGACTCGGGAGCTGGCACTATGCCGAGCAAGACATTGTCAATGTGGGTCTGGCAGGCGCCGTCGGTAGTGCGACGTCGATTGAGGTCGAGAATATATCGATGGCAGGATGGAGTAAAGGCTGGGATGAGGGAAGCCAACCCGTCGCGCTATCTGGCGTCGTGATTAGCGGGACGTCAAAAGAAACTAGGGAGAGGGACATACCGAAGGCTCTTCATCTGGAGCGGTAATTGGGGGCGAAGCAACACGGCCACACATTGCGCGGGATAAGGCGGATGCCGAAGGCCCTTCAAGCCGCGAGACCGTGTGGGCTTTCTTGGTGACGGACGAAGACTGAGACGGTGTTGCTCGTACTTATGAAACGAAGTGGGCGAGGTCGTCTTGCGGCAGGAGAGGTTGTATCTAGAGGGAAGAAAGAGCCCAGGATGAGACCAAGGGGTGAGTGAGAAGAAGCAGAACGCACCGACCACCCACATCGACTCCCGTCGCGCGGTGACTTCGTACTGCACCCAGAAGGCTGGTCCTGGGAGGATCGAGGAGGGCAACGGGACGTGCGGACTGGTCAACAGTTTGGCAGGGCACCGGGAAACCGAAGGAAGGCTCTGCACGGGTGCGAGAGGAGGCTAGCAAACAACTCGGCGTGAGTGGAGTTGTTATGGCGGGGAGGGGCGTACACACCTCCATGACGGGTTCGTATTTGTGCCAGCCGAGGGCTCAACGCTGTCGCAGCACTCTGTCAATTGGAATATCCACTCTGCCGCATGTCGTCGATAGATGAGCACCCTAGTCTGGGTTCTGAGAAAAAGAGCAGGGAGAGCAGTATGAGAAGTACCTTGTAGCCACACGGTCATACAACTCCAACCAGCGTCTTTCCGTGCTTTCCGTGCTGGCTCTCAGAGTCCGAGTCATCCACGGCATTCCCAACGATGCTGCAGGATTGACGGGCTGGGATGAGGGGAGGCAATCTAGGAGCGGAGATTGAGCGTACTGAGAGCGATTTGGACGAATCCGCAGCCTGCAAAGCCCGCATTGGGAGTCCGTCGGCGTTGGTCGTGGCAGGAAAGTCACGCATCACCGTGACGGCATTATTCTCCCACCTTGACCCAAACGTCCATCTCGTTTCACCTCATTTCCGATGACTCGAAGCTCAGAACTCCGCTCTCACATCGCTGAGGTAGGGACTCGCATCGCCGACCTGGAGCGCCAATTGGCCACCCTTCGCGCACACGAAACTCGGTTGAAAGACGAACTGGGAGCGATCGTCTACCCTATCCTCACGATTCCAGCCGAAATTACCGCCGAGATTCTCTGCCACGCCGCGGCTGACTCGAAGACCAAGGAGTTAATCGCTGCTACAAGCGTCTGCGCGGTCTGGAGAAGCGTAGCTCTGTCTACTCCGCGCATGTGGAATACATCTTTCCCCAGTCCGTGGAACCGACACCGAGATCGTTTCAACCTGTTCCAACTCTGGCTCTCTCGCTCGGGAAGCTTGCCACTCAGCTTTACTACGCATGTGTCGTACGATGATGGAGACCGCATACTGGCCTTGATGACTAGGCACATATCGCGTTGGCATCGCGTCGATCTGCTTGAGCAGTTCTGCTACCATGGCTCGCTTGACGACGGACCGGCGCCTTCCCTTGTTCTCCATGGAAAGGTTCTGCTATCCGACGTGGATTCCGACCCTTATCCTAAATGGCGCAGTGTCGCTCTCTGCAGTACCTTGGTTACTCCCAGCCCACTGCTTCCTACACTATCGAACGTCGCCTCCCTCACCCTTCGCGACGTCGCCTCTGCTGTGATGTCGAGTGTGCTCCCTTACACCCCTGCAGTCGAAGTTCTCACCATCTCCCGTTGGCACACGAACCTCCCCGGCATTCCCTCGCACCCTCCCATCATTCTACCGCTCATCCATACTCTCAACGACGGTGTACCAGGATTGCTCAACCTTCTGAGTCTGCCTGCGCTCAAGAACCTCCGCTTCCTTCGCGGTATCTTACCGTCGCCTGACGAGCTAGAGCCCTTCCTAACTCGTTCCGGCTGCACTCTGCAGCTGGTCCATGTGGAGGATTGTCGGAGAAATGGACTCTTCGGTATCCTCGGTGCGCTGCCATCCCTCCTGGAATTTACCGGGAATCTGGAGGACTATCCTACGGATGACGACGACACAGTTATAAACTTTCTCGATGCTTTTGCCGAAAGAGACATCCTGCCCGCGGTCGAAAGGATGGGACTACTGCGCATTCCCCGCAACCTCCTTTCAGAAGTACATTCAGCTGTGCAGAGCAGAATACGGTCGCCGAATTCAAAGCTCAAGAAACTCACCGTCGAACTACACCAGGACGATGTGGTTACCGAATCATTGCGGGTGGAGCTGGCGGGGAACGGTGTGGAGCTTGAGGTTCTCTTTCATGACGACTGATGACTACCCGGAGATTTATCGCACCGCTACTAGTATCTGCAATCCATCGTCCAGATAATTATGTTTATTCAACCGTTCAAGTTGTTCACAGAAGTTCAACAGTTTACGTTTCGAGACTCTGGTATAGTACAAGCTCAACATTTCAATGGAAATCTTTGAACCTTCGGGTGGAGCTAAGTATGGAGGGACCGAGCGGTTGACAGAACTCTCGGAGCATGCGACAAACAGTCAAATTGCACAGAGTCCACGGGTAGTAATATACAAACGCGTAACGGACCAGACCTCCCCTGGTTGATGATGGTACATAGATCGAAGGAGAGTGAGAAGAGCCGAGGAATGGTCTTTTGATCCCAACAAGGACCACAGTCGACAACCTGTCGGAAAGATGAAGGAGAAACAATTCAAGCATACGAGGGGGGTCTCATAACACAAGAGCTGTTGAACCCCATTGCATCAAACCAACAGAATTGAGCTGTGGCCGGGATTCAAAATAAACCGACGATTAGTGTGAAACGATAGGTGAGGGTCGTGAGGGTATTCTGCAGCAAAGAAACAAGTAAATCGGCGTGGCGTGAGGAGGAAAGTTGGATTAGTACATTGAGGGTTTGATGAGCAACAGCAGCATCTGCTTTGATTGTCAGCAGCTGAGTCTCCACTCGTGTTAGGCCAGCGATCTGAGCGCGGGATCAGTTGAATAAAAGAGGATAAATCGATAAACGCACAGTGAAGGTCTGGAAGGATTCGTCCAAACGTCTATTGAAGAACTCCAGGATTGCCTCGTCGCGGTTGAGAGACAACAGTCGCCTTCGCTTTGTGAGAGGTTCCACCGCATTGACAGCTTCAATCAGAACACTGGATAAAATAACCTTGGTTAAGCAGAGACGTCGTGCGGTTGTAATTGTAACGTACTCGTTGAAGCGCTGTATACTCATGACCATGGACGGAGGGATATTCGACGGATCCGGAACCGCGTCCGTGAGCGCTTCGAGGACTTCGTAGGCGCGGCGCCGGAGCGCTTTGGCCTTCTTCTTCGATGTCTTCACGCGCTGAACAGAAGTATCAGATTAGTCGAGCCGATGGGAACAAGAATCCGACCTCGATGGTATTCCACAACGCCAAGACACCACCAACAGCGCTTTTCAAAGGAGGGAACGCATCGGCCGACTCCCGCAGAGCGGTCAGGGACGTCAAGATGATGTCGCTGCAAGCCTCGGAGCCACGCTTGAAACGGGGTTTCCATTTGTCAGGAGGGAGCCGCATAGACCACTTCAGCTTCAGGTTGTCCATACCCAAGCTGAGCTTGGGCATGAAGCCGGAAGTGGTCCTAGTCCTCTATGAGTCGATGGGAGAAGAGTGCAGAATGCCGACTCGGAGCGGATGGCAGGTATTTATCCGAATCTCCGCCACAGCTTCCCGTTTGCACTGCAACACTGTAACAAGCTGTGTCGCGGAGACTATTAAATTTGCCTGTCAGATTGCTGTTGTGCGCCGCAAGACAGCCTTCGGTGAATTCACCGACAGCGCCAATTCGACCGACACCCAGAATACCGAATCGTAACAAGGTGCAGTGTCAGCTCGGGCTTCGTTCCGGGGTACCAACTTGAAGGGGTTAATTGGAGCACTCAGCATCGAGGGCCATGTTGCCGTCTGCAGTTATATTGTCGAGTCTTGATATTGTCTGCGGTGCGTTCAAGACGAGGGAGAAACAAGGGTATTCTCGTGTTCGCGTTCACAGACGGCGTCCAGAACACATCGAGGCACAAGCGGCTAAGAGAGAGCACCAAGTTGAAGCAAGCGATGTCGCGTCAAGCGGCTCGACGTCGCTGAGACAGATGTCAGTGCAAAATTTAAAGTTGTTCTTCTGCGCTGCCCAGAGCGGGTGGCGGCCATAACCAGAGGACGGAGCTGCAGCCGCAAGGTATCGGCAGACTCATGCCGCAGCCATCTTGCGTTGAGGCTTGGACGCCAGCGTCGTCGTCAAAGCCAACGTGTCCAGATGTTGATCCGTCTGATTCAATTGTTTGATTTGGTCGCGATATGCGCCGTATTCGGCCAGGATTCACCTCCAATTCCCATGGTTAATAAGATTCGTCGTCCGAGTCAATGTTTCGAAGACCGCCTGAAGTCTTGCTCGTCGGTCGAGCTCAGCCCGGGCCTGCGATGGATATATGCAATACTCATTCTAACCAGCGCTAGAGTCTGGACCCAGGTAAATTTCTGTTACTTACTTACAAAACGCATCGCGCTCCTCAACGTTGCTGGGACGATGATCCAATAAATACCACTCATCATGCATGGTCGACTATCCCATCTCGATTCTCTAGCGGCTCCATTATGGCCCCATCTTTCGATATAGCGCCATGAGAGACTCACCTCCGGCGGTCTAGAAATCGTGCCTCGTTGTTCCAGCTCACTGGCAGCCCGAACGATGGCCGCCAGAGCCTCCAGGTATTCATCCTTCCTCGGCGCGTAGATTTTCTTGTCCTACAACACGCAGAGCCGTCAGCGAGGAAACCAGACAGTTCTAAATTCACATACATGCTGCCATGGAGTCGGGAGCTTACGCTTCATTCGGAAGATGGACTTGCGAGAATGGTCGATTGTGGGCGGTATACAATCACCCCGAAGGCTGTCTGGGTCGCTGTCCCGGTCTGCATGCATGCATGTTCATACTGTGAAGATTCAACAGGATATGCAAGCTCACCGAAAATGTTCAGCACTCGGACCGGCGCTCGTCGGATGAGAAAGTACGTCAGGAGAGCGACAATCCAGCGGAGTAGGTAGACGTGGGCGAGTAAGAACACGATAGGTACAATGACACAAATGGTGAAGGCAGCCGCGAAACCCGCCGCTGCTGCGTGTGAATTGGGCGCCAGGGGGACGAGACGGAGGAGAACGCGAAGGAGACCACGATAAACGCCATAGCCGCTCCCAGCAGACGCTGCGCAGCAAAGCAGGAAGATTGCAGCCATGGTAATGCGCCGGAACATGAGGATTCCGTGCCTCCATTCTTCATAGTGGAGGAAGCGAAAGGCCAAGCCAACCGATGACGGATCGTGGCGTCGCCAAACATCGTCTTCAACCTCGTAGAAGGCGCCGGCCTTGCGGGGAAGGACGTAGTTGCGTGCGGGGATGGAAGAGGCAACGAAGGGAGCTGCATAATGTCGTAGCGCGAGGGTATGGAAGAGCATCCGCGCAAACCAATAACAGTTGCTGCTCGTAAGACTATAGCGCGGTTCCTCGGCGCTAATGACCTCGACGTAGCGGCTAAGATCGCGGAGACGCGGGTACGGTCCAGCCCATTTGTAGTCGAGAAAGTCCACAAAGGCGTCGAAACGGAACGATCCTGAATAGGTGTAAAGTTTAAAGGGTCCAAGAGATTGGAATGGTGAAATGCATCACCTTCGGGTGCGATGTTCCTGTCTGTTAGCAACGCAAAGAGAAGCCGGTGACCCTTGGAATACTCTGCATCGGGTTCCGGTAGGCCTCGTTTGACGGTAGCTTTGTCAGTTGCCCGTCGGAAAGGACTGAGAATCGCCTTCCCCGCCCGTTCGAGGATCAGGTCGTACACCGTACCCGCGTACGCCCATCGCAGAATAATGAACTGGTGCCTAAGCACCGTTTCAGACTCTGCCCACCAACAGAAATCGGTGACGAGCGAGTTTTGAATGTCGGCGTCTGCGCGGCGAATCCATGTGCAGAGTTCTTGTATGGTCATTGAGCCGTCTGGAATGTGGGTTGTCTGAAGCGGAATGGACACTGCCGAGTCGGGTTCTGCTCGCTCCACGTCCTGCGGACGTCGTTGTCGATCCATGGTGGTGGTGGAGGAAAAGCGCTAAGTAGTACAGCCTTTCGGTGGACGGGCACTGCTTCATCAATTGGAGCGCTATTGCTAGTCAGTGCACCACCTAGGATTCGCTCCGCACCAGCAGTTCAAGGACACTAAAGTCGAGGTTAGACAGAGCGTGAAGGTCAGGTGCAGACCGGTCACATTACGCTGTCACACCTCTCCTCCTCCTTCGAGTCAGAAACACTAGTGTCTTCGATAGATTGAACATTGAGTACAATAGATACACCCATCCGATAACGATTCGGGTGTCAATTTTGTCGTTCCCCGAGTCTATACTGCATTCCTTCAAGTTCAATCCAGCGACTCAGATATAGATGGGGAGTGTCGGGTCCAAGCCATGCCGCTCTGGACCCTCGAGGAACTCCTTCCCATCACTAAGGAAATCCTGCAGGAACGATTATATCAGCCATACGATACGTGCAGAAACAAGAAACGCACCAGAGGAGCCTTGACGTGGGAGAGCTGCTTCTTGGCGCGGTCAAGCGCGATACCGGGGACGACATGCCAAGTCTTGACCTTCGGGACACAGTTCTATCCATGCAACATCTACATGAGAACCCAGACTCGATTGGAAGAAAACGTCACGTACATCATACTGCCCGCGCCAAATTCGTCGGCACCGGAAATGTCTCCGGATTGGTCTTGGCCGTCGTATTCCACAGCTCCAGGAACGCCTCCGAGAGCGGGTTCGCCACAAGCGCATCCTCCTTCTCGCCCAGCTCATCCGGGTTAGGCCTAACCCCTACGAATGGCTATTGTAGAGTCGTTTGGGCGAGTCGTCGTCAGTCCAGTGTGCGCAGAATACGTGCAGTGGTCGTTCGTCGCGTCGGTCGTCGGTTTTCCGGATCGCCATCGCCTATCTCTCGTTCAGCTCCACCTCCATCTCCGCTACACCAGCGTCATCCCCCTCCCTCCTCCACTGCCCGCCGATGCAGGACGAATGACTTTCATCGGCAGAGACTGAGTATCGCCAGCCTCCGACGCTCGCGAGCACGAATCCCGCTCCCGCATATCTGCCCCGGGCTCGACCAGACGACGCCGTAGTAGATGGACCGCTGGATACGGTCTCGCTGCCCACGTAAGATGCAAAGGAAGCGCGTAGTAGGGCGTTACGGGCGGAGACTGCTCGTATGAAGAGGTCGATGCAGCGGAAGGGAAGTCGCGAAGGATGTCATCGACGAAGGGGTCTAAACGTCGGCTGGTGGTGGGGGGTCATGGACGTAGTAGTTAGTGTGCTCGTCGCGATTGGGTATCGTTCCCTGGAGTACCCTTCTCGAGGTCATACACCTCCCCAGGTGCTCGACGAAGCGCGACCGTTATGAATGGCGCCGGGTATCCTGGCCATCCTGGCCGTCGTAGATGTAACCCAGGGTCGCCCGCGTCGTAGAGACCGACGTCGACGCAAACGACGCAGCCCGCTTCAGATCCGTCAAGTCCGTCAAGTTCGTCAACTCGGACGTGCATGGTGACGCCGACGACACCTCGGTAAGCGAGCCGGTGCTGTACAGCGGGAGCGGGAGGGAGATGGCGAGAGCTGAGCGTCGAATAGGAGTTTGGATGGAGTGAGACTGGCACCGTCTGTCGTCGCGATTAGCAGAATTTCAAGGTCGGCCGGGAAGAGGGAAATACCGATTGTTCTTCATCCGGACGTGGAATGTGGGGCGGATGGACGACGGACTTGCGACGGACACAGCGACGGCTTGGGAGCCTTCAAGGCGCCAGACCGTGGACAGGAACGGGGCCTTCTCGCCAACGGAAAGGGACCGAGACTTGTATACGAGGAAGATGGCGACGCTGTCTTGCGAATATCTATAGTAGAATGGCCATGAGACCAAGCCCGATGCGAAGAAACAGCGCGTACAGTTCAGAGTTTGGCAAAACTACGTCGGTGCAGAGGAGCTAGAAAAATGACCCAGGTGAGTAGAAGTGTTATAAGTGGAGCAGCGTACGCACGTGTACAGCGGATACCGTATTCTTGGAAGCCCTCAACGCAGTCGCAGCACTTCCTGTGTGAGTGGAATCCACAGTGCTGGATGTCGCCAATGGCTGAGCGGAAACTACTCTCGGTTTGGGTCTCTGGAGCGAGCGAAGAGTACCAGAGAGACAAGTAACACGGATACCGAGATCGATAGTGGATACCGACAGAGGCATCGTTCCACGTTCAGACATTCATTTGACGAGGAGGCAAGGGACGCGTCTGGAATGGTGGAATGAGACTGGGACGTCGAAGACAGAACGCAGAACGCACCGACTACGCACAGAAACTGCGCTTCCTGGAGGACATGTAGAGTCCCTGAAAGGTACGTGAGCTTCCGATACGGAAAGCCAGAGGGAATACACGCTCACCTTGCTAGAAATGGTCTCATTTTGGTCTCATTTCCCTCTCGCAGGCTGTCGTATTATACCCAAGCAGTAGTCGACACTGACCACGAGAGAGAGCGGGATAGGACGGAAGGGAGGAGGAGGCGTCGTCAGCTAAGAAGCTGCGGTGGTCATGGCAATGCTCACTGTTTTTACGAATCACTAGCTGACGAAGAGGCAGGGGAGGTCGACGCCGAGAGAGAGACCATCTTTGGCGGGATAACACGGACGGAAAGCATGAGAGATCCGTCGTCGCTCAAGACGCTACGGTCGTCATTAGCTGACTGCGACTTCGACGCAAGAGGAGAGATGGCAATGCTCACCGTTCTTATAAATCGCCAGCGGAAGCCCACACAGACAGATTCTGTTCCGCTCAGACACTGGCGAAGCCACTCGCAGTCTCCCCATCGCCTACTGACTCCCACACGAGCTCCGGCATCCCAAACGACAATTCTAGCGAATGAATGGGGCTAGGAGTGGAAGCGAGCAGAGGAGCGAATATTGAGCGTCCTGAGAGCGATTTGAGACGAATCCGTGGGCAGGAGAGCCGGCATCGGGAGTTGTCGGTGTTGTCGTGGCCGGAGAGTCACGGGTCACAGCGTTACTCCTCCTGTCCCAAACGTCCATCTCCAATCCATCTCGCTTTTTTTGCCCATTGAACCCTTCGATGACTCGAAGCTCCGAACTCCGCTCTCAAATCGCCCAGGCCCAGACTCGCATTGCCGACCTCGAGCGCCAATTAGCCACCCTTCGCAAACACGAAACTCGGCTGAAAGACGAATTGGGAGCCATCGTCTACCCCATCCTGACGATCCCAGCCGAAATCACTGCGGAAATACTTTGCCACGCCGCGGCTGACTCGAAGACCAAGTGGTTACTCGCTGCCACCGGCGTCTGCAGCCTGTGGAGGAACATCGCTCTTTCGACTCCCCGCCTTTGGAGCGAATTCCACGGCAATCCCTCGTCCGTCAAGCCATTTAAGGATCCTGCTTCCCTCTTACAACACTGGCTGTTCCGGTCAGGACGCTTGCCACTCTACATCACCATCTCTGTGTCCCGCGCCGACCGTCGCTTGGTCGCCTTGATGGCCAAGCATATCTCGCGCTGGCGTTGCGTCGACCTTACAGGTGAACGCATGCTAGAAGACCTTCCAGAGCCCTCCCTGGCCTTTCATTATTGCAACTGGGAACGGACAATCGGCTATCTTTGATTGGCGAGCGCGGAGCGACCGCCGATCATGGACCCCAGTACACCCTGGTACCCCTCGGCCATCATCGACCTGCCTAGGTCTTCCGATTGATCGGGAATCACAGTCTGCAACGTGCGTCAAACGCTCACCACACTTGAGCCCGTCCACCTAAAGCTCATCCCAGCCATGGACAACAACCAATCCGCTGCCTACGGCCCACCCCTCCCGGCTCGCTGTGACCGCTGCATGGCCCTGGTGCATCCCGACGACATTCGTCGTGTCTATTCCGCACGCAACATCCAAGCATTCCGAAGGGTGTGCTTGGCTTGCTTCGACCATTACCAATGGTAAGTTTTGTGAATGAATGATGTCGGTGCTGATCGCAACCCGTAGGAAAAGACGCTCGCAGGTTTGAAGTTGGGATGGTTCGGGTGAGCGGTCGTGAACTTGCCGATGGAGACGATTTCTTGTTCTGCCTGGAAAAGTCTTGTATTTCTCTCAATGTGCGCGCTAAAACTGCACTAATTAGTTGAAAATTCTCGGTTCCCCTCAGCTATCGGGTCCATCTATCTCAAAAAGATTCCTTGTCTTACTTCACGCTTCGCTGAGCCCAGCTCTATAGATCTACAAGTATCACCGTATGCAGAGCGTGGCACAACACCAAAACCTTCCCATGACTTGTTTTCAGAATCGGAGGGGTGGGCCACCGTTCATTTCTCAGGCGTCAGCGTCCCTACTCGCGGATCAGAGAGTGCAGTGCACTATCCCCGGTTTGCAGGGTCGCTCACTCTCCTTTTAAACGACGTACAGTCCTTCCTCCGAGTCTTTGGACGCCCCCATGGATTTCCCTCCTGCGACCTCTTTCGCCGCTTCAATTACCAACACCCCTCCTGTCCGTTGTGACCGTCGCGAATCTTGCCGAGGCGCGCCGGACACAAAAGGCGTTCATGCCCCCGGTACACGCCTATATCCAATGAATCTCAAGCGCACCAAGACCAAGATCCATATCTGTGTCGAGTGTCGGGAGCATTACTTCAACAAGGCCTCGACAATCCGCACCGGTGAGTAAAGTCTGATTTCCTGCGACATCTTAGCTCATATCCTGTGCAGAACGCAGCGGTGACTCAAGCGGGAGAGCTGCCAGTGGTACCACTGGTGCATATTGTGCATTCCCTCCTCCAGCTCTTGCTGACTTTCGTGTAGGATTGCCCATTCAGCAACCGGTCGGGCGAGTCGGGCGAGTAGCAGGCCGCGTGCCCAAAGGTGACGCTCAAATTCATGCGCTCACTGCCGCTGCTCAGCGCAATGGTGCGTTTTAATCGCTCCACTCATCCTCTCCGCGCCGCTGACTTTGCGGTAGAGCGAGTCGAAGTCCGTGCAATTGGGACTATTCCCATGCGCAGCGGTCCATCGGGTCCTCTTCGTCCACGCAGCAACCTCCACGGTCCTCAAGTCGCACACTCTAACGGTGGATACACTCCGAGCCACGATAACTACGAAGCGGCCCGGGTTCACAGCCGTAACCGCGCTATGGCTGTCCACTCGACAATAACCGGCGCGATCACGGTTCGCCTTGTGTATCTTCCTCCGAAGGGAAAGGTGTTGCAGACGTTTGAGGTGTGTCGTCCGCTGTAGCACCATTGAACCTATACTCAACGTGATCAGACCTGCCAGGTCTCGGTCGGAGAGGTGCACGTTGGCATTGGCGCCGTCGAGCTCCTTCGCACGGCTTTTAATGCAATGGAGCCGGTTTACAGGACGGCGATCCAAAACCTGGGCTATCCCGCGGGGACGTTCTTCCCTCTTTCGATTAATGATGTCCAGATGGTCAACAAGGATACCGTTCCGTTGAAGATGTCGGTCGAACAAAATCTTATTCGGCAACACTTCTACCGACCCGCCAAGGATGGCGTCGCTCTCGCTTACAACCACCATGCGAAGCCATTCCTCGTCCAGCTATTACTGTCGGCGACTTGGTACTCCAACTACCGTGCGTGGGTGAAACAGGTTGAGCAGGAGCAAATTGAGCGCGAGGAGGAGGAGGCGGAGCTGGGTGCGAAGCGCAAGAGCACAATTCGTTCAACCAGACCCCGTAAGCGGGGAAAGATCGAGGTAGGCTCTGCGTGGACTTGATGAAGCTCGAGCTAACCTTATCATAGACTGTATACGCTGACATTACCTCCATCGCGCACGATGTCTCAGCGGTTGCGCCGTCCCGTCCCGTTTCTGCCCGGGCCGATGTTTCAGCAGTTGCAACCTCCCGTCCCGGCGCTTCCTCCCGTCCCGCTTCCGTTCATGCCGTTGCGCCCTCCCGTCCCATTTCCGTCTCTCTCTCCGCACCGAAGCTTTCCCGTGCCGAATTTTCGGAACAAACTGCAGCGGCGACACACATTCTCCCCAGCCAGCTTGCTCAGGCGCTATCGATGGCAAAGAAGCACAAGGCGGATGACACACGCGCATTTGGTATGTGTATATTGGCTCAAATGCAACGCTTCACTGATGTACTACAGTACAAGTCCGGACATTCACAGTCGACTTATGGAAAATCAAGCTCATTGGGCTCGCACCCCTTATCCAGCTCATGCTCTCTGGCACCCGCTTCGAGATGTTCGAAGAAAAGTCCCAATTCCAGCTCACCGTTGACCACAGCTCTTCGTGTGTCGGCGGCTTCAAGACCGCATACTTTGGACACATCGAGCCCTCTCCCTTTAAATCGAAAACACGGTTTATCTGCGCGAAACAGGCACATCAGGAGGACAAGCAAAGTACGCTGTGCCTCGTTCATCTCCTTGCTTGCTACTGATCGTATCACAGACGATAAAATGAGCATCCTTCCGTCGCGGCAGCAGCTCGAACGCCTTCCGGACGAGATGATGACGCTGCAGTGGTCCAACGCTCTCATGACCGCCACTTACGAGCAAATCGCCCGCGTTACGGAGGTCAAACTCTCGGAAGACCCTACCTGGAAGCCGCAGATGAAAGTGCCTGATTTATGCTTCACCGAGGCGGGTCTGGCTGTTGAGCAGGGAGATGCCGGGCGAGCCAAAGTCTACATGGTGGAGGAGCGTATCTGGGGTACATTCAAGAAGTACATCCATAACGGTTCGGCGCGGCTTTCAGATTCAGCGCGCTCCGATCCGGTGGCCTTATTCCTCTCCTTCAGTCAGCACGCACAGTATATCCACTCAAATGGGCTGGCCTTTGTGAGTGATTATCAAGGTAATGTGGGCGGCTGGCTTACACCACGCAAAACTGACACTATTCACAGGTGGCCGGCTCAGCAACGGCAGGGAAACCATTCTCCTCACGGATCCCCAGTTGATTACCCACCCGTATGTTTCCCCCGTCGCTGTAATTCCTCAAGCAGCTGAAATATGTTAGCGCTCTCGGAAATATTTTTGCAGGAGGAAATGTCTCCTCGTCCTTCGTCAACTTCGGCAGTCAACATGTCTGCAATTCATTCTGTTTCGACTTTGAATTGACCCCGCTTCACCAATTTGAGGCCATTCCGCTGGAAGACTTGCTTCCCAAGTAGATTTCCTAACCTCTCGCCATACAGTAGCGTTACGATTTACGAGGTTTACTACTACCGTTACGATTTACGACCTTTACGATTTACAACGTTTACGATTTACGATCTTGACGACCTTTATGATTTACGAACAAATTCTGCTGAGTAGTAATAGGCACCGATAAGGATGGGCGCGGGCATCCGGGCCGGCAAAGCGGCCGTCTAGTCCCACGCTGTCCTGGTTTCGCTAGACGAAAGCCCAAACCATAAAGACGTCATCGAGGTCCTAGAATAGAATAATCCTGCATACATTCTTCGTTTCGAACAGCCCCGGCGGGCTGTAGAATTGACTTTGCGCTTTACTTTACATGCTCCCCGATGTCTGCAAATATCTTTCGACCTCATCCTCATCTTCATCCTCCGTCAACTCAATCTCATATTCAACCCCACCTTCGTCGACATCATCTTCCTCGTCTTCTGTGAAGAGTCGGTCATCAAAGAATGACTCGTCCACCTGTGGCTCCTCTCGATCTCCAGCCTCGGTCGGGGCATTAACGAGATCAACGTCTTGCTCGAAATTTGCTTGTAGCGAATGATAATCGGTGGCAAGAAGATCCCGATCACTTTGCTCGATGTCGCTCTCGAACTTACGCTTCAGCTCCTCGAAAATGTTCCAAATTGAGTGGAAGGTGATCGTAGGATTTCCCATCTCGTCGTAGAACTGTTGCGCGCGCGCGTTGAATGAAGGTGAGGTGAGCTCAAAGACAGCGCTATCCGGCGGGGACCAAAATGCCTCCATCTCGTGCAGCAGTTGCTCGGGCACAGGAACCTATCCTAAAGGTTAGCTGGGCACTTCATTTTCAGCGCGAGGAAACTCACCGCAAAGCTCTCGCCGCCAAATCTGGCTGGATTGTTATGGATCTCCTCGGGAATACCGTGGGGCAAGATCTTATGCTTGTATGCGCGGCGCATGCTACCGTTCTGTCGCTCTACCCAGATATCGAGCTCGTTTTGAAGATAGGGAACAAAAAGCCACCGAAAGATGAACCTGAGCGACAGATTTGAGTGCACAGATAAAATAATGAATGGGGTGTACGCACGTCTCAATTGGGTCCGGCCTTGTAAAGTCAATTAGACCCCGAACTCCACCCTGTTCAAGCAGCCTCTCGAAGCCGAATGACCAACCACGGCGAAGGCGGGCCCAGCTCATCTCTGATTTGATGTTCATTTTATTGCTGTGCCACTTGTGCTGGATGGTGCCGTGCAGGGTAGGGTCGAGGCGCTGGCGCATAGTTGAGTGACACTTTGCGATGCCGTTGTTTTCGCGCCCAAGGTCGCTGAAAGTGAGGAGCGGGATGGCTGGGATGGATAAGAAACTGATGGACGGAGCTCAAGCGCACGCACCCTTTTGCTTACGAACCGCTCCGAGATAATAAGATGTTACCAGCGCCGTGTTTCGATTAGTCCACCAGATCTTGGTCCAGTGAAGGTAGCCCGTGTATGGATCCATTCCGAGATGGAGATAGAGCCCAAAGCGCTTCCACTTGTCGTGTTGGTCAAAGCTGAGTATCTCCATCACGCCTGCACTGTAGAAGCGCGAACGTTTGAATCGCGACCCCCCTGCGTGCTGCGACGTCCTGCGGCTCCAGTTGCTTCAAGATCTCCAGAAGATCTGTCCTTGATATACACGTGAGACAGGAATAGATGAGCGAATAGCCATACTCGGGGATTTTGATTCCGTGCTCCCATCTGAGCACAACTGCCAGGGCGCGCGCGCCCATTTTTGGGTAGGCAGGACGAATATTCTGGATGATTGCAGGAACGTTGTCATAGGCGCCGGGCTCCTTCTTCTGCTGGCGTGTTCCCTTTAGCCCCAGGACCCCACGAAGCCTGTAACAGCCCTTGCTACTAATGAAAATATTCAGAAACTGGACTGGAAGGAAGGAAGCATGACAGACCTCATCGAGTAGTTCTTGCCCGTGAATGTCTCGTCTTTCGCAATATCCGCCTTGATCGCGTTCGCCATCGCAAGGTCATTGTGGCCAAGCTTGTAGTAATGCTGAATTCTAGGATGAAGCCACTCGTCTGGAGCTGGAGGTACGCAATGAGGTTAATGAGCCCAAGTGCTACAACAGGGTGGAAGTCGTACGGTGCTTCGTCTTTGCCATGGTGGAGGAAAGCAAGGAGGTTATCAGAGATCGCCTCGTGTTCAAGATCGATAACCACGACACTCGCATCGAACCTCGGATCTATTAATTCGTATCTATCTGATTCCACAGGCCGGCACCCGATTCGGTCCTTGACGCCCATATTATCTCTGGGGTCCTCAGATCGACGTCCCGTAATGATTGCCGCTCGCTTAGTGGTCGCCTGGCATCGCCAATCAAAGAAAACTCGATTGTCCGTTCCCAGTTGCAATATTTCATAACTCCCTTCCATTGGTTGACGTTGATGTCGACGCTTGCCCCAAGTGGCGCAGTCTTGTCCTGCTCTGCGCCCCGGATTGCATACGCACATTGCTACCTACGGTGAAACACGTCACATCGCTCGTCCTTACAGATGTTACCCCTGCCTTCCTGTCGATGCTCCTCCCTCACACTCCTGCGGTTGAATTCCTCTCCCTTTCGGGCCATTTTAATCCGGACCATAACGCTGCCGCTTCCATCGAAGCCACCTCACCCATCGTTCTCGCCCGCGTGCATACGCTCCACTATGGTGGATATCATTTACTCGGCCACATCAGTCTACCTGCTCTCCAAAGCCTCCGTTTCACGAAATTCCTCGTGCCGCTGGAAATAGGACCCTTCATAACTCGGTCCGCCTGCACCATCCAAACACTCTGCCTGGAAAGGCTGGAGCGAATCCCGGGCCCGAATCGCTTGAGCTGCCTCCAAGCCATTTCATCGGTATCGGAATTCACGGCGACATACCGACACGACTCTTTCGATGCGAAAGATGACCACAGGGGCTGCGTGTACGACATGTCCGAGTTCTTGGACGCTTTAGCCGCAGGAACCGTGCTTGCTGCTGTCGAAAGAATGACACTGCTTCAAATTCCCTACTGCCTCTCTTCTGATTTTCGCCAGGCCCTTCACGACAAGATTCACTTGACCAGTTGCAGACTGAAGAAGCTCACAATTGAAGTCAATGAGGATAATGAACCTCCAGAGCAATGGAGCGCGGTCTTGGCGGCGAAGGGCATCGAGTTGGAGGTTCTGCACTAC
Organism: Mycena amicta; assembly: GCA_029282125.1. Lineage (NCBI taxonomy): Eukaryota > Fungi > Basidiomycota > Agaricomycetes > Agaricales > Mycenaceae > Mycena > Mycena amicta. The sequence continues at coordinate 208,011 of JARIHP010000055.1, forward strand.
ATACAGGAGTTGCCGCCGATCTACGATTGGTAGTACGATAGATGACGCAGAGACCCACAGGCTCCGAGTCAGATGGCTTTACATTTCTACAATGGATGAATTGTTGAAAAACGGCTTTAGAGGTTATCGGGGCAACCGCCAAAAAAACCTCGGCTAGATCGCTTAGAGGATCGGTGGATTCCCAAAATTTTGGAGTTTTTCTCGGTGGCCGATAAGCTCTTCTAAGTAACGCTGGCATCCAAAAGCATCGCATAGAGCGAACACAGCGGTACCATGACCTCGCCAACGGTCAACGGCCGCTGGGATTCAGTTCGCAGATAATAACAAGATAATAAACTGCATTTCAAGTTCGAGAACGGTTGTCTGCGTTATCTCTAAATACGCCCCAGCGTCGAAGGACGTTGAGGTGGAGGTTATCTACTACTGATGACAGGATACTGCCCGTCAAAGGTTTTTGGGTTAGAAGGAAGTCGAAGGTGAGCATGATGTGGTTCTTGAACGAGGCACACATTACCATGCGATTCAAACGAACGTAAATCGTGCCCATCTGTAAAGTACTCCAAAAAAACAAATGTATGAATTTCTTGACAACCAAGGCCGCCCGCTTTCTAAGTGCCGAACCAGTTGGCAAACTATAACCTATATCTCGAGGATCCTATGTTGAATTATCAGGAGTGAAGCGCCAGGGAATACTTATCTTATCTCAGGCTTCTCAATCAGTCGTGATCATAACCCGTGACCGTGACACCTCTTCTTGCTCTTAACCACCATCTTCTCCTTCTGCGCGTCGGCATCTCATCAGCTCCACTGCGCTGATTGGTGTGCCCACTGGTGAGTTCTTTTGTAGACGGAATCTCTTCCTCGTCTCACTTCCGTCCCAGCGCTCTGCCTCACCAATGGCTCGCATCCAGTCGCTTCCCACCGAGCTCACATCCAGTATCCTTGCGTCGGTCGTCAAGGCGTCCGACCATTACCCCGAATTGCAAAACTGTCGCTTAATGCTGGTCTGTCGCCACTGGAAGAACGTCGCGGTTGCGACGCCGGAAATGTGGACCGACATATATCTCCGCGAATTCTCCTTTACTTCCTTGCTCCGTCTGTTCATTCAGCGGTCACGCTCTGCGCTGCTGAATGTGAGCATTTGCTCCCCCTGCCGTCCTTCGCTCTACCTGCCCATTCTCGACAACGCACACCGGTTGCGCTCACTCACAGCAGGTTGCCTTCCGCCAGACTTTGAGTTGCTCCTTCCCCAACTCGCACTTCGCTCGTTTCCCCACCTCCACACTCTTTCCCTGTTCCTCCACTTTGGCGATGACGGTCCGGCAGACGATTATGATCATTCCAGTCTCGTTCTACCGCAAGCCCTAATCTCCAATGGGCTGCCGTTGCTGCGGGATCTCAGTCTGATTGCAATTCACGGATCATTTGCATCGCTCAATGCGCTTCACTCGCTCGAAATCTCAAGCTACGATGGACCTATCATCCTTGTTGCAGAGCTGCTCGCGGTGCTCAATTCGAGCCCCCAGCTCGGCCTCCTCTCACTCCAACACGCTCTGTTCAGTGAACTGGACGTCGTGCCCAAGGTCCATCTTGAATTCCTCCGTGAACTTCGCGTGGCGGATGAAGCCGAAGCTGTACTCGAATTGTTCTCTGCCTTGACTTTCGCACCCAATGCGATCGTGGATCTGAACCTCGACGGATCCTACGATGACGACGAAGATGCACTGGAAGTTGTCCTGGCACCACTGGCGAACTACGTCCGTGAAGCACCCAATACCTACCCGGCTCCCGCGAGGATGGGACACCAGAATTCAACGAATCAACGACGCATCAACGCTGCCAACGTTGATGCAGCGTCAATGCAGCGTCAAACCATTGATGGGAAGTTGGCTGAAATACCAGAGCGGACGCGTACGGCGCTGGTACGGGACAGAGCTGGACCGGGCGGGTGAAGATTGTGTTTCTGTACATCTTTCCGCTGAGAAATCCCCGAAATTGAAGCTTCGCGTCGTTGAGTTCAGCCTCCCAATCGGGAAATTCTCATCATGAATCGTTGATGAATCGTCGAAGGATCGTCGATGCAGCGTCAAATGCTGTGCTGCAGCGTCAAAGTTTGACAGGTGAAGCGTCGAAGGTGCGTCGAAGCAGCGTTGCACCGGCATCAGTGCTGCGTCAACGATGCGTTGACTGGCATCGTGAAGCGTCGATGCTGCGTGAACAATGTCACGCTGCATCGTCAATGCGTACAAGGTAAGACGGCGGCCGTGAACTTGAATGACGTCGGAGCGGCAGCAGTTGAGCGGCGGTGGGAGATTCAACACAACTCGAAAATCAGACTCGGAACCACGCGGCTTGAACTAGTCGCTGGTGTCCCAGAGCGATCGCTGAGTCGACTGTCCGCCAAGCGCTGCACCTTAAACTTAGTCCAATCCAATCCAATCCAGTTTTCTTCTGACACGTCAAATGGCTTGCGACAAGATAGAACAGTGAGCCGGTCGTTGTTGAGACCTTGAGAGTTGGCATGTTTGGGTGAGTCCTCACCGAGTTTCTGAATGTAAAACTCATTATCAACCTGAACTCAAAGTTGATGTAAGCGAACAACCATTTATCGTGCTCACGCTTCCATCTGGACCCGAGGATCGCGTAATTTTGGGTGATAACTCTCTTGGGGACCGTAGAAGGCTGCTGAAGGAGGTATTCTGCACCTACACCCTTCCAAACTCGAGTTATTCGCGTGTTTCCCAGGTCAACTGAAGTCATTCCGTCCGAGATTCCGAGCTGTGCATCAAATTTGAGGGAGATCCGACCCTTGCCCACTGTAGATAGACATTCAAGGCATATAAAACGAGTGAAATCTCACAAACCTTAAAAAATATTGGGATACTTGAAGCGCTACAGTGTGACTGCAGCGTCAAATGTGTGACTTGAAGCGTCAAACTGTCACGCTGGCAGCGTCAACGTGATGCGTCAAAAGCGTTGAATCGTTGATTTATGGTGTCCCCGCGAGGATGCTCGCGCCCATAATTAGGCACGCGGAAAATCCCGAGTCCCTCTCACTTTTTCGACTCGCGACCTTCACACGCACATCCTTCCTTGCAGTCCCGACCTGGGAGACCAACATGTTGCTATCCATTTCGACGTATATCTTTCCTGAGAAACACGGCGATGCCCTGATCGATCTCTTGGGGTGTTCGCAGCCCGGAGTCCTCTTCTCTCATCTCCGTACCATCACGCATGTGGACCTCCGTATGGCCGAATTGACGGCGCCCGACTTTCGTACTCTGCTAGAACTCCTCTTCGATGATGCTTTGCCGAGCGTCGTGGAAGAAGCCGCTATTCGGGTGGATGCCTATGGGATCACATTCTGCGAGGTCCTTCAGGCGCTCGTCTCACAGAAGATACGCGTCCGTGCTCCTGCCACTCGAGCAGACACGACTCGAAGTCTGCACGCCCCCAATCAGAACAACTCGCACATTACTCCTTCCTTGCGTCGTCTCACAGTCGAAATCGATCTCGCCACGGCAGAACAGAAGCGAGAAATGAAGGACGCGAAGCATTTGCATTATACGTTCATCAAAACAGTCGTGAGACTCCTGCGCGCCCTACGAAACCTTGCGAACACTGGCACTTCGACTGGGCTCGACCAAGTTACCGTTCAGCAGAAGTGGATGTTCCGGGGAGTACCGGACGAGTGGGATAGCAGGAAAGAGCGGGACGACTACAAAGCGCGCTGGGTACCGGTTTCCAAGCTTGTGGACATGTTCAGCTGGGAGATGACGCCGAAGAGATTCAAGTAGTAAGTGACGCTTCTCAGGTATGTGTGCGACATCATTCAAGGCGCTCCAGAGTCCACCAGCCGAGAAAGAATCGGGTGGTTTTTGTTCAAGTTCAACGTAATCCAAAGGAAAAGTCGAACAGATAAAAAAGTGTAACAGGGTTGGACTGCAATTACATTGCGCGGCAGCGCGATTCTTTACAATTCCCCAGCGATTTTCCCCAGGATGATACCTGAGCGGTTGCAGAGTATATTTTACTGTAGGCCAGATGGAATCAAGACAATTCCTTGCAAACTTTCTCACTGCCTCGGTGTTATCGGATCGACGTCAATGATGTTATCGGATCAACGTCCGATGGCAATCAGCGGCTGGCTCTTTTCTCCTCCCACCATGACGCCCGAACTTGCGTCTGAAATCTGGCTCGAAATTGCCAACGAACTGTACGGCCGGGATGTCCGAATGCTCTCCCTAACCAATCGCCGGATCCGCGAGCTCTGCAAGACCCTCCTCTTCGCCCATTTCGATTTCCGTCCCTACCAGCTGCCGGAGTCGTATGGCACCCAACGCAGGCAGCCCAGGCTTCCAGATGCCGCAGGCGTCCAAAGAACACGGGAAAGGCTGGAATTCTGGTCCTCGGACGCCATCGCACCTCTTGTACGCACCTGCAAGGTTTCTCCGTCCGACTCGTTCGCGTCGTCGGCCGTGTCGCGGAAAAAGAAACGTGGAGTCGGGGTTAAGCCGGAATCGGCGTACATACTCCTCGAAGCATTCCTCCTCAGCCTTCAGAGGTTCAAGCGGCTGCGAGGACTCACTCTCCGCCGCCTTGATTTCAATTACGCGAAAATCCTGTCTTCCTGCTCGACTTTAAACCTGGACCATTTCGAGGTCGACCATTGCACCGTCTCGACGTCTGGTGGTCTTGCTCCGGGCGATAAACTCGTCGTCACAAAATTCAGCATGCTGGATTATGTAGTCACGGTGGATGAACGTGCTCTGGCTCTGTGGCTGGGAGGCCTCGACCGCGATGCCCTCCAAGAGCTCCATCTCCGTTGCGACCTTCCCCGCTGGAAGCAAAGCGAGCTTGCCATCGGACCTGTCTTTACCAACGTCAGCAGGCTATCGCTGACGGTGACCATCTTGGCACTCGAGCAGCATCTGCCCCTTCTTGCTCATTTCCCGGCGCTCACTGTGCTTGCAATCAAGCTCGGGGGTGGGCTGATGCACCGGATGTTATTACCCTTCCTCCACTCGCCCAGAACCTCCATTTTCCCCATCTCGAAACCCTGCATGCGTCATGCGAGTTGCTTCCCCTCTTTTGAATATGGAGGTCGCGCCATCGCTCGCTGAGGTCCACGTTGATGCCTGCCCCTCAGCCAGTCTCGTCTCCGCTTTGCGCAGAACTCTAGGTCCGGGCTTTACGAGCTCTATTTCATCTTTGGGCCTTAGGCCGTCGTGCGCAATCCTGCAGGCAGATTCCGATTCCGGCTCCGGCTCCGATTCCGATTCCTCCAGCGAGTGGCCTGGAATCCTGGCATCGGACTCAGGCTCCGATACTGTCATCAACTTCCATGGGCTCGACGAAATTCTCGAGTTCTTCCCCTTGTTAACCGCGCTTCGCGTCTCGTTTTTCTGCTTCGTTGGCTCTTCGGTGGTCAATCGACACGACAATATTAATACAATCGTGCGTATGCACCCTGCCGTTTATCCTATCCCTCCACTGACACTTTTGGCTAGCCTTCTGAACATTTCGCCGCTCTTCCGACGATGCCGTCCCTCTGCCAAACGCTCACCAATTTGTCCATTACGTGGCACTTCGAGTACGACGGTCTGTTTCGCGGCGAGCATGCAGAGCACGATGTAGCCAAGGATCAGCTTGTGGAGACAAAGAATGCACTGCTAGAGCGCTGTAGGGGATTGAAGAACCTATGGCTCGATGCCGACTTATTATTCACTTATCGATGGGAGGCCGGGATTGGAGAGAAAAATGGGAGTTTTGTTGACACTGAAGGTTTTGAATTCTGCCATACGTCGTACATATACTGACGAGCGTCTCAGCTGGCTTCATGACTGATGATTCAGACGCAGAGTCGGAGCCGAGCGTAGATGAATAACTGGTTCGCTCTCAGGTTGCCAAGCAAAAGGTTACAATGTTTTCGAAATAGACATACATCTAGATCTATCGATATTGAATATCTTCTGCATATCCTTTCTATCACACTTCCCTTCCATTACTGAGACACTGCGGCGTCGACTGTGATACAGAGCCAGACGTCCTCTGTGCCACGAGCGTTCCAGGAAACACCCTTCGTGGACGTGTGCACAATGGTGTCATCGCCAGTGCCAGCACAGATCCTCCTGAACGCACCAGCGGAGTAGAAGACGCCGATAGCCTGAGGAAGAGAACCACAGAGGTATCCCAAGGGACGGTGAAGTCAACCCATTCGCAGTATTATGCGGCGAAACGACGGAAGGCCCTACTAAAAAGCGGTCAGAATATGAATATAGAGCCAGAGAATCAAGGCGGACCTTGCTGGGCTTCGTTGCATTCGCTCAGCCGTCGACGGAGCGCTTGAATCCAGCTCTGGTTCTATGACATGATTTAGGCGCCCAAATAGACGCCCGAGCGCCTCAAGCTCGCGCCGTTCCTGGCACTCGACGGGATGATTCAGAAGGTACGTAGGAAAACAGCTAGTACGCAAGTACGAGTAGTACAGGAAGTCCTCGAAGACGACAACTGTAGATACAAGGGTATGCCCCGGGCGCGGGACGGTATGTACGTACTGTCACAGAGGTAGAGGAGCAAAGGACCTAGTATGAAGGTGGCTATGTGTATATCGCACCGGAGGATGAAGGTACGAAGGGCGGGAGGGAGTTGGAAGGAGGATATAAGTACATGGGAAGGAGTCGCAAGGAAAGTGCCCGATCCGTGCCTAAAATGGCCATGAGGAACGCAATGAATGAGCTCGGTATAATAGGTGCGCCTGAAGTTCCGGCATGAGCACCACACATGCGCACTTGGCCACCGTCGTTCCGTCGTTCCGAAGTAGTGTAGTGCGGACGAACAGGACAGGACACCAATGACGAGGTACCACCGCCGCACCAGCGTTGGACGACCAGCTCCGTTATCTCGCTCCTACGCCGACTTTACGCCGACCCGATCTTCGTGCCCGTGGGGTCAACGTCCGGACCCTCGATAACGTCGCCAAAGTCGAGCGACATCTGTCGCGGTAGCACGAGAGGCAGAGCGGGAGATCGACCGCAAGTACGCGGTTGTCGAAGTAGCTGGGATTGTCCAAGGGCCAAAAGCCAGCGACAAAATCAATGCGTACGTCGAAGGCCCAACTCGACATCATGGAACATGCGACCGAATCTACCAAAGGGTGCCCGTTGACGTCCCCCGGGAGTACGACCATCGGGTCTGTCGATATGTAGGTCTTCGGTGACCGCCCCCGTGAAGGAGGAGGACGATGCCATGGTGAAGGACGATCGATATCCTCGTCCCGTTCTCGAGTCAACGCCGCACCGAGACGACCACCTCGATCGAGCAGATGCCTCAGACAGCGCGCTATACGCGCAGGCATCGCAATCGCATTTCCACCCAGTGCTTCGACTCGCGAGGGCGACACGTATGGTAGAGCGATGATATCAGTGCCCTATTCCACGATTAGACGTGATAGTGGGGGTGGAAGAAGCAGCGGCGGGCGAAAACGGGGACCCGGATGACGATGGGATGAGAATGGCGGTGGTGATGACGAAGACCGGGACGGATGTAGAAGCAGCGTTCCCGGCGGGGCGAGGGTTTCGAGTGGCTTAATGGACGACCGGACGTGGATGGGAGGTGTCCTGCACTTGTATACGACGCCTCGAGGGAGATAGGCCTATAACCGAAAACGCTCGTGCCGCACACACGCAGCCGTCGGCTTTGTCCATGGGCATACCCGGCGTCGCCCCCGACGATCGACATATGCCGCAGTTGCGGCGACCTTGGATCGGGAGACCAAAAGGCGGATGTGGGTCGGGACTCGGAATGGGCAGCCTCAGCTCGGATGACGAAATACAGACGATTCGGGGTTGAGCGGCTGGGGTAGTCGGGCGAAGGAGGAGGTATGAAAAGATGCGGGAGGCGGCGAATGTGTGCATGAGCCGATCCAGAACTAAAGGGAAGGTGAATAAGCAGGAAGATAGCAGAAGCGAGATATCTCACCTTGCTTGTGTCGTTCTCCCAAGATGCAGCACGCACGCCTGTGATACCGAGCAAAGACTCGAGGTACTCGAGTCCGCGCAGCCGTATTCGGCGATACCGATATGAGCGTGGGCAGTCATCAATGTATCGGAACGAGCCGACGAAGGATGTCTCTGCGGACTACGGTCGCGATTAGCGAAGACGACAAGAATATGGCAAGTACGCACTCTTGTTTCTTGACAAGGATATCGAAATCGAGAGCGGGATAGGAGGAGATGAAGCAGGGAGGATCGTAGCTCAACAAGCTAGGTCGTGATTAACGGAGACTGGGAAACAAGGGGAATGGGCGATGCTCACCGTTCTTACGAGTCCGGGACGTCGAAGACAAAGGCCGAACGCACTGACTACCCAGATAAACTCAGCTTCCCGGAGGTATCTGGAATGAATATGAGCATAACGAAGATAAAGGAGAAAGAGTTCACGCTCACCTTGCCAGACGTCGTCTCGCGTCCCTCTCCCAAGGCCCACACCAGTCGACCCAAGCAAGACGCCGTCCCTAACGACCAGTCAGTCACCACTGTCGGCGGGATTGGGCAGAAGGGAAGTACGAGGGACGCGTCGTCGGTTAAGAAGCTAGGGTTGTGATTAACGGAGACTCGGAAGGAAACAGAGAGAGAGGACGATAGGGTCAACTCACCGTTCTTCGACGACACCCACACATAACGATCCTTGCGCCGCCCCTACACTGTCGCAGACGAAGCCGTGACACCGTCGCAAGTGTACTAATTGCCGATAGATTGGCTGTGACGACTTGGAAATGGCGTCTCGGCGTTGAGGGCGGGGAGAGCTGGATCTGGAATGGAGGGATGAGACCAGACTGCGGAGGAGAAAGAAGCGCAGCGAGTACCCAGACAGACTTCGTCGCCAGCGACTTGGACTTGAAAACGGTGCCTTCGAGGGAGGTAAACGACTGGTCCCTGGTGGCTTCGCAGGCGGTGAAGGTACGTCGGCTTGGAGGAGAAGCTGGCCGTTGCTGCGAATAGACTATGCGCGAGTATGAGTGAGCCGTTGAGAGCGAGGAGCGCGTACACACCTCCTAGCCCCTTCTCTCTTCTCTGTAGGCCGCAGACGGGTGGCTAACGCTCTCCATTTGTCCGAAGCGTCCGAGTCCTTGCGTGGAGGATCGCCGAGTTAGCGCTACCCTGACTGGTGAGTCTCCGCAGAACAAGGAATTGAAGCAGACGCACCGGGTATCCAAGGGACTCGACCGTGTCCCGAGGTTGACACAACTCCTAGCTCCCTCCATCGCGAGATCTCTCAGCGCCATCGACATGTGAGGCGTCCCAAGCGGGGGTTCTGGCGGAAGAACGGCGCTGAGGTGGGAGGAGGTATTGGCGGAGCAGTATCCAAAGTCGTCTGAGCGATTTCAGGCGGAACGGGGCGAAGGGAGCTTTGGTCGGCGTTGGTAGCGGCAGGAAAGTCACGCGTCACGATGTGACCCGCTCTTTCCCGTACGCCAACCTGCTCCGCTCTCGAACGTCTGCGCTGGTTCTGCGGTCGACGGCGGCGCCTGGGTCTGCCCAGGACTCTGAATACTGCCGGCCCCCTCCATGTTGTAACCTGATACTTGTCAAATCTTGGAGCCCACTCTGGCCGAGTCTAGCGTTGCTCTGGCGCGGTTTTACGACAAGGTATCTAGCATACCAGCATTGGCACGAGTGAGAAAGGCGAACGTTAATCTGGGTCGTTCTTCCGAAGCTGGTCCACCCAGCAACAGCGGCAACGTCATGCCAGTGTACTGGCGCGACTCGTTGAGCGACACGACCGAAGGCTGTGCGCGGATTATTACGATCGCTTTGGCGATCGCCTCTAATCTGACCTGACTCGGAGAATGTAATCGGCATATAAGCCTGGACCAGGCGCAGATGCAACAAAATGGGCGCACAGATCTCCCAACCCCTGATCAGCCAGAACGGTACGCCCTCCATCCTTCCCTAGTCGCCTGCCAACGTCTCCTAGTCGAAGATGCTTTCGACTGCCGCAAGGCCGAGCTTCGGGCCCAGCTCAAGGCGCTTCTCGGCGAAGACTACGTTCTGGACGTTGACAGAGACGCTGTTTCGTCGTACGTCCAAAAGAGTTTCCAAGGCGACCTTGGGACGTTGCTTTGGCTGTGCGTTTTCACTCGTCCTACCGCGCTCTTCCGGAGACCCGCTCAAAACGCCGTACAGATATTTCGAGGGCCTTGTAACTGGGTTGCAGAAGTTCGTCAAGAGGTACGGCGAGTCGGGCAAGACGTGCTTCAATCGCGTCGTAGCCCAGCACAAGATTACCCTCAGTGTAAGCCGCCGATTCCCTGGTCCTTGCCGCACCACTCATTACAGTGCCCTCAGGTCAACCCCGCCAGCGACAAAAGCGATACCATCTCTGCCGCCATCCATCACGGTGTCTATTACATCCAGACCGCTTTGGGATGCCAGGCGTCGTTCCCTCGATGCATCAAGACATTATCTCCATCCTGAACCTCATCGACCCTATTCAGATGTCCATGAACGTCCTGGACGGCGGCGAATCCCTCGTAGTCGTTCACGAGCGCTCTCAGCCTCCTTATCCCACATGGGATAGGCTGATTGAACACAGACTGGTTCCGGCAGACATGCCATCCTACTATATCGAGTACAGCGCCCTCGTTGGCTTCAGAAACAACCTCCAAAATTTCAGGAATCGACTTGGTGAGTCTTGCTGTACATGACACCTGGCTTGCTGACGCCGCTAGGACAAAATGGCAATACCATCGCATCCCTAGTTCAGGAGCTCATGACGGTGGAGCCATTCTGTCTATACCGCGAAGAGCCCAAATCGGCCAAGGAAGCACAGCGCACACGGCCCTTCATGATTGCGAATGGCACTGCGTATATTGAGGTAAGCGGTATATTTAGGGTCGGCCTTGGATTGCATCTCATTAGATTACAGCTGAATCAGGAGGACCTGACTGAAGAGCTGGTGGCGAGCATGGCTCGACGCTTCACATAGTAGGAACCATCTCATGATCTTGTCCTAGCTGCGTCTCAGAATAGACTGGACCTTAGTTAACAAAAATACGTCAGAGAGCCCGGTGTTTCTCGTTCCGTACAACATGTTTGAGCCGATCCTGCGTGTACCGTTCAACCCCTAACCCCTATTAGCCGCACTCACTGGCATCCGTAGCCGCAGCATTTTGCTAACGAACGCTCCGCACCTTGTGAACTGTACCATGAATATCAATAACAGAGTCTTCACATTTTTCAATTTATAATTAGTGGATACGTCTAACCTCCGCATGAGATTGGACCAATTTCTGAACGTCCTCCCTGTACGGGTCCAGCACGCCTCTTTCTCCGACCCGCGCAGGGGGGATTATCTTCGCCATCGAACACAGCTTGTCGTGCAGCTCTGTGTCGGTCGACCGCATCGGATTCAAGATGTATCTGCTCCCCTCCGTCTGCGGCTCAGGAAATGCTCGAGCAGTCCGACTCGGAAGTTCCATAACATGCATATCCACGCGCCAGTCCCGTCTTGCTCGTTGGTCTCCGAATCGTCTGATCTCCGCCGCAAGACCCGCAGTAACCTTGTCATAGTACATATCCGACGTCGTCACGATTGTGCCTCCAGCGCTATCAAAGGTGAACGTTGTGAGTGGAATGCAGCTGGGTTCGTCGTGGATGCGGGCCATGAAGTTCAGTGAGACGTCGTCTTGCTTGCGGAGATATTCGTGGTGCATGAGTGCTTTGAAGAATGCGCGATCCTTTGGGCTGAAATCTTCAGACAACTCTGAAAAATTAAAGATGAGCAGTTTTTTTTTTTGCAACGATGGAACAAGGAGACGAACCTCTACGTCGCTCTCCCAAAGAAAGGCACTGTTCTCGATGCATACCACTTCTGTAGTCCGTTTTCTGGCATTCCTTCGAGCAATAGTACACTGTCAAACACCCCGAGCAACGTCGCAGCAGTTTTTTGTCGGAAATAATACCACACTGTTGGGGATTTTGGATTCAGGACACACTCGACGCCACGAGTTCCACGCACCTGCAGATTGTCACATGCCCGCAAATAGCGCTGAAAACCGCCCGCCTCATATGCATCGAAGGGCTCCAATCTTTCAATGAAAAAAATGAACATCTGGCTCCAATGGAAAGCGATATTATGCATGGCACGTCGGAACTGTTTCAGTGGGTCAAGATTGATAACCTTGTGCAAAGCGATCTCCAGTTCGGCGACGACTGAATGAAACATCGTGCTGCTCCGGATGTGGTAGTACAGGATGGACCACATATTCTGGCTGATGATTTTATCGTCGTACACGTCCTCCGGGCCGTCGAAGTATGCAAACAGGAGCCCCGCGCGCAGAGCTTCGACCACTCGTTCTTGCCGGCGAGGGAGGCCAAGGTAGGCGCTGATCAGGAAGGTAACGTCATACAGAGGATTTCCGGATTTCATCGACAACGAAGGAAAAGAAAGGAGAGACCTAGCGAATTCCGATTTCATGAGTGCACGACAGGCGAGGACCAAGGCGGCCACAACTCCGTGATCTAAGAGTAAGATGCAGAGTTCTGGTCGGTGCCCCCCTGCGTCGTGCAGCAAGTACATGGCCCCAAGGATGTGCGAGAGGCAAAGGATTGGAATGGGAATGATCCCGTCGGCGACTACGAGGTGGAGGGTCTGGACCAGGATGCTCGCCAAGGCGTCCCACGTCCCACCGAGACCATCGATGGCCTCAAATAGAGCCTCATCGTCAATTCTCCTGGTTTCTTGGTACTCGCCGGCGTCCGAGGCGAAGGTTACGATGGAGCCGACTAGGCTCTGGGCCGAGGATTTTATTTGAAAGAGATGACGCCAAGCGAAGCCGATGAAGTGGAAGAATCCAGGACAGGCAGTAGCCATTGAATGCTTTCGGGCCCGGGCACCACCGTGCACCCCATGGAACATATTACCATGAAAGAATGTAATGAAGTGGGCGTAGAATTCGAGTTGACTGCCGCTTCCTCCGGTTCGAACTGTAGAGTGGAGAAATTCCGCCCATCGCCAGCCGCGCTCCCAAAGCTCGTCTAAGGCGGCAGCTGGTACAACGCCGCGTTCGACCAAAGACGATAGCGCATCCACCGATGCCGAGACGCACGAGATGCGTTCGCAGAGAGAGGCCACACCACAGGTTTCCAACTCCTCGAGCGGTTGAGTATCAAGATTTGCGTAAAAAGCCGGGATGAGAAGTGGCAACGAGCGAGTTGGCGTGCCCGGAAGAGCCAACCTGAGGGACGATATATCGGTGAAGGACCCGCGGGCTGCGGCCAGTGCTTGGGTCTAGGGTCATCGGGTGAGTCCACAGAAGCGATACGGAGAGCGTCATCACCTTCAATTGCGCAGGAAGCTTTTGAAGATTTTTCAAGTCGAGAGATGGATGCATCGTGCCGAATGGTGGTGGGCTAAATAACCGGTCAGGCGATGCGGATAGTTTGCAGTCTGGTTTATCTCGCGAGACAAGCTCGTCGCAAAGAACGTGTAGGTCGGAAGCAAGCCGCTGTTAGCCGACGCGGGTCTAGACCGTTCCATGATGATGGTCACGACTCCGTCACGCCTTCCTTCATCGACCACCACCTCGAAAAGAATGGCCGTTCCATCCAGTATTCTCACGAAGTCGGTTTGCAACGCAATGCAACGTATCGCGCCGACGGTACTCGCTGGCTCATGGGATAACGTCCGTCTGCATCGCGACGAGAATGGTAGATGCTGATCTTTGCGTAGGTGGGCTTGATTCTCGGTGAGTTTCTGGGTCTACGAGGTTCAGAAGTCGAGCAGACTGACTGAAAGACTCAGAATCTCCTGTTCCCAGCACTTCTGCTACCAACAACCGTGTTCTCCTAACTATCGAGTGCGTCCCGTCGTGTCTTTCCTCATCCACCGACTAACACCGAAACCAGTCTGACGCCGGCAGTCTGCGACGAGGCTCTCGCTCTCGGCGCACGGATGCTCGTATCGTATCACCCTCCCGTCTTCCAAGGCCTCAAAAGCCTCACCCTCTCTTCCCCGCTTCAAACGAGCCTCTTGCGTTGTGCGGCTGGCGGTATATCCATATACACGCCGCATTCCGCGCTGGATAGCGTATGGGGTGGTGTCAACGACTGGCTTGCGGGCATAGTTTCTGGGCGCGAATCTGACCAGCGGGTGTTGATTCTCGATACGATACGGGGCAACTTGAAAGGCGGGGAAGGAAGGAGGGTGGAGCTGGAGGAGCCGGTGGAGATTAGTGAGCTAGTGTCGAGGATTAAAACGGGGCTGGGTTTGTCATCTGGTGCGTCCTCATACTTCTCTTGTTCTTCCTCTGGATAACCCTTTCGCTTCGCATAGTCCAGGTTGGTTATTCACCCATTCGCGAGGACCACATCGTGCGCAGCATCGCCATTTGTGCTGGTTCTGGTGCATCGATGTTCGCGGGATTGAAGGAGGACGCAGATGTGTATTTCACGGGTGAAATGCAACACGTACGCGCTATCCTCCCTTCCATTTCGCTAGCTAATCGTATCGTTAGCATGAGGTACTCGCTGCGGTCGCGAAAGGCATTCACGTCATTCTGTGTGAGTCCTTCGCTCCCCTTAATTTCCGGATTCTCAGATATCGTATTCACAGGTGGCCACACCAACACTGAACGCGGGTACCTCCCTATTCTTGCGGACAAGCTTCGTGCGGAACTAGGCAAGGAGGCGGCGTCCGAAGTAAACGAGACAGAGGTCCTCGTTAGCGAAGCCGACAGAAACCCCCTCGCGCTTGTTTAGTGAACGGTATGTACCTCCACTGGCGCCCTAGCCACCGCACTCATCCGTCGCTGCAGAGAATGCCTACTCTCTTGCAACCACGTCCCATCGTGCCAGGAGAGACAACGCAGCTGCGTGCCTGAGGCGTGATGACTTCCTAGCACCAGAATTCCAACCTCTCTGATAGTTTGCGGCGGTTTGCTGCATCTGAAAGCAAGGCTTGTTTGACGTGTGTGCGTTGTATGACGGTGCGTAGAAAAATCAAAGAGGGGGCATTGGAGAGCTGTCTGAACCGATCGGTGGCGAGAGAAGGTTTTGCAAGAGCGCTGGCGCCAGTATGCGCCATTCGAGCCAGCCTCTGCTCATTCATAGACGCGCGAATTGACCTCGTAGATCATCGCCTAAATTTGACCAAGATCATTCGCAGGATTCACAGCCTCCCCATCATTCACAGCTTGCTCTTGACGCCCACGCCATGAGTCGAAGCCACGACATTCCCCCAGAACTCTTCGACGAGATAGCACAACGGTGCACCCCATCGACTCTTGCTGTGCTTTCCCGCGCCTCTCAGTACATCGCCCAGCACCATCTTTACCACCGCGTCGCGATACCGCATCCCAGGCACTCTAACGATACGGCGGACCGAATCATCAGCTGGTCGGCTGCGGTTCTCAACAACCAACGTCTTGCTCTCCGGCTACACTCATTCTGCTTGGGTACATCGACGGAGGAGCCACAGGGTTATTACGAGTCCAGACGCGAGTCGGCAAACACATTCGAATCGGCCCTTCGCCGCTGCGTCAATTTAAAACAACTCAGTATATTCATCTACCGTAATTTGCGTATGTGGCGTGGTATCAATGGACAGCTGGACTCACTCTTTGCAGCCTGGTCTATCTCAAGAACCTGGGGACGACTTCTGAACGATGCTGGGTGCCCCTTCCACCTCACTCACATCCATTCCGTTGGGGACCTGCAGCTTCAACCGTCCTTTTTTCAAACTCAGAGGTATCTACAGGTCGTGTCGCTTCCGACGTACAACCACCCGGACATCCTCGAGAGACTCAGGTCTCATGCGCTCGTCGCTGCACATGTGGCAACGCACACCCAATCCATCCTTCCTGCGCAATCCACACGCTGGAAGCTCGAGCGGGCATTTATTCGGCTCAAGACGCCCAGCTCTGACCTGGCAACTCTTGCAACGTACGCCGAGACGTTACAGGTGCTCACCCTCGAACGGACCCGTGGATTGGGTTTACGCCTGGATGCGCTGATTTCTCTCGTCGCGACGCATCTCCCGCTCTTGCTCCGTCTACATATCCTGGAAGCCGCACCCTCGGATGCACGCCGGAATGAGGGAAACCTCCAAGAAGCGCTGAAGGGTTTTATCGCTCTCGAATCGTTTGTTCTTCACCTCAACGTCGCAATTCCAGACGTCTCAAAGCCCGCGACCACTGGCCCGCGGATGATCCTGCCTCGCAACCAAGTGACGTTCCAACCCTCCCACACAAATATCCTGCGGGATAGCCCAGATGGCAGCGTGCATAGTGTCTGCGGTTTGGAGCCGTGTTCACGGGGCCTGAAGGACATGGCGTATCGCATCATTCGTTCGCGAAGCACACTACTTCATGTGGAGCTTGGTGTGCGCATCAGCCCGAAAGGTAGTGGGTGCCACCACTGCAACTCGCAGATGATGAGCTGTGTTTCGCAGAGCTTAACGGTGCCGCGCAAGGTCATTGGGTGCAGGATTGCCTGGAAGTTGAGGTTTAATGCGCACGAGGATTTTTTCCACTTGTAAACACAGATCCATTTTTACATTATATTTATCTGGATGCTCGGTCCTGTTGTTTTTTCCGTGTGGAGGTGAGATTTCAACGTCTCGGACAAAATGGCGCCATAGAAAATATGTTAGTGTTCAACTTGGGTACAATGCTGCTAGTCCCACTGTGATTCTTCGAACCGAATACATAACCGGTTAGTATACCTTCTCCATCGCCTCGGACCGTCGAGATTGCGAAACCGAGATTGATTGATTTTTCGATTCAACACGTCTCATCATATCACCGCACTGGCACATGATCCGATCGATAGCTCCTGTCTCCTCCCACCATGGCGCTGGAAGTCGCGCCAGAAATCTGGCTCGAAATCGCGGACATACTGCCTCCTCCCGCTCTTGCGAACCTTTCCCTCGCTAATCACCGGTTCCGCGAGCTCTCCAAGCCTCGCCTCTTCGCCCATTTCGAGTTCCATCCCTATGCGCTGGACGTCACCGCGCCCAACATCAAGCAGGCCTTGTTTCCAGAGGCCGAAAACTTCCAAAAATTGTCCGAGCGGCTGGAATTCTGGTGCTCTGACGCCATCGCGCCTCACGTACGCACATGCATGGTGTCTCCCTGGCTCGATGGAGACGGGATTACAAGGGATTGGAGGTTCTCGGCTAGTCCCACGCCATTTGTACTCCTCGAGGCATTCCTCCGGAATCTTGGGAGGTTCAAAGGGCTGCGAGAACTCTCTCTGCATCGCGTGGACTTCCAGTACACGACATTGATTGCCTCCTACGCGGCTCTCAACCTCGGCTCTCTGCGTCTTAGCAACTGCGATGTTTTCCCGGTTGCTGATATCGCTGTCGGCGACAATAAACTCGAGGTCAAGAGATTCCGCCTTGACGACGATAGGGGAAATGCGACCGCTCTGGCTCGTTGGCTGGCCGGGTTCGATCCCAATGCACTCGAGGAGCTAGAACTCCATTACCGTCTGCCTCCATGGCACGAAAGCGAGCTTGTCGTGGAACCCTTTCCCAGCATCCGCGTCCTGTCGCTGAGGGGCGTAGGCGTCCAGGAGGCCTTGCGCTTTCTTGCGTATTTCCCGGCCCTCACCAGCCTCTCGTTCGACGACTGGGCGCCGCTTGGGTCGACGGATCTTGACCCTCCGGTGCAACTCTGTCTTCTCAAGCTCAAAAACCTCCATGCGTCGAGCGAGCTGCTTCCGCTCTTCTTGAATAGGAAAGCCTTGCCATCGCTCGAGAAGCTCAGTGTACTCTGCACACCATCCACTCTTGTCTCAGCTCTGCGTACGATCCCGACTGAGAGTTTTTCGCGCACAATCTCGTCTCTGGTGCTCTTGATCTATCTCACGGGGGACCGCCCCCCGCATATGGAATCCGATTCCACTACCAGGTATCTCGGCGAGATCCTAGAGTTCTTCCCCCGGTTGCAAAAGCTTCGCATGAACTTTCCCAAAGTCGACGCGGAAGACGGTGACGATCTAATCGTTCGTGTTCATCTTCCTGTCAGGTCTTTCTACTGAAACTCGACAAGCCTTTGGACTATTTTGTGACTCTGGCCACTCATGTGTCCTTCCCACCGAGCCTCACTGCGCTGTTTATTACATGGGAACTCGAGTACGAGCATGTGGGCCATCCTCCAGGGGAAGATGCAACGGAGGATCCGCTTGTGAAGCTCAAAGATGGGCTGCTGAAGCGCTGTCCTGCATTAGAGAGTCTCTGGCTCGATGGTACTACCGACGGTAAGACATTTACTTATCGGTGGGAGGCCGGGTTCGAAGACGACGATGGGAGGTTCGATGAAGATCTGAATCGAGGTGGGCTTCTACTCGTGAACACACGTGGTCCGATGCTGACGCGCTTCAGACGACATCACTCTCTTGCGGGAAGCGCTGTACTCGAGTCTTTGAGTAGCAATTTGCTAAGAGTTGGCTAGTTCAAAGCCGAAGAAACTTCAAGTTGGCGTCGAATTCAACACTTGTTGAAGAACGATTTATGTATGATGCCAACGACTCAGCACCGTGCCCAAACCGTAAAAACAATTACACAAACTTCTCAACAACATGTAGTATCGTGCTGGCACTCCGGTTTTTCATCGACTCTCGAGTGTGGCGGACTTCGGACCGCAGAGCAAGGCGCATCAAGCATATGACTCGGCGCCAGGCGCTTGCTCCCAGTCATTGATTAGCGAAATTTTTGACAGGTGGGACAGCTGAACCCTAGACCGCGTCCAGTAACCGTACCAGGTTTGTTGAACCAGAGAGCATGCCGATGGTTAATCGTGTTCAACGCCGATTAACCTGCGCTGAACCATGCTCAGCTACGCCATTGCGACTGGTCGAACAGGTCGGTTGATTGGTTCAACGTTTCCACCGCTCAACTGTGTTCAACCGATGAACCTGTTGAACAAGGACGGCTGGCGTTCGACCGTTAACGGTCGGTTGAACGGTTCAACTGTGAGCAGTTTAGCGGTTGGATTGAGCGCTGGGAAGGGTCAGAAAAAGGAGCATGCGCCAGGATTGAACCAACGCGAGGAGAGCGACAAGCGGAAAAGAGGGCAAAGGCCGGCATAACCACTAGACAATGGCAGCGACAAAAAGCTCCCAAACTGTACGCACACATTACGTGCATCGAGCGTTTCTCAGCTGCTAAGTATTGAAGCGTCAAGGTCGTTCATCGCGTTTAACTATGTGCGGCGTTGAATGGTTGAATGGTTGAATGGTTGAATATTCGAAGCAAGTTACACCAATTGAACATGGAAACTATACGGAACAAGTCGCGGAACTTATGAGGAAGCAAAAGACAAGAGACTATACATATAGCAATATGTCGATGAACGGTTGAACGGTTGAATAGCGGGACCGGTTGAACGGTGATGAATGGTTTAATGGCCAGATAAACGGACCAGGAATGGGATGAAGAAAGAAAAGGAGAAGGAGGTGTGCATAGAGCGGTAGCCTGGCATGCTAAAGATCATCAAGTGTACCGCTCGACTACTCAGTGGGCAACGTACCGAAGGTCTCAGATCTCTTCGTAAAACCAGCCAGGCTTGGCACGTCCACCCGACGCACTCTTCTTCTTTGTTTTTGGTGCCGCCTGTTGAGTGCGGGACGACTTGCGAGTCGAACCACTAGGACAATCTTGAACCAAGATAGTCGATACAAATGAATTATAGCTTACCTCGCTTCTGCGTTGTGAAGGATCTTTGCCTTCTTTTGCTTCGATCCACCAACCTCTGCATCGCTCGAGGACTTTCGCTTCTTGTTGATAGGGATGCGCGGCGGACTAGGGGGCGGGGGGCTCAGTGAGAGGGAGCCCCGGTCCGACTGCGGCGGAGGCGGTGGAGGGGGCGGCGGCGGTACGGGTGGTGGAGGCGGTGGCGGTGGTGGTGGCGGCGGCGGCGCGGGCGGTACGGGCGGTACAGACGGTACCGGTGGCGCGGGCGGTGAGGCGAGCACCGGAACTTGGGGATCCGGAGCAACAGGAGGTAGGCGCTCGATCGGACGGAATGTAAAGGGCAACGTCGATGTGATACTGCTGGTCTCCAGAAGTTGCTCGGCAAGGCGAACAACATCAAGGATGCTGAGCTTGTGTGGATCTGTCAAAGCAACCCAGAACTTGTACTTCTCCACGTCGTAGTGCGCCTCCAAATCGGCCCAGGGCACGATGTGACCAGGATTGGCGGCACCTGTGACACAAATTGATAAGCAGATAAGATTGGAGATAAGATAACGCACCCCACACAGCCGAAAGATAATCACTGATGAGCACCCGAAGCTCGGTCAAAGTCTTGTTACCGATATCGACTTGGGGAAAGACGGGGTGTCGGTTCGCGTTGCGAGGAATATGTGAGCCTAAGGTTGGGATGGATGCTGCATCGCATCAGCCGATGCAGTGACGCAGAGAGAGAGCTCACCCGGAATGGCCTTGGTGCAGAACCCCGACCACGGCGCTCCAAAGTCACGTTCAAGTGTATCCCCGCCGAAGTTGAGGTGATTTTGGGTGCTATGTGCATGGATGCTGGGAGTTTGCTCAATATCGCCGACCAGGAAGGGAAATCACGCCACGTACACTCCCGTTTCAAGGTCGTTGGTGGACGGATCACGGAACCCGTATGCAAGAAAGAACTCGGCATGACCGAGACGCCCGTTCTGAGCTAGATCACGCAGAGCCAAGGCGACGTGGCCCGCGAAACTGGCCTGGTTTCTGCGCCGCCTCCGAGTGAGTAATGAAGGAAGGAGAAAAACAAGTGACGTACTCAGAGACATCTGCCGCCTCCGCAGCTGCCAGGTCGTCCCATTGCGCACGCTGCTCATCCGTAAGCGCGTCCCACCGACGCTTCACCTCACTCTGGTACACTGGCCGCCCGGGAGCATCTGGCGCATGCCCACGCAGTTGTTCCGAGAGATCTTGAGTGGCCGCGAAGAGCTTGCGTCCCGATTTTACTGGTGGGAGTAGAGGATTCGGACCGGAGGGGGAAACGAGAGGTGGAGCCGAGTGGTCTGTGCGTGCCCAGATCTGATGGCGATAGTTGGTAAATTTGCGAATGATTTTCTGCTGAATCATGAGTGCGAGTAACCGAGAAAGAGTGGAAGACAGACCTCATACCACTGGGCGCGGGTGAACTCTGGACCCAAGTCGGAGAATAGAGGTGTCTCGATGATCTCGGAAGCCTTGCTCTTCTTCCAACGCGTAAGTTCGGGACCGCGATTGGGGTAGCTGTTGAGGACGACAGCCCATGCATCGAAGTAGCTCTCGATGTAGTCATCCTGGGCTTGGCTGAAACAGCTCGGGCGCACCATGGGTCAATCCGAGGAAGTGATGAAGGAGGGAGGGAGGACGTGGGAGCGGAGGGGAGGGGAGGGGAGGAGAGGAGAGAGGGAATCCGCAACGGGGAAAAAAAAAGACAAGTCCTTTAGTTATTCATGAGACAGCCATCGGTGAATCAGCCAAAGCACGAGGAAAAAGAAAGATGCACCAGTTGGAGGTGAAACATTTCCGATATGCCCGATATCAGCAGCGGCCGTGCGCGGAGCCGGTTGCACCGGAGGCTTAAAGAAAGTTGCCATGTGCAATCTTATGATTTCTTTAGGGAGAGCATGCGCGGTGCCGGAATAAAATGCTTTTGCCAAGCTGTTTGAAGGAGCCTGTCTCAGTCGCGCATCGCCCAACCACGAAACGAGCACATTCCAAAGTTGTTCACTCACCAGGTAAAAGCACACGGCAGTGACTGCGCAAATCTTGTTTTGCCAAGATAATCTTGCTTAAACAAGGTTGCCGCGCGTGAAATCTTCGCATTTTCTTTGGGCTTGCATCTAGAGTCGGGAAGAAAATGCCTTAGCCCGCCGGCTTGAAGGAGTTTCAGTCTGCCATGCATCCGAGTCGCAACCACAGTATGAGCACTTTCCAGAGGCAGTAATATTCACAAGACTTCAACCTAGCGCACATCAGCCAACCAGCACATTCCAGGTCGCAGCAACAGTTTTCACGAGGATTCTGAGCTAGCCGTGCATCAGCCAACCACGAAACGAGCCGCAGTAGCCGTTTTCACGGGGAGTTTGAGCCGGTCGTGTATCAGCCAACCGCGAGACGAGCACATTCCGGTTGGTGTGACAACGGCGCAAATCTTGTTTTCACAAGATAATCTCGCTTGAAGAAGGTCGCCGTCCGTGTCTTCTTTGCGCTGTCATATGGAGTGCAAAAAAAAAAAGCGGTCTGATGGTAACACCGTGACACTTCTCAAAACGGCTCATCACTCTGCAGCCGGGCGACCTTATATTTTGCACTCGTCTTCTTTGCCGTTCTCATTACCCCCTCACCACGCGCTACCCTCTCCTTCTCATTAACCTCTCACCACGCGCTACCCTCTCCGTCTCCCCACCATTCACAATGGCACGCAAGTCAAAGAATCATCTTAAAGGTCAGAGCTCGATTCTGCGGATCCTTTTGAGACTGACTATTATTAAGGACGGCACCCCGCATCGACGCCAGGAGCGCGTACAACTTCCTCTTCCTCATCCACCCCAACACGCAAATCCAAATCGTCGTCTACCTCCCCGTCTCACTCGTTGGCCATTGCCGAAATCATGGACAGTGTCGGCATGCACATCACCTCGCCCGGCGACTTGAAGAAGGGACATTGCATGAACCTTCTCAAGGCTGCGCTCGATGTCCATTTTGTGGGTAATATACATGCTCGTGAGTGGGTGCGCGCGTGAGCTTTCGTGAGGTTGCACGCCATCATCGTGAGTTTGATGGCAACTTTCGTGAAGTTGACGCTAGCTCACGAAAGTGAGATGCAAGTGTCACACTCAGTTCATCACTTCCATCACTTCCATCAAACATGCCGCAACTGCCGAGGCCACAACAGCATACACAATATACCTTAGCCTAACCCTAACCAGCCTAACCTCTAACCAACCTAACCTCTAACCCCTAACTCTAACCAACCTAACCACTAACCCTAATCACTAACCAACCTAACCAGCCATAACAGCCATGAGATAGCTGTGATGCCATCAAACTCCGCCATGCCGGCCGTGCAAGGCCCGCTAGCGTGAAGTCATGAAGTTGACATCACGTTGGCAACATCTCAACAGCTCGTAATGCGACATCTCTCCAGTTTGATGGAAAGTCGACACCTCACGAAAGCTAATCGGGCGCTCACTCACGAACATGGTGAAGGCCCCCATTTTGTGGATGTCAAGTGCCCCTCGTCTGTTCAACCCGGCAGCGAGGCTGCATCGTGCCTGGCTGAGAATCACCGCCTCGGACGAATGGTGCAGCAAAACAAGGGGTACTCGACACACCCAGAGAAGGCCGGCGCGTGGCAGGTGTTTGTGAGTTGTTCTCTTTATTTTGTGTTCGCTCTGAGCTCTATCTAGTGTCATACTTGCAACCGCCAGGTGTATCGAAGCGCCAACGAGTACCCGCTCATCAACAACCAACGTGTTCAAGATATACTGGAAGCCCTCCATCGCGTCTCTGCTGTATCGGTCAGAACGCCTGCCAAAAAGTGTGCTGGTGCGTTTCTTTCCCATTGAGTCATCAACCCGTTCTTATTCTAAATTCGACGTGCATAGCTCGTCAGCCACCTCTCCCTCTCGCATCGGCTGTGGACTCTGGTAAGTTTGTTCCAACTTTCCTCTTACTGCTCACGCTTCTCAGTGCCCCTTGTCAATGCACTCGACGAAGCCCTTCTCAATAACTTTGGGCCAGTGCCGGCTGCTCTACGTCTTCCGAGCGGTAAGCACTTCTTGGTGCCTTGGTGCTCGTGTCCATTGCTCAGGTCTCCCTCTGCTAGATTTTCAGGCTTCCGTTCGCGCACCATCCGAGGTATCAGATACTGGTAGTCACTATATCGCGGCGTCTCCTTTGGTGGAAGCTGTCGTCTACACAAAGGATGGACTCGTCATGCCACGGAACTTGGATATTCGCGCTGATACCCCGGCTGACGACGAGTTGGTCTTGCCTGTGAGTACCTCTCCACGTTCACGATGTTGATTTTCATCATTCCATTCAAGCCGCTTCTCCTTCAGAGCGATCTTGGCGATTCTGATAAAGAGAACAAGGCTATGGGCCTCGCCAATGTGTTCTCGGCAGGTTGGTCTCTCATAATGCATTAGAATATCTTCGACTGACTACATAGACCCTCACGCTCGCGCCGCCTCCGTCATCTCAATCAGCTCGACTGAGACGTCGTCTTCCTCTGAGGAGTCCGAGGACGTGCGCGACATCGGCAACAGCGTAATTGTTGTAGTGTTCTTCAAGGTATGTCGTGTTGTCTCCGCATGCAGGGACCTATTAACACGCCACAGAAAGGCGAACTTCCCGTTATCTTCAAAGCTCACCCTGACACCGATGAACGCACTTCACACGGCTTCAGCACCCTCTGTCTCGCTGACTACATGCACAAGTTCACCGGAACCGGGTTTCCAATGGGCCGCCCGTTGGAGCGCTATCTCCCCGGTCTGGGTCGTAGTAAGCAGTGGGTCAAGTATCGACTCACTAAGCATATCATCATTTCGCCACGCGACGATGTGGTGTACATCCGCATCAAAGATCTGCCGGTCCGCCTTCCGGACCATGTCCTCGACCTAGTTCTGGCCTCGCAGGGCGTGCGTGAGGTCCTTCTGTTGGATTAACCGCGGTCGCGAGCTTCAAAATAGAATAGATGTTCTCTCAGTCGTTAACTTTACTTGCGGCGTACCAAAAGTGTGTATTTACTTACTCACACCCATATTTTTCAGTCTGTTTCTTTAAATATAGTTTCGTTACAAATCTCCTTTTTGTTACAGTCGCAAAATTTTCAGACGGGAAATAACTGGCTTCGACTGGGACGCGTGGGGAAGAAGCATGACTGTGTGATGGGCCATCAAATCCAGGCGTGTTTGTCAGCGCTTGCGTGGCCCTTGGTAACCGCATCTTTCGTCTATTGCCTCCGTCCTCTTATGTCTGCCTTCTGCCTTCCGCTACCTCGCACGCAACGGACGTCCCATCGGTGTTTTACCTTCCTCTCCGTTACAGAGGTTTGCAGGAGTGATTGCAGTCGTGATTTTTGATTCGCTTGTTTGGCCGTGTTTATTTAGACCAATCTAGACTCATTTGTGACTTTGTCACAACCCTGCCTCAGTTCTCATGAACATCGACATCGCAAATCGGAGCGCTATCTCGGGCAACCCCGCCGTTTCACTCTCCAAACGACCGCCTGGCGCCCACCCCTATATTCTTGACCGATAGGGCCAGGTACGCCGCGTAGCCGCTCGGCCCGCTCCGCTTTCATCCGACCTTTTGACCACATTTCCAGCGGCGGTCTCGACAATGTACGATGATGTTTGCCAGTCTCCCTCGAATGGTGGGCCTTCCCCCCTCCTTCTCTATGCTCTTGTTCTCTGGCTGAGGGCAAGCAATATACAGTGCCTGGCCCTTGCGCTAGCAGCCGAAATTTCAGCGATGGGACGTTGCCGAGGGCAAATTTTTCAGCCAGTGCGTCCGGGACAAGAGCTACAAGGCACTCCTGAAGGCTTTTGGCTCGCTTCGGTGGGCAAAGTTGCACGAACCGTCGGTGCAGATGCTGAATCCGATTCAGGAACGGACTGAACCGCTATATAGAGGCGGAGAAGCACGAATTTCACCACAATCGCCATGAGACGAGTCCTCGCAAACCCCACTGCTGCCTCTCCCCTTCGTGCCAACTCTCGTGCGCCGCTCGCGCGCAGCTACCGCGAAAACTTGGTGCCTGTCAATGCTGCCCCGCCCAAACCCTCCGATTACTGGCTTGCCCAGCCGGCCTGGATTGGTATGGGTCTAGCAGCTTAATAAGCTATCCGATCTGACCGATGACCCTCAGATGGCGCCAGCAACCCTCCGCTGTTCTTCTCGAGTGCGGCGGACATCTACAACTCGTTGTCGTATTACAACCCGCAACATCCCAACATCGACTACTTTCTCGACCAGGCTCTCCGTGAGCTCGACTTGCCGCCAGTTCCGGGTTCTGGACTCGGATCCGAGAACCAACCGCCGTCGTATGCTGGTGCGTCTCTTGTCTTTCATCGTCCGCCTCCCTGTTCATGTGCTTCTCAGCTGTCACTTCGAGCGGGTCCACGGTCCACGACAGCAGCGCCGCAGGCCCATCTGACAGCAGCAACAACTCGGTGCCTCCCCAAACATCCAATCAGCAGCCAATCGGTCGAGCTGCATCGAATGAGCTCTCCGTTTCCGTCGTGGTGCACTATCCGGAGCCACTCAAGTCCGCACCGTCTGCATATCGCTCAAAAAACCAGCCGAAGATGCTCAAGACCGCGAAACTCGTCGTGATTGACATAAACACGGCCACACGCGGCAGCGTCGTCACCGCCATGCTCGAGGCTCATGCTCTCGAAAAGGATTATGCCCTTGGTGCCCATAGCGGCCCGCCGTTCAAGATGTCGTGGACAGGCTCAAGGTCCTTCCTCCGCATTCCTGTCCGTGCATTAGCTGATAACGTCCTAGCGGCGGCAAATCCGGTGCTCCTATCATCGATACCGACACCGACTTTGGCATTGCTCTCGCCGCACTCAAGAAGAAGACCGGGCCCGCCGTCGTCATTGAATATAACCTCAATGACATGGAAGGCCATCGTATCCTTAAAAAGCGGGTGAGTGTAGTCTTCCATTTGCAATTCTCACTCATGATTCAGCTTTCTTTCTCTTCCTCTTGCTCTACCTCGTCCTCCCCCTTCTCCTCCCCACCATCGTCACCATCTCCTCCTCCCAAAAAGGCCTTACCGCGTGACGACGACGACGACGATCATCCAGAGCTCCTTTATGGAACCAAGGTACGCCGGTGTATTTCTCCAGGCGTGAGTCTGATGCTATTACAGATTCCCCGTGTCGATGACTACAGCATTCAAGACCAGCTGCAGGGCGACATGATCCTCAAAATCCAGAATAAGTGGAAGTGCGACAAACATCAAGGAGAGAATGGGAAGGTTGGGCATTGCTACATCGACGTCGATGGGAATCATATGGGATTGAATATGCGCAAGTTCAGAGCGTGGGCTGCTGCAGTTGTACGTGGAGCTGATAATACACCGTGATGCAAATGATACTTATTTTGACGAAGGTTGCTGGCGACGCTACGGTTCATGTGCCACCGAATACAGCCGACTTTGACGGAGTCCGCGATGGGCGTACCTCACGGCCGCGGGGTCGGCGTAGCGCTCCCGAGCCCAGCACCAGCTCGGACACGTCAAACGTCTTGCTTGCGGCGATGCTGCCCATCCTAGCCAGCATGTCATCGAAGGCCGACCCGTTCCGGACCCC
Organism: Mycena amicta; assembly: GCA_029282125.1. Classification (NCBI taxonomy): domain Eukaryota; kingdom Fungi; phylum Basidiomycota; class Agaricomycetes; order Agaricales; family Mycenaceae; genus Mycena; species Mycena amicta. Next base: position 235,337 of record JARIHP010000055.1, read on the forward strand.
TCCCCGCACGACGGTGCCGGCGGACTGCCCAGCCGCTCCCCAGAGACCTGCTGCTGCTCCGTCTTCCCCCGTTCCGGCGCGCGACCAAGAGCTTCACGCGTGCCTCGTGGCTTTCCGCGAGGCCAAGGACATCGACATGCTCGACGCAGAGGCCAGTTTGGCTGAACTCGAGTTGACGCCCGACGCTATCGTCAATGTCCCGGTCGCACGTCTTATGGAGGTTACAGGTGCAGTTGAAGGCCGGGTTTATAAGCTGGTCGCGTTCTCCCGTGATTGGGTTGCTCGTCTCGAGGAGAAGCGGCGTCGTATTCCTCTTAACTTATTGTAGATAGCTCTCTATCTTTCAATTTGAAATAGAAAAAAAGTCTTCGTATTTCAAACCAGTCCTTGTATTGTCGCTACGAGTACCCGCAATTAAGAATCCACCCCACCGCTGCCTCTGCTGTTACTGCCGTCGTCGCTTGGTGAATGAGCCAAGGTCGTACTTCTGGCCGGACTGCTGCTGCCTCGTTCCGTCGGAGCCATGCCTTGATGGCGGAGAATGCCTGCTCGATGGGATTGAAGTCGGGTGAGTATGGTGGGAGGTAGATGACTTTCGCGCCTGTTCCAAAGTTAGGAAAGTCGTCAGCATAAACATGAGCACGCACCACACTCTTGCTCGACGATCCGGCGTACTTCATCATCGTGGTGGATGGCGCAGTTATCTAGGACGACGACACTACGTGGACCGGGGTATGGCGTCAAAATCGGCGCCTGTGGGAGTTAAACGAGAGGAAGCGAGCAAGAACAATAGAAAGACGCACCAGGTCTGTCTCCAAGAAGCGTAAAAAGCGGTCCTTCGTCACAGAACCCTCGAAGATATCGAGCGCGACTATCCCATCGCACGACAAGACCGGCAGCATCGAAAACCGCTGCCCCCGAATCCATGTTTCCCTCCGAACGCAAATCTTCCCCATCTCCGCCCATCCAGACGTACGGTGATTGGTACGGTCATCGACGCTCGACTCATCGAGCCACACCATGTATTCCATCGGAATGCCGCCATGCACTGCCTGCCAAGTTGCCCGCAGCTGCTCGTTCCGCTCCAATGACTCCGAGGCAACCGATTTCTTCGAGTTTGCGGCTCGTCTGAGTGTACGGGAGATGGTGGAGAGCGAGACATCGACTCCGCGAACCTCGAGGAGTTTGGCCTGAAGCTCGTCGAGGAAGAGTGTGGAGTTGGCGGCGAGGAGAGAGAGAAGGAAGTTCGTGTCGCCCATGTCGAGGGCTCGGGGGCCACCCTTCGGTCGCGCGTAAGGGTTCGTGGGCTGACTGAACTCGCGATCCTGCCGCAGCACGTTGTAGACGGTGCGCTCAGAACAGCCCGCGAGTGCTGCGATTTCGGGAGCTTTGAGGTCGTGCTCGTAGCGCCACGCCACGATGCGACTGCGCAATTGCTTGTCCAGCACCTTTCCAACCATGGCGGAGAGCGGAGCGGGGAGTGGGGAGCGGAAACGGGAGGATTTGCGTAAATGAATGTCACAAATGAGTCTAGATTGGTCTAAATAAACACGGCCAAACAAGCGAATCAAAAATCACGACTGCAATCACTCCTGCAAACCTCTGTAATCCTTTTCGAGAGCATGAGCCTCGAGCATGGCGGTGACGACGCTGCCGCGTGTGGCCGTGTTTATGTCAATCACGACGAGTTTCGCGGTCTTGAGCATCTTCGGCTGGTTTTTTGAGCGATATGCAGACGGTGCGGACTTGAGTGGCTCCGGATAGTGCACCACGACGGAAACGGAGAGCTCATTCGATGCAGCTCGACCGATTGGCTGCTGATTGGATGTTTGGGGAGGCACCGAGTTGTTGCTGCTGTCAGATGGGCCTGCGGCGCTGCTGTCGTGGACCGTGGACCCGCTCGAAGTGACAGCTGAGAAGCACATGAACAGGGAGGCGGACGATGAAAGACAAGAGACGCACCAGCATACGACGGCGGTTGGTTCTCGGATCCGAGTCCAGAACCCGGAACTGGCGGCAAGTCGAGCTCACGGAGAGCCTGGTCGAGAAAGTAGTCGATGTTGGGATGTTGCGGGTTGTAATACGACAACGAGTTGTAGATGTCCGCCGCACTCGAGAAGAACAGCGGAGGGTTGCTGGCGCCATCTGAGGGTCATCGGTCAGATCGGATAGCTTATTAAGCTGCTAGACCCATACCAATCCAGGCCGGCTGGGCAAGCCAGTAATCGGAGGGTTTGGGCGGGGCAGCATTGACAGGCACCAAGTTTTCGCGGTAGCTGCGCGCGAGCGGCGCACGAGAGTTGGCACGAAGGGGAGAGGCAGCAGTGGGGTTTGCGAGGACTCGTCTCATGGCGATTGTGGTGAAATTCGTACTTCTCCGCCTCTATATAGCGGTTCAGTCCGTTCCTGAATCGGATTCAGCATCTGCACCGACGGTTCGTGCAACTTTGCCCACCGAAGCGAGCCAAAAGCCTTCAGGAGTGCCTTGTAGCTCTTGTCCCGGACGCACTGGCTGAAAAATTTGCCCTCGGCAACGTCCCATCGCTGAAATTTCGGCTGCTAGCGCAAGGGCCAGGCACTGTATATTGCTTGCCCTCAGCCAGAGAACAAGAGCATAGAGAAGGAGGGGGGAAGGCCCACCATTCGAGGGAGACTGGCAAACATCATCGTACATTGTCGAGACCGCCGCTGGAAATGTGGTCAAAAGGTCGGATGAAAGCGGAGCGGGCCGAGCGGCTACGCGGCGTACCTGGCCCTATCGGTCAAGAATATAGGGGTGGGCGCCAGGCGGTCGTTTGGAGAGTGAAACGGCGGGGTTGCCCGAGATAGCGCTCCGATTTGCGATGTCGATGTTCATGAGAACTGAGGCAGGGTTGTGACAAAGTCACAAATGAGTCTAGATTGGTCTAAATAAACACGGCCAAACAAGCGAATCAAAAATCACGACTGCAATCACTCCTGCAAACCTCTGTAGCGGGCGCATGAAGCCGTGCTCTCGAGATGTACTGCAGGCCAGCGGTATATCCCAAGAGCAGGGCTGTGTGAGCTCGCTTGCTCCTTCTCCGCCGCCCTTCAGACCCGTCTCGAGGGACGTTACGCCAAACGGAAGCGGTGTCAGTTAGCTGGCCTGCGCTCTTAGGTGGACGGTCACTCCGAAGGGTGGGGAGGTCTCGAGCGACGGCACTGGAAAGTGGGGAGGTCTCGAGCGACGGCACTGGAAAGTGTTGTGATCTCAGGTATGTCTTTTGGCTTGGCCGCGCTTTCCGTACGCTAACATCCCGTTCCTGCAGTTTTTTTTTACCTCGATACGACACCTCCCAATGCCCTTCGGATCCGTTTCAAGAAATGTTACACCGAACGTCACGGTATGCGGGGCACGCTCTTATGTGGGCGGTCAATCAGAATGGCTGGGGCCGCTGGGAGGTCAGGAGGCGCCGGCGCTGGAATGTGTTAGGTGCCGCTCGTTACAGGTACGCCTGTCATCTCAGCTCAGCTTTCGTTCCGCTAACTTCCTCGAGTTTTCTTCAGGCAGGATTCTGGTTGTGGTCGGTTACGCTGACATGCGATTCCTCAGGTTCCTCTTGCGGGCCCGACGTCGAGACCTCCAGATCCCACTCCCAGTTCCAACTTCTGTTGGCGCGCCCGTGTGCGTTGGTGATGTCGGTATAGCGCCAGAGTGCGTCCTAGTCACGAGTGTTCGGATTCTGTACCGGTCTTCGTCGTTCCTACGGCGCTTTGTCTAACAAAAAGGCACGTCTCAGTTCTCCTTCTCCATTACGCTCAATTTTTGTTTTCTAGGGTTCACATCTACCCCATGACCTTATACGTGAGCGCCGTATGCCGAACGGGCTATTGACCGGGGCGCATGGAGACTTGAGCTGCGGGTTATCTTACACCTACATACCAGGCACGACTGCCGCCTTTACGATTACTACGAACAATACCGGGTCTACCTTACCTCCTGTATTTCGTAGAATGGCCAATCTTATATAATCACAAAACGTAAAATTTACCACAAGTCCATGCCGGCTGAAAACAGATACTTTAGGGCCGGTTCGTCAGATTCGTTTCAGCGGCCCGTGACGCCGATGTGATCATGATGTGTGACACCTCTCTCAGTGCCGACGTCGGTGACGAGCGGTTCACCAGCCCCAGACCACTCTCTATGCTTCCCCTGCACCCTAGAATGTTCCATCCCCGTCTTCCCGCACTCAAATGAGACACAAATCCACCTCCTTGCTCGCTGCCAAAGCTTCAGCTGTTCCCCTTCATCTCGACACCCTGGTCTACAACTTGCGTGTGCGGCTTATTCCAGGCGGCGGCACCCCGAGCCTAACACATAATCTGTCCTCCAAGTGATTCTGGTGCTCGCTGTTGGATGTGCAAAACAGGAGGATGTGTGCAGTGCACAGCCGGGCCCGGTGCGTCATATATTGCCTTGAGACGCTTTTGAATACTAACAACACCGTTCGCCTTTAGTATTCATTGAAAATATCGACCTCCAGACAGTTTCTTGCGGCACAATACCTCTCATTTGTACCTACCAGCCCGACATTGCCTCCCCCCGCCCACATCTACCTCGCGCGCACACTAACCTGGCTTCCCCCGCTGCATCTAACCCGCGGTTGGGCTACCTACACTCCAATTGTTACAGAAATTGGGCTGTCCATGCGTCCAAGGTGTGTATTCTGCTTCTTGTGCGGCACGATCTGTACCCCAGGCGAAATCTTGGATATCTTACTCATCTCTGCTCAGAATCTGTCGTTCCAAACTCCCGCCACTTCCCTCAATGCGCCTCCGTCTCCCAGTCCTATTTTTACCCTGATCTATATCGCCGCCGTCGAGCTCGACGACGTACTATCAAGACTACCCCCAGTAAGCCCCCGAGGAAAATACGCATATTTCACTCACCTTTGCCCCAGATACCTCATCCCAGGGCCCTCCCTCTTACCTCGACCTCCCTCCACCGCCATGTATCATTCGCTCCTCGCTGGACATCGCCGTCATCGAGCTCGACGTCCCACTGCATCGGTAACAGCCTAGGTAAGCGCCCCCGGTAAAATATTGAATATCTTGCTCACCGTGGACCCAGATACCTCGTTCCAAGGCCCTCCCGCTTCCCTCGACCTCCCTCCACCGCTCTGTATCATTCGTTCCTCGCTCGATGTTGCCAACGTCGAGCTCGACGACACACTGCATCAATGTCAGCCCAGTAGGCACCCCCCCCACGAAAAATTGAATATTTCACTCACTGTTTTTCCAGGTCTCCCGTTCAAGAGCGTCCCCGCTCCCTCGACGTCCCTACATCACCTCGCATCGCTCGCACGCCGGTCGCTGTCGCCATCGTTGAGGTCGACGCCACATCGTCTCGACATGACTGTAGGTGAGCACCCCACACACAAAATTTGTATATCTCACTCACCAATCGTACAGACCTGTCGTTCTAACGTGTCACTGCTTCCCTCGACGTCCCTATAGCGCCTCGCACCGTTCGCATGCTGGTCGCTGTCGTCATCGTCACGCTCGACGATGCACCGCCTCGAGCTCCACCTCCACAGAGCACAGCTCTATTGCTGTGCTCCATGCAGGTTACGACTCGGTACACTCCTAGCGTTTAGCACCAGCCGTAGTTTCGTCACTGTACCTTATTGTCCAATCCATGGCCTTTTATCGCCCAATCGATCGCGTTGCCCCTTTCGATGTCTGCGTGACTTGAATGTGACCATCCTCTCTTCCTTCCTACGATGACCTCTCGCGCTGGCAAGCGGCGTGCCAACCAAATCGAAGAGCTACAACAGAACACACAAGTCTTTCGACGGCCCTTTACTCAACAAATCCATTACACCGTCACCAGCGATGCCGGATCCTCCACGACGACTTCGGAGTTACCGACGGAGATTCCAGTGGACCCGGTCTATCCGGAAGCACCTGCCACGACGGAGGCGACACCACCGCAAAATGATGTGCCGCCTGAAGCCATCCCGAAGGTCAAACGAGTAAGTAACAAGTGTTGCAGCTTCTCTTCTAATATGAGTGCAGCGCGCCCAGCTCCTTGACGACTTTGAGCAGCATTTCGAGGAGATTTGTGATATTCTCCTGGAATACGAAGCCGATACGGACACTGGTTCGCCGTGCTCTTGCGGAAGGCCAGAGCGGCAAGCAACGACGCAATGTCGTGACTGCATTGGTTATCGCATGGCCTGCAATGAGTGCTTTGTGGAGAGCCACCGCTGCAATCCTTTTCATTGGGCAGAGGTCTGGGATACGGCCCATGGTTTCTTCGTTCGACACGACATTTCGAGGCTCGGAGTGGTCCTTCAGCTAGGGCACAACGGCAATGCGTGCTCGTCACCCGTTGGAGAGCGGTTATTCACCATCGTGGACGCCAACGGTGTTCATTCGACCCGTCTTGCGTTCTGTGGCTGTCGCGAGCAGCCACCGAACAAAGTCCGTCAACTTCTGCGCTTCGGTGTCTTCCCCGCCTCCACACGCGAGCCGTTGACTGGGTTCACCCTGAACGTGCTCAAGCAATTCCAGCTACACAATTTCGAGTCAAAAAAGGCCGCCTACGACTATCTGAAGGCCATTCGACGACTTTCTGACAATTCATTCACCGCTGACGTTCCAGTAAGTCGCTCCCAATCGTATCGTTTGACATCGGGCTCACGCTTCTATAGAATCCATACGCAGCATTCTTGCGTGTCGTGCGCGTGTATAATTTCTTGACCCTCAAAAAGCGTACTGGTCAGCTTCACGATATCGACTCGGTCCTCGGGCATCGTCCATCTGGTAATCTCCTTGTTTGGTGCCCCGCGTGTCCGGAGCCCGGCTTCAACTCGGATCCGATCTGTGTGTCCACCCCAGCTGAGCTCCGGTGAGCGCTTAGCACGGCCGAGTTCATAGCTAACGACCGGTCCAGACATCTAAATCAGATCCAGCGCACCCTCGACGGAAACTTTCAGTGTAACCAGTTCAATAAGAATACGGACCCAGACGACGTCTCCCTCTGTGACGGCAAGGGCTATTTTCCGCTTGAGTCAGAGTACAAGTCATATCTAGCTCAAATTCCGGTCTCGAAAGAGGTGACACTACAGCGTTGTGTTACTTTCCTTGCGCTTACATCGTGACCAGAAATCCACATGCAGTTATCTCACCGTCGTCAACAAGCAAGATAAAAAGAAGTTCAAGAATATGGCCATCACGGGGACGGTCAACTGTCAGTGCAGCCATGTGTATATCCTCTCGACAGTCGATCTCCATTGGGGTGAACGGTGCATATTTGAGTTTCTTTCGCCTGCTGTTTCCGTCTTGACCTGAATCTCAGATTCTGTAACGCAGACATGGCTCTGGCACTCGAGCTACGCAAATGGCTGAAATCGGGCACCTACAAGATTGTCCTGAAACTCGAAATCGATGATGTCGACCAAGTCAAGACATACGATATTGCATGCGAGTACGTGATCCATCTGCATGAGCGTTTCGCACAACATTTTCCCGACCTGGTACACCTGGTGGACCGGATTCGGTGGGGAATTCCAGCGCTTCACGTCCAGGGTCACCAGGAGTCGTGTACGTACTTGTTCGGGACGGCCTATATGGACTGTGTTGGCCACTTCCACGGCGAGTCAGCAGAGCAGTACTGGCCGGAGGCGAACCAGCTTGGACCCCACGTCCGTCAAATGAACCATGGACATCGCCAAGACACCCTCATTAACCACCACGGGGACTGGAACTGGAAGAAAACCATGGCGCTCGGTGCGTTTTTTCTTTTCGGTTGCCGTACAACTCATTACGGGCCTGTTCAGCACGCACACTCTCGGACGATTTAGCCTTGGCAAAATCGAATTATTCCAAGAAGAGAACTCACCTTGTTGGCCTCAGCGCATCGTTCCGAGATCAACTTTCGGACTGGCGCGCGAAACCGCGGACATCAGTAAAGGTTGGCAAGGACGTTGTTAGCGTGTACAAGCACAATTCAACCAAAGGTACGCGATCAAGCTTATGATGCTCGTTATATGCACTTAACCAGCACATCCAGTCCCATCTCAACAAGCTATTTTCCAAAAGCTCATCAAGGACGATGACGCATTCGCGCGCACTGTGATTTCAAAGGGCAAGATTGCAAATTTCATGGATGACGCGCTCAAAATCCAGGACCTGCAGTAAGCAGCATATCGTCCTTCATATATGTTAAACACAGTTATGGACAGACGTCAACTCGCCGCCTTGATCATCGACCGAACTGAACACGATCTTGTCTCCCGTGAAAAAGAGGTCAGCAACCGAACAACTAAACTTCAAGGGCGCATCACCGCATGGCGGAAGACCCAGACGGTTATAATGCCGTCGGTCTCTGACGCGGTGGAGGCGCAGGCGCAGACAGCGCCTCCTGTGCATGAGGAGAAACTCTTTCTTCCCTCCGACTTTGTCACCAGCGCCGAGCGCCTAGAGCTGGGACTCGATGACCTCGCAGCTGAAGAGGCACGTTGGAGGGAGGGCCAGGTATTTGATACCCTTCGCGCCCTTCAAAATAACGTCAAAGCAACGACCGCCTTACGAAACGACAAGGCCAAGAACGACCGCCATCAAAAACAGAACAGCCGCTCGGGAGCACAGATTCGAGAGGCTGAGCGTCGGCGCGAGCTTCTGAAGACCTCTTATAACGTCGCTCGGAGCGCAATATCCGTTTTGCATGGCTCTATGAGTTTCCCCGTGCTCGAGGACACGGATCTTTACATGAAGCCGGTGATGGACAAACGGCGAGTCGGCGACTCAAAGCTCAGCGATGGCGCTCTGTGGACAGCACTGATGCCGCAGATCGAAGAAGACGATGCCATGGACGTCGAACTGCCCGACGCTGGTAAGCCGTGTTTTGACATTTTATTCGTGTTGCTCAATGGGCTTATGCAGTCGAATCGCCTACCCCTGCCGCGTCAACGAGCACAACAAGCACAAGCGGCACGCGCATGGATCGGAGGCGTACCGCACCACGTCGTCCACAGGTCGGCACACAGTCGGCGGACAGTGCGCCACTGCAGGACGCTCGTCCCTCTGGCTGGATTTGGCAGCTCGGGAAACTTACTAAGATGTCCGACGAGGAGATGGATGCTTGGTCACGCGAAGGTCTGTCTTGATCTCTTGCTGATTTAAATTCTCACTCGGCAATGACTAGGCGATCGCGTTCAGTGGTTCCGAGCTGAGGCGGAGATGATGCGTTGGCGAGAACAAAAAGAACAGAAGTTGGCGGAGCTGCTCCGAACGCGGCGCAGCTTTGTGCGAATGGAAAGTACGTGGACGGAATTGGCAGGTCATGAAACCAGCCCCGGACGTCAAGCCTACGCTCGCCAGAAGGCTGCAATGTACGGCAGGATGTCACAAGAAACGGTCGATTGCATCTTGGCGGCCGGGCACGGCGATCTCCTGGCTGAGGGTGTTAACTTCGTTGATTGGGTCCGCCGTCAGCGTGCCAAGGAGGATTCCGAGTTCGATAACTTAGTGTATAGTCAAAATTAATTAATGTGCTTCGTATTCCCGGCGCGTCGCAGCGAATCGGTAGGCCTTGATCTTGAATAGCACCCCAAGGTGCATTGAACTCATAAGGTAGTTGACATCCATTCCCGACGAACGCCACATTGTGGCGCATAAATCTGCCCTCCAGCTCGAATCGCTCGCAGAATTTTTTTATAATTCTCGGAATAGGTCTGAGAATGTATTATAACTGTGCACACAAAATTACAGACACGTTGATATCCTGAGCATCGAACTGTGAGCTGTTTAGTGGTTTGATGGCCATTTAGACGTCTTAGTAAATTGCATTTTACGAAGGCTACAGTATATCAACGGCCACCATTTTTTCAGAGGATCCTTGAAATAGGAAGGCCTATCGGCTGACCAATTTATAGAAAAAACGTGCGAGCGGAACGGCTGCTTCCCTTTTGGGAATTGAGTGGCGTTCGTCGAGAATGGATGTCAGCTACCTTACGATTTGCAACCCTGCTGTCGTGATGTTGGCCTAGTGGTTAACCCCTCTGCTATGGATTTCGGTCGATGGTTGTGCGTTCGAATCCCTCGCCCGTCCTTTTTCCTGCTCGTGTTCAGTTTAATGGCTCTGCGGTTGAACGGTTCATTCATTCAACCGTTCTTTTGAATGACTGGCCACATTGCACGGCGGCGTTGAGTTGAACGGTTGAACGGTCCCATTCATCCCTCCCTGGTTCCTGAGTGACGGGGCAGTTGAACGGAGGTTAAACACTGTTCAACACGATTAACCATCGAGATGCTCTCTGGTTCAACAAAGCTGGTAGGAATTTATCCGCGTCTCCGCAAGGTCGTCTTCCGCTTTCATGGTCCGCTGGGGTCTGGCCGTCGTCGCCCTCTCCCTGGCCCTCACGCCGGTGGACAGCGTCCAGTTATTCCACGCTGGCAGAGATCCCTCGACCTCGGAAGATTACTCTGCCGTTGCGCGTCGGATACGAGCTCGATATGGAGATGCGGGGAGGATTTGAAGGGCAACGGACGGACAGGACTTTGGGCTCACCGATACGGTACGTCGGACTCCACACATAGTCCTCGGTTTCGTTAACGCGTGCTAGCAATTGGATTATCGATACTATCTTCAATTCTCAATCGGTACCCCGTGCGTCCGGCTCTCATATTGTCAGATGCAACGCTGAGCGCTCCACCAGGCCTAAAACCTTCCGCATGATGCTCGACCCGAGCACTTCGGACGTCTTTGTAACGGGACAGTGCAGCAGCGGATGCAACATATTCAATGTCATCTACGACCCAACCGCGTCGACTTCCTCGAAGAACACCACCAAGCAAGGGACTATCGCGTATGCAGCGGCCCAGGCAGCCAATGGTTGGGTCTTTACAGAGACGATGGCGCTAGGCTCCTTCAGCGCATCGTCAATCCCACTTAGTGCGTGGCAGCGCTTCTTCCCTCGTAACGATTCCTGACGTCCTCTCCAGTCGTCGGCGTAAACATGACCGGATCTCTCATCACAGACAACGTCGGCCCCTTCGACGGAATCCTGGGCCTCGGATTGGGCGGCCTCTCCGTTCTCTCGCCAAGGTCGACACCATTTTGGCAACAGGCTCTCGGTTCACAGTCTCCCGTCATGGCATTCTACATTGAGCGCGCAACCGGGAAAGCGAGTCCCTAGCCTGGCGGATTGATGACATTTGGCGGGACGAACACATCGTTATACTCTGGTGCTATCGAGTTCCTGGGCTTGACCGGGCAGGTGAAGTCATACTGGTCGTTGGACGTCACTGGTGCGTCTCTCTCGCTCCCCACCTTGGCTTTCTCATCCTAGCTAGGGTTCTCCGTCAACGGCTTAAACATCGTGGCTAATACGACCACAAAGCTCGCAATCTTCGATACGTCCACAGCGTTCATCGCGGGTCCTGCCGACGACGTGACGGCGCTATGGGCTGCTGTCCCCAACTCGCAGCCACCGCAAAATAACGACGGGTTTTACAAGTTCGGTGCGGGCTTTCCATCCATATCTCTGGACGAACCTCAAATGGCCACATAGAGTGCGGCTCCCCGCCCACAATCAGCTTCTCCTTCGGCGGTCGTTCGTGGGCTATCAGCACGAGCGACATGAGCGTGGCGCTGTTTCAGGGCGAGCTCTGTAATGGTGCCATCTTCCCGCTAGTCAGTACTCCCGGCGACGGGACCTTCTCGAATTTTACGACGGGGAGTAATCGTCCGAGCTGGATCTTTGGAAACACGTTCTTGGTGAGTTTCTCCCTCTGTCGTCCGTACCGAACTGAAGTAAACCAAAATCGCAAAGAAAAACGTGTACACTGTGCTCAACGCCGATCCTCCGTCGGTGGGGTTCGCGGACCTGTCGACCCTCGCGGGTGGAAGTGGTACGTTTCCGTTCTGTCTGTATCTTTCTCTTTCACAAAAAGTCTACAGGCGAGCCCAACTCGACAGCCACCTCGACGCTCTCCTCTTCGTCAACGTCGGCGACAACTTCTAACGCTGCGCAAAGCACTGGTTCTGGCCCAGGCGCGACCAACACCGCACACAAGAAAAAGTCCGTTGCGGGGCCTGTTGCGGGCGGCGTCATCGGCGGAGTGTTTCTCCTTATTGCGGCGGCTACCTGTTGGGTGCTTCTGAGGAGATGGCGGCAGAGAAATAACGAGAGTCTGGAAAAGAGCGATGCGGATGGGAATGGCGCGATGCCTGTCCTTGCTGCAACGCAGCCGGGAACTTTATCTCCGCTACGGACGAATGCCGCTTCGACTTCAGGTTCAAACGCCGGCGCATCTACCAGCCCAACGCTCGTCCCATTCCCACAAGAGGTATTCGATCCATACACCATGGGCTCAAACAAGACCATCCTTTCCGTCTCCGGGATCGGTCCCGTGGATCCACCTCCCAGATTCTCCTCTGTTACTGTACCCTCTCCCGCTCCGCCATCACACTCACCACCACCGCCGGGAGCCGCTCAACCGCTCCTACAACCACCGGCGCTCGATCGGCATTCGACGGATCCAGCAGTTCTCGCGGAGCTAAATATTTTGCGCGAAGCGGTGAGGAGGATGGAGGACGAGAGGGGCGACTCGAGGTCGGATGTGCCGCCGCCGGAGTATGCTAGTGCGATGGGGGATTAGGGACTTTGGAGATGAGGGAGTCTTACATTGTGAGCGTGCATATTGTCCCCAATGACCATATGATTCAAACAAACCAAATCGTGCCCACATTGTAAAAAAATTACACCAACTTCCTAACCACCAAGGCCGCCCGCTTTCTCCCGTTGGCATCCGCTGGCATCAACACCGACGCATAGACCGGTACGATGACCTCGTCAACCGGCATTGAGAACGCAAAGTTCCGAATCAGTTCGCAGATAATAACCTGCATTTCGAGGATCCTATTCGTGAATCGTCAGAAGTGAAGCGCGAGGGAACATATGCTCACGCAAACCGCCAGCTAAAGTATCCGTCAATATATAATGGGATTCGTTCTGACTAGGAGCTTACCCGAGACAAGAGTGCGGTCCGCTGGAAAACCCAAGTCTACGTCACGGTTGAATTATTGTATATCTTGAACGGTGTTGAGATACACACAGATTTGCATAAGGCCCGATTGCGTCGCCCTGGGGCACACGACCCTCAATCCATCGCGAGGGATCAAAAGTATCGGCGTCTGCTCCCCAGCGGGATTCGAGTCTGCGTTGATTCAGCATGGTAATCGAACAAGAGCAAGCCGACCTGTGATATGATGCAACCGAGAGCGTCACCTGCTGTCCTTTGCAGATTGGTATGCGGTCGATCAGTTGCCCATCCGTCGTGGTAATGCTGTCGGAAAGCGGAATCACAGTATCTTTCGTTGCGATACGGTAGGCGATGGGGACGATGGGGTACATGCGTTGAGTTTCCTGTGTGCTATCAGCAGTGATATTACTAGTTCAAGCCAGTGGAACCTTGATCAGGGCGTTGAGTTGGGGATATTGGTCATAGGATAGCCCCTGGGCACTGAGATCGTCGATTTCTTTGCGCAGAGAGCTTTGTAAGGCTTGTCGACGAGAAAGCTCCATCAAGAGGAAGGCAAGTGTGCTAGCCTGCGGGCAGACGCATGAGTGGTTTATACTTCCGCGATTCGTTCACGCACCGTTGTATCCTGTCCAGCAAGCATCATAGTCGAGGTCTGTCTGACGAGATCTTCCAACCCAATCTGCGTTTTGGTCGCAGTCCCTGCAGACAGTAGTGAGGTTGTTTGCAAGTTCCCGCGGCTCGACTCACCAAGAATGCTATCCTGCAAAACCCGCGTGTACACATCCGATGCCTCGTCAACATTCACCGCTCCGTTTCTCGCCAGATCCAATTTTTGTTGCACTAGGCGCCGCCCTTCGTTCTCCGTGAAACGTACTTGATCCCGCAGTAGCTTGAACGCCTTCCCAGGAAGCCTGACGACCTGGCGGAGAAGCCAGCGAGGGAATATGTTCAGGTTGAGGATCTCGTTGACCAACACCTGTCCGGGAGCCACTGCGGCGGACAGGGCCCTGAATCTTGTCAGATTTTTTGTGCGAAACCATGACGAGTTACTGACAGTACTTCTCCATTGGTCCGAACGAGATCGGTGCTAAGTTCTTCGGCTGGACAGCCAAGAGCGGCTGCTCTGTGGTTACGGATGGTTTGTTTTCGGAAGGATACTGGACGCACCCTCGCTAATCGCGCTCAACGTTGCGGCGTTTAGCAGCGGGACCATATCCACAACGGTGGACTCTTCCGAACTGGAAATCGTCGCCCCCAGCTTCTCGGAAATCTGAGCGATGAGCATCAGCATCTGTCCGCCACTGGCGGGTGTACATGGCTTTTCACCCTCTGCGCAACTCCTTCGAACAGCGGCCGATAATTCCGCATCGCTTCTGGAGTGAACCCAACGTTGAGCGCCGCTCGAAGCTGGCGGTGGTCTTGCCCTGCTTTGGATTGGATCACGATTCCACAAGGTGCAGCAAGAGTAATGTACCTCTACGCGTGGAAACGCCAGCCTCGCTTAACAGCCAGGTGAGAAATGCCTGCAATGCCGGGGCATTCTCTATCTCATCGCTGTTGTAGAGGAATCGCAGAGCCGCCGTATCTGACACCATCAAACGGTCTCGCTGGAACCAGTCAAATCAACGTCGGAAACACATGCCGGATTGAAGAATCTCACTCCAAAGCCGGCGTGGAACCGGTAGACCGGACCGTACGCCTTTGACCAGACGCCGTCGAACTCTCCGAACTCCTTGGGGATTTCAATCTGGAGCAGGTTACCTGGGGAGAGATGAGCTTGGTGTTTTGTGCAGAGGGAGGCTATGACTTGCCGAAAAGCCACGATGGAGAGGGTGGGCCGGGAATCGTGCTGATCGTCCTTCTGCGTCGATACTCTTCGCGGACCATATTGAGGATCCATATTGAGAAAAGGGCGGTCACCGCGAAGCCGAGGTAGGAGGTGGGAAGCAGAGACATGGAGGTGCCGTGGGAGTGTGCATGTGTCTGATGGTGAGAGAATGCTGTCGCGTCGAATATGTTATCTAGCCTTTCACGCCTCCCGGTGTCAGTGGTGACAGCGGGCAAGCTACGCAGTGATCCCGTACTTTCCCCAGTGGACTTGACGCGGCGCTTGACCCGCTTGGTTGAGCGGAAGATCGAGGAGGAATTCGGCGCAGATGGAGAGTAGAAAGATGGAGAGCTGCTTGAGCGAGGCAGAAAGAGGCTAGACTGGCATGGCATGAAATGAAGTGACATCGAAGTTAACTTGGCTCAGTTTGAGGTATTCACATCGAGACGTGGAGGTCGGAAGCAAGCCGGTGTTAGCCGAACCGGGTCCAGACCGTTCCATGATCATAATGATGGTCACTCCCAGGTCACGCCTTCATCGCATCAACCACCACCTCGAAAAGAATGGCCGTTCCATCCAGCATCCTCACGAAGTCGGTTTGCAGCGCAATGCAACGTATTGCGCCGATTGCCCTCGCCGGCTCTTGGGACAACGTCTGTCCGCATAGTCGACGCGATAGGAGATGCTGACTTTCGCAGGTGGGCTTGATTCTCGGTGAGTTTCTGGGTCTACAAGGTTCAGAAGTCGAGCAGACTGACTGAAAGACTCAGAATCTCCTGTTTCCAACGCCTCCGCCACCAAAAACCGTGTTCTTCTGACCATCGAGTGCGTCCCATCGCGTCTTCCTCGTCCACCGACTAACGCCAAAAGCCAGTCTGACACCGGCTGTCTGCGATGAGGCTCTCTCCATCGGCGCACGGATGCTCGTATCGTATCACCCTCCCGTCTTCCAAGGCCTCAAAAGTCTCACCCTCTCTTCCCCGCTTCAAACGAGCCTCTTGCGTTGTGCGGCGGGCGGTATATCGATATACACGCCGCATTCCGCGCTGGATAGTGTATGGGGTGGTGTCAACGACTGGCTCGCGGGGATCGTCTCTGGGCGCGAATCTGACGAGCGGGTGTTGATTCCCGATACGGGACGGGACAAAGGCGGGGAAGGAAGGAGGGTGCAGCTGGAGGAGCCGGTGGAGATGAGCGAGCTGGTGTCGAGGATTAAAACGGGGCTGGGGTTATCATCTGGTGCGTCCCCATGCGTTTCTTGCTCTTGCCTCTCGGTAACCCTTTCGCTTCGCATAGTCCAGGTCGGTTATTCACCGCTTCGCGGGGACCGTATCGTGCGCAGCATTGCCATCTGCGATGGTTCTGGTGCCTCGATGTTCGCGGGATTGAAGGAGGCTGCAGTTGTGTATTTCACGGGTGAAATGCAACACGTACGCGCTATCCTCCCGTCCATTTCGCCTGCCAATCCTATCGTTACCATGAGGTCCTCGCTGCGGTCGCGAAAGGCACCCACGTTATTCTGTAAGTACCTTCGCTCCCTCCGTGATTTCCGCCTTCTCATATCACATTCACAGGCGGCCACACCAACACTGAACGCGGGTACCTCCCTATTCTTGCGGACAAGCTTCGTGCGGAGCTGCGGAAGGAGCCGGCGTCTGAAGTAAACATCAGCGAGATCGAGGTCCTCGTTAGCGACGCCGACAAAAATCCACTCGTGGTCGTTTAGATACCGGTGTGTACTTCCATTCTCACCGTACCCATTGCACTTACCCTAGCTGCAGAATCCGAACAACCTCGTGAACTGTACTGTGGTATATAAATGACAAAGTCTACACATTGTTCATTTCAGTGGATACGTCTATCCTCCGCATGAGACTGAACCAATTCCTGAACTTCCTCCCTGTACGGGTCCAGAACGCCTCTCTCTCCCGCCGGCGCGGGAGGAATCGTCTTCGCCATCGAACACAGCTTGTCGTGCAGCTCTGCGTTGGTCGACCGCATCGGAATCAAGATGTATCTGCTCCCGTCCGTCTGTGGCTCAGGAAATGGCCGAGCCTCGCGACTCGGAAACCCCATAACGTGCATATCCACGCGCCAGTCCCGTACGCCTCCTGCTCGTTCGTCTCGTCGCCCGAATCGTCTGATCTCCGCTGCGAGACCCGCAGTGACCTTGTAATAGTATCGATGCGACGTGGTCACGATTGTGCATCCAGCACCATCAAAGGTGAACGTTGTGAATGGGATGCAGCTCGGTTCATCGTGGATGCGGGACATGAAGTTCAGTGAGACGTCGTCTTGCTTGCGCAGATATTCGTGGTGCATGAGCGCTTTGAAGAATGCGCGATCCTTTGGGCTGAAATCTTCAGACAGCTCTGAGAAATAAAAGATGAGCAGTTTTTTTCTTTGCAAAGATGGAACAGGGACGCGAACCTCTACGTCGCTCTCGCAAAGACCGGCACTGTTCTCGATGCATGCCGCCATTGTAGTCCGTTTTCTGACATTCCTTCGAGCAATAGTACGCCGTTAAACACCTCGAGCAACGTCGCAGCAGTTTTTTATCGGAGATAATACCACACTGTAGGGAAAATGAAACTCAGACACACTACTGGAAGCTCACGCACCTGCAGACTGTCACATGCCCGCAAATTCCGCTGCAAACCGCCCGCCTCGTATGCATCGAGGGTCTCCAATCTCTGTTTGAGCGTATTCGACAGATGGGTCCAATGGGAAACGATATCAATCGGGGCGCGTCGGAACTGTTTCCGCGGGTCAAGATGCCTCACTTCCTTCATAGCGATCTTCAGCTGGGCGATGACTGAATGGAACATGGTGCTGCTCCGGATGCGGTGGTCGAGGATGAACGCCATGTGGTAGCTCATGGCTTTATCGGCGTACACGTCCTCCGGACAATCAAAGTACGCAAGCAGCAGGCCCGCGCGAAGAGCTTCGGTAACACGTTCTTGTCGACGAGGGAGTCCAAGGAACATGTCGATCAAGCTGGCAATCTCATACAGAGGATTTCCGACCATCGTCGCAGGGACCAGAGTCGGCCTGGTGTGTTCGGATTTCATCATTGAGCGATACGCGAGCACGAGAGCGGTAACGATTCCGTGATTCAAGAGCGAGATGCGGAGTTCTGGCCGGTGCCGATATGCATCGTGGAGCAGGAAGATAACCCCAACGAGCTGCGGGAGGGCGGGGTTGTGTTGATCGGCGACTGCGTGGAGGATGGTCTCTGCCAAGAGTTCTGCGTAGGCGTCCCACGTCCCACCGACACCATCGATGACTTCCAAGAGAGAGCCGTCGTCCACTCGCTTTGTTCTATCGGACATGCCCGACGCGAAGGTGACGATGGTGGCGACTAGGCGCAGGGCCGGGTGGTTCAGGTGCAACATGTAGCGCCAAGCGGAGCCGATAAACTGGAAGAATCCCGGAGAGGAGGCATGCACCGGCTGCTTTCGGGAACTGTTACGCGACACAAGGAGCATGGCGGAAAAGAATGGGATGAAGTGGGCGTAGAATAGCTGGCCTTCAGTTCCTCTGGTTCGAAATTCAGAGTGCAGGAATTCCGCCCATCGCCAGCCGCGCTCCCAAAGCTCGTCGTGGGCGGCCAGCGGTACAACGCCTCGTTCGACCAAAAACGACAGGGAGTCCACCGATACCGAGACGCACGAGATGCGCTGATCGAGCGACGTCAAACCATACGCTTCCAAGTCCTCGAGCGGTTTGGGATCGAGATTTGCGTAAAACGCCGGGATGAGCAAAGGCAAGGAGCGAGCTGCCGTGTCCTGCAGAGCAAACCAGAGGGACGATATATCGTTCAATGATCCGCCAGCCGCAGCTACTGCTTGGATCTACGGTCATCGGATGAGTCCATGGGAGCGATACCGAGCGGAGCTCATCACCTTCAATTGCGTAGGAAGCTTTTGAAGATTTTTCAAGTCGAAAGATGGATGCATCGTGCGGGATGCTGGGAGGAGTTAAGAGATTCAGTGGGAGTCCTGCGAGTGGAGGAGCTTACCTACGTGACCGATATCCGAACTCTCAGAACCTCAGATGGCGGCAAGAAGCAAGAGCAGCCGTCACGCGTTACTAGGGCCGACTTGAGGTCGGATGTCTCGGGCCGGCTGTGGCCGACCGGCGCCAGGCAGCTTTCACGGCAGAGACAAATCACAGTGTACTCTTGCCCGCAGATACCAAGAACCCTCGGGTCTCGTCTCCCGCTCGTAATTATAAAAGCATTATGTTCGCAAATCCGGATAACCCAACTACTGCTCCACATCCTCTTCCTCGTACCGCGAATGCAACGCATGCATTTCCGCTCTGGCACTCGCCGTCGCACTGTGTTGCTGCATCATAACAAGAATATCAGCTCACCACCTACACACGTCCAAAAACGCCAAAGCTCACCTGCCTCAACTTGGCCAAATGAATCTTCAACACCTCCGCATAGTTATCAAAGCCCAGTGTACCCATCGCGGCCAGAATATCCTCCCCGCCGATCGTCTTGCGCTTCTCCGCGAGGGAACGGTCCGCCGCCTCGGAGGTGATGAACGAGATGAACTCGGAAACGCACTCTTGTACGCATTCCTTGGCGTCTTTCCCGATCTTGGTGGAGGGCGGGACGGCGGCTTTCATGATGCGGGATACGTTTGCGATCTATGCAAGGGAAGTTGTTATTTCCAAGGGAGACAGCAGAAGGAGGAGGAGGAGAAGAAAACATACGGGCAGGAAACGATCTTGCTCGCGATACTCTGTGATATCTGCCTCCGTCGGTGGATCACCCGTGTTTTGCGGTGGGTACGGGTCGAGCGCAATCGGTCCTCCAGAGCTGGAGCTCGCATGCCGATGGTGCTGCGTCGGAGAGTCCAGCGGTATCGTACGAGGTTGCTGGGGATGATGGTGTGTGTGCGGCTGTGGGTACGGCGGCCGTGGCGTGTGGAGGGATAGTGGGATGAGACGCTGACGGGGGTCGGCCATCGTGAGCCTTCTGTAGACGCAGCGGTCAGACTCGAGGTAGCAGGCCGCGGTCAGAAAGCACCGGAGCCGCAGAGGAAGTGGGGAGATCTATATAACCACGACCGCGACAATCAAGAAGGCCAGTGCAGAAGGAGGGAATGCGTCGTCATCTGATGAGAAGAAATCACAGATCCTTGACGTCGGTCCTTCAAATGCGGCACCCTCAGCCGCAGAGCCGAACAGCGGATGAGAAATGTGAAGGGACGGTGGCACCCCGTCGCGTGGCCATCGCGTGCGACGAGAGCAGTCAAAGATTCCAGCCCGTGAACCAATGAGAGGAAAGGAAGAAGTCATGACGGAGAATCAGGGCTTGAAAGTGTGCGACTCTAACGAGAGCGGCTTGAGACTACGGCACGCGATGAAGGGCAACGATGACGAACCTAGGGTCTGCTAGCGAGTGGAGATATACAGCGCCGGACCACAATTGAAATCAGTGTGAGGGAAATGGATGCAGCTTCATTCGGAGCCCGGTACGAGCTGGCACGCGCCACAGCGACGCGAGGTGAGATGGGTATCCACCGGCCGGCGTGCGACCGTCTGGTAAATCCGTCCATTGAGCTGATGTAGTCGTGCTGGAGTTGACAACCTTAGCGCAGAGCCTAGGTACAACCGTGACTGGATCAGCCGAGGCAGCGTGAATAGGACACAGAATGATCACCTGTGATAATTGAAGGCATGGGACGAGGCACGAGAGGTAGTTCTCCTTTAGATGTACTAGCGGGTCGAGTGTGATATCGGTGCCGAAGGCCACAGAGCCCAAACCGTATCTGTGGTCGCCAACCATCGGCGGTCGGAAGCAGGCGAGTCACGGCGTGACTGATGGATCATCGCGATTTATTGATCCGTGCTGACCCGCAGCCTGCTTCCGCCCACCACAGTCGTTTGGCGCTGGGTGACGTGGTGCGTTTCGGGGAGCCTCGACGCTACATCCGGCAAGCGACTCCATCCTTATGTTCAGGTCTTCGTGCCTACAAGGTCGCAGTGGAGCTGTCCTTGCGGCGGTGACTGCGGTCTACTGGTAGTGATTCGTTCAGCAAGCTTCGACAGGTTTCGGTCCTTTGCGCGTTTCCAGCCTGAAAATTTCACGGCCACAGGTCCAGATATACCTCCGACACCGTTCTTGTGTCCCAAGCTGGAGTTTCGTCAGCTAGCAACCGACTAGGACGTCTACCTAGCCAATTGGTGCGCTCCCTTCTTATCCGGTCAACTTCATTCCAGCATCCCAGCCTGGTCTCTTCCTGCCTGCAACTCTCCATCCTTCTGCTCTCCGTCTGCTTCAAATTACTCCTCGATTCTCCGCTCACGCGCCGCGTTAACTAGTAAGTACGGGGCCTGAACGCAGTGTATCCCGTTAGCACGAGGTTGGGCTGGATCAAGCTACGCAGGGCTATTTCTGGGCCATCAGCACGGCCCGGTCTAGGTAGCCTAAATGTAGCCCGAAGTCCTGGACATACCAGGCTAGGGCTGCGCTTTGTCACGGGCTAACCCGAGCTACACATGGACTACATCAAGGCTACGTCCCCAGCCCGCCCGCGACCAGTCCGAGTGGCGTAGCCAACCCTCGGGCTGGAGGGGCCCTGAACGCCGTGATAGTGCGTATGTAGCTTCAAGTTGCGCCGCTGTCACCACTGATTTGTTGGATGAGGCTCAAATTCAAAAGGCCATATTCAACGCCACATCATTGCCCGCGTGGTTTTGAAGTATAATGCGGCCAATTTCTCGTCAGTACAAATTATATTTTTAAATGAGCGTACTCCCATCTACTAATACTTCTCTGCGACAGGCTTTCACGGCTCCGAGTCGCCTCAACCGGCAAAGGGTCCTTTACCGGGCAACAAAGCGCCAGCAGCCTGGGAGCGCAGCTGTTCGTTTGTCAAAACGGTGCCTTGAACGGCCTTCTCACCCGACTTATAATTGGAACATTCAATTGCGTCGCTTCCGCTCCGATATATAGCGTGCCTCAGGCACATAGTCACCTCCCCATGTCTCTGCTTCCCATCTCCTACCTCGGCTTCGCGGTAACCGCCGTTTTCTCAATATGGATCCTCAACATGGTCCGCGAAGAGTATCGACGCAGAAGGACGATCAGCAAGATTCCCGGCCCACCCTCTCCGTCCTGGCTTTTCGGCGAGTCCCGACCTCTGCACAAAACACCATGCTCAACTCTCCGCAGGTAACCTGCTCCAGATTGAAATCCCCAAGGAGTTCGGAGAGTTCGATGGCGTCTGGTGCAAGGCGTACGGTCCGGTCTACCGGTTCAAGGGTGGCTTTGGAGTGAGAGTCTTCAACCTGGCGTATGTTTCCGACGTTCATTTTGTTTCGTCCCAGCGGGATCGTTTGATGGTCTCGGATACGGCGGCCCTGCGATTTCTCTACAACAGCAATGACATAGAGCTTGCGCCGGCATCTGACGCATTTGTTAACTGGTTGTTCGGCGAGGCTGGCATTTCTGCGCGTAGAGGTACATGGCTCTTGCCGCACTTTGTGAAATCGTGATCTAATCCAAAGCAGGGCAAGACCACCGCCAGCTTCGAGCGGCGCTCAACGTTGGGTTCACTCCAGAAGCGATGCGAAACTATCGGCCGCTCTTCGAAGGAGTTGCGCAGAGGGTGAAAACTATCCACTGAACCACACCTGGCGGACAGATGCTGATGCTCATCGCTCAGATTTCCGAGAAGCTGGGGGCGACGATTAACAGTTCGGAAGAGTCCACCGTTGTGGATATGGTCCCGCTCCTAAACGCCGCAACGTTCAGCGCAACTAGCGAGGGTGCGTCCAGTATTATTTCAAAAACAAACCATCCGTAACCAGAGCAGCCGCTCTTGGCTGTCCAGTCGAAGAACTCAGCGCCGATCTCGTTCGGGCCAATGGAGAAGTAATGTGAGTACTACATTCGTCATGGTTTTGCACAAATCTGATAAGATTAAGGGCCCTGTCCGCCGCAGTGGCTCCCGGACAGGTGTTGGTCAACGAGATCCTCAACTTGAACATATTCCCTCGCTGGCTTCTCCGCCAGGTCGTCAAGCTTCCTGGAAAGGCGTTCAAATTCAGCTTCAAAATACTGCGGGATCACATACGTTTCACGGAGACGGAAGGGCGGCGCCTGGTGCAGCAAAAATTGGATCTGGCCAGAAAGGGTGCCGTGAATGTTGACGAGGCATCGGATGTGTACACGCGGGTTTTGCATGACAGCATTCTTGGTGAGTCGAGTTGAGGGAACTGGCAGACAACCTCACTACTGGCTCCAGGGACTGCGACCAAAGCGCAGATCGGGTTGGATGATCTCGTCAGACAGACTTCTACCATGATGCTTGCTGGACAGAATGCAACGGTGCGTGAACGAATCGCGGAAGTCTAAATCGCTCATGCGTCTGCCCGCAGGCTAGCACAGTTGCCTTCCTCTTGATGGAGCTTTCTCGTCGACCGGCCTCACAAGACTCTCTTCGCAAAGAAATCGACGAACTCAGTGCTCGGGGTCTACCATACGACCAATATCCGCAACTCAACGCCATGCTCAAGGTTCCACTGGCTTGAACTAGTATCCCTGCTGATAGCGCACAGGAAACTCAACGCATGTACCCCCATCGTCCCCATCTCCTACCGTATCGCAACGAAAGATACTGTGATTCCGCTTTCCGAAAGCATTACCACGACGGATGGGCAACTCATTGACCGAATCCCAATCTGTAAAGGACAGCAGGTGATGCTCTCGGTTGCATCATATCACAGGTACACACCTTGTCGGCTTGCTCTTGTTCGATTACCATACTGAATCAACCCAGACTCGAATCCCGTTGGGGAGCAGACGCAGATACTTTTGATCCCTCCCGATGGATTGAGGGTCGAGTGCCTCAGGGCGACGCAATTGGTCCTTATGCAAATCTGTGCGTATCTCAACACCGTTCGAGATCTTGTAGTTTGATACAATAACTCAACACAGACTGGCGTTTGCCAGCGGGCCACACCATTGTCTCGGGTAAGTGAGAGCGGAATAAGCATAGACACACATTAATACTGACGGCTGTGCTTTAGTTGGCGGTTTGCGTGAGCAGATATTTCCTCGCGCTTCACTCCTGACGAATCATGAATAGGATCCTCGAAATCCAGGTTATCATTTGCGAACTGATTCGGAACTTTGCGTTCTCAATGCCGGTTGACGAGGTCATCGTACCGGTCTATGCGTCGGTGTTGATGCCAGCGGATGCAAATGGCAGAAAGTGCGCAGCTTTGGTGGTTAAGAAGTTGGTGTAATTGTTTTTACAATATGGGCACGATTTGGTTTGTTTGAATCATACGGTCATTGGGACAATATGCACGCTCACAATGTAAGACTCCCTCATCTCCAAAATCCCTAATCCCCCATCGCACTGGCATACTCCGGCGGCGGCACATCCGACCTCGAGTCGCCCCTCTCGTCCTCCATCCTCCTCACCGCTTCACGCAAGATGTTGAGCTCCGCGAGAACCGCTGGATCCGTCGAATGCCGATCGAGCGCCGGTGGTTGTAGGAGGGGTTGAGCGGCTCCCGGCGGTGGTGGTGAGAGTGACGGCGGAGCGGGAGAGGGTACAGTAACAGAGGAGAATCGGGGAGGTGGATCTACGGGACGGATCCCGGAGACGGAAAGGATGGTCTTGTTTGAGCCCATGGTGTACGGATCGAATGCCTCTTGTGGGAATGGGACGAGCGTCGGGCTGGAAGATGTGCCGGCGTTCGAACCTGAAGCTGAAGCGGCATTCCTCCGTAGGGGAGATAACGTCCCCGCAGCAAGGACAGGCATCGCGCCATGGCCACTCCCATTGCCACCTGTAGCGTTCTTTTCCAGACTGTCGGTATTCTTCTGCCGTCGTCTCTTCAGAAGCACCCAACAGGTAACCAGCGCAACGAGGAAAAGCACTCCGCCGATGACGCCGCCCGCAACAGGCCCCGCAACGGACTTTTTATTGTGTGCGGTGTTGGTCGCGCCTGGGCCAGGACCAGTGCTTTTCGCAGCGTTAGAGGTTGTCGACGATGGTGACGAAGAGGAGACCGTCGAGGTGGCTGTTGAGTTGGGCTCGCCTGTAGACCTTTTGTGAGAGAAAGATACAGACAGGACGGAAACGTACCACTCCCACCCGCGAGGGTCGACAGGTCCGCGAATCCGACCGACGGAGGATCGGCGTTGAGCACAGTGTAGACGTTTTTCTTTGCGAATTGGGTTACTTCAGTTCGGTAGGTACGACAGAGAGAAACTTACCAAGAAAGTGTTGCCAAAGATCCAGCTCGGACGATTACTCCCCGTCGTAAAATTCGAGAAGGTCCCGTCGCCGGGAGTACTGACCAGCGGGAAGATGGCACCATTGCAGAGCTCGCCCTCCCACAACCCCGCGCTCATGTCGCTCGTGCTGATAGCCCACGAACGACCGCCGAAGGAGAAGCTGATTGTGGGCGGGGAGCCGCAGGCTATGTGGCCATGTGAGGTTCGTCCAGATATATAGGATGAAAGGCACGCACGGAACTTGTAAAACCCGTCGTTATTTTGGGGTGGCTCCGAGTTGGGGACAGCAGCCCATAGCGCCGCCATGTCGTCCGCAGGACCCGCGATGAGCGCTGTGGACGTGTCGAAGATTGCGAGCTTGGTGGTCGTACTAGCTGCGATGTTTTTGCCGTTGACGGAGAACCCTGGCTAGGATGAGACGCGTAGAAGACAAGGTGGAGAGAGAGACTCAGAGAGACGCACCGGTGACGTCCAATGACCAGTATGACTTCTCCTGCCCCGTCAAGCCCAGGAACTCGATAGCACCGGAGTACAACGACGTATTCGTCCCGCCAAAGGTCATCGATCCGCCGGGCTGGGGACTCGCTTTCCCCGTTGCGCGCTCAATGTAGAATGCCATGACGGGAGACTGCGAGCCCAGTGCTTGTTGCCAAAATGGTGTCGACCCTGGCGAGAGAACGGAGAGGCCGCCGAATCCGAGGCCCAGGATTCCGTCGTATGGGCCGACGTTGTTTGTGATGAGTGATCCGGTCATGTTTACGCCGATGACTGAAGAGGATGTCAGGAATCGTTACGAGTAAGAAGCGCTGCCACGCACGAAGAGGGATTGACGATGCACTGAAGGAGCCTAGCACCATCGTTTCTGTGAAGAGCCAGCCATTGGCAGACTCGGCTGCATACGCGATAGTCGCTTGCTTGGTGGTGTTCTTCGAGGAAGTCGACGCGGTTGGGTCGTAGATGACATTGAATATGTTGCATCCGCTTCGGCACTGACCCGTTACAAAGACGTCGGAAGTGCTCGGGTCGAGCATCATGCGGAAGGTTTTAGGCCTGGGGGAGAGCTCAGCGTTGCATCCGGGAATATGAGAGTCGGAGTCGGACGCACGGAGTACCGATTGAGAATTGAAGGTAGTAGCGACTATCCAATTGCTAGCACGCGTTGACGAAAGCGAGGACTATGTGTGGAGTTCGACGTACCGTATCGGTAAGCCCAAAGCCCTGTCCGTCCGTTGCCCTTCGAATCCTCCCTGCATCTAGATCTCCATATCGAGCTCGTATCCGACGCGCAATGGCAGAGTAGTCTTCCGAGGTCGAGGGATCTCTGCCAGCGTGGAATAACTGGACGCTGTCCACCGGCGTGAGGGCCAGGGAGAGGGCGACGACGGCCAGACCCCAGCGGACCATGAAAGCGAAGGACGACCTTGCGGAGACGCGGTCTAGGGTTCAGCTGTCCCATCTGTCAAAAATTTCGCTAATCAATGACTGGGAGCAAGCGGCTGGCGCCGAGTCACATGCTTGATGCGCCTTGCTCTGCGGTCCGAAGTCCGCCACACTTGAGAGTCGATGAAAAACCGGAGTGCCAGCACGATACTACATGTTGTCGAGAAGTTTGTGTAATTGTTTTTACGGTCTGGGCACGGTGCTGATTCGTTTGAATCATACGTAAATTCGACGCCAACTCGGCTTTGAACTAGTCACTAAGCCAACTCTTGGTAAACTGCTACTCAAAGACTCGAGTACAGCTCTTCCCGCAAGAGATTGATGTCGTCTGAAGCGCGTCAGCATACGGACCACGTGTGTTCACGAGTAGAAGCCCACCTTGATTCAGATCTTCATCGAACCTCCCATCGTCGTCTTCGAACCCAGCCTCCCACCGATAGGTAAACGTTTTACCGTCAGTATTACCGTCGATCCAGACAGTCTCCAATGCAGGACAGCGCTTCAGCAGCCCATCTTTGAGCTTCACAAGCTGATCTTCTGTTGCATCTTCCCCTGGAGTATCGCCCAGATGCTCGTACTTGGGTTCCCATGTAATAAACAGCGCAGTGAGGCTCGGTGGGAGCCGCACATTAGTGGCCAGAGTCACGAAATAGTCCACAGGCTTGTCGAGTTTCAGTAGAGAACTAACAGGAAGATGAACACGGACGATTGGATTGTCACCGTCGTCTCCGTTGACCGAGGGAAAGTCCACGCGAAGCTTTTGCAACCGGGGGAAGAACTTGTTGGAGATCCAACAAGCCGAACTCATGGTGCGCATCAAGTGATGCGCCTCGGCTCGGATCATGAGTCAGCACATCAGCGCCAACTCGTTCTCCCCGCTTCCCCGAGGTTCTTCTTACTCATATGCTCTGTAGAATCTTCTAGTATATTTGTCCTAGTATATAAGCTCTGTATCTTTGCGTAGACTTTAGTTCAAGTTCAATCTCACCTTGTGTATTTCTCTCACAGGTTATGGGCCCCGAGCTCGACCACGCTTCCTGTTGATCTCGCTGTCGTACCCCCCCATCGAACTCCGCTTATCACGCCGCGTTACCGCTGATCCGAAACCCCGACGAACCGAAAGCCCGCCTACCCGAAAGCGGCACCGAAAGTCTGGTCTGCTGAAAACCAGCACCGAAAGTCTGGTCTGCTGAAAACCAGCACCGAAAGCCTGGCCCTGCTGAAAGCCAGCACCGAACCCGAACCCGAACCGTGATCGTACCTGCACCCGAGCGCCACGATGGCTGAAGCGAAGGGCATGACGAAATTGTCGAACGAGAACTACGAAATTTGGCGCATTTTGATGGAAGCTGTCCTTGTACGGAAGAACCTTCATGATGTCGCTGTTGGAACCACCCCGAGACCTACGACTGGACCGAACTCGAAAGGTGTACGCGACTGGGATCGCAAGAACGCCGAGGCACGCGCCGAGATGATTCTATCTGTCGATGTCGATCAACTGTCGCATATGACTGCACCCACGGCCGTCGGAATCTGGGCAGAATTGGAGAAGGTACACCGAGCCCGCGGCTTTGCGACGCGCATGGCCTTGCGACGCGAGTTCATGTCGATGCAGCTGGATACCGCCAACTCTGAGAAGATGTCGACTTGGATTGGACGAGTCCGCAGTGTCGCCCTGCGCTTACAACAATCGGGAGTCACAGTGGAAGATGAGGACATTATTCTGGTTCTCACAATGGGCCTACCCGATGCATACGACACGCTTGTCGTTTCCCTCGACTCCACCGACCCCACACAGTTTACCTTGGACTACGTGATCGGACGCCTTTTGAACGAGGAATCACGAAAATCTGGAACTGGCACCGGCGAACGCGAGGCCGCCTACCGTGCCTCATCATCACATCCACGTCGTCCACTATCCGAGATCAATTGCTTCAAGTGCGGCAAGAAAGGCCATTATCAGATCAACTGTCCTGATAAGATGGAATCTGCTGGAGCCGCAACCGAGGATCACGACGCAGCTTGGTAATGGACTTCGGCTTGGAGGGGAGTGTTGGAGATCCAACAAGCCGAACTCATGGTGCGCATCAAGTGATGCGCCTCGGCTCGGATCATGAGTCAGCACATCAGCGCCAACTCGTTCTCCCCGCTTCCCCGAGGTTCTTCTTACTCATATGCTCTGTAGAATCTTCTAGTATATTTGTCCTAGTATATAAGCTCTGTATCTTTGCGTAGACTTTAGTTCAAGTTCAATCTCACCTTGTGTATTTCTCTCACAGAACTCTAGGATCTCGCCGAGATACCTGGTAGTGGAATCGGATTCCACGTGCGGGGGGCGTTCCTCCGGAAGATCGAACGAGAGCACCAGAGACGAGATTGTGCGCGAAAAACTCTCAGTTGGGATCGTACGCAGAGCTGAGACGAGACTGGATGGTGTGCAGATTTCGACACTGAGCTTTTCGAGCGATGGCGAGGCTTTCCTAGTCAACAAGAGCGGAAGCAGCTCGCTCGCCGCATGGAGGGTTTTGAGCTTGAGAAAGCAGCGTTCCATCAGACTCGGTGGGCGGTCAGGATCCTTCCACCCGAGGTTCCAATCGTGGATCGAGAGGTTGGTGAGGGCCGGAAAATAAGCAAGAAAGTGCAAATCCTCCTGGATGCCTACGTTCCTCAGCCTCAGCGACAGGATGCGAACGTTGGGAAAGGAGGGTTCGACGACAAGATCGCTGTAACGCCACCATGTAGGCAGACGGTATCCGAGTTCTAGTTCCTCGAGGGCATTGGGGTCGAACCCTGCCAGCCAAAGAGGCAGAGGGGTCTCATCGGTATTGTCCTCAAGGCTCAATCTCTTGACCTTGAGTTTATTGTCGCCGGCATCGATGTCGGCAACCGCGAAAATATCGCAGCAGCAAAGACCCAGGAAGCCAAGGTTGAGAGCCGAGGAAGAGGCAATAAATTCCGGGTACTGGAAGCTCAGACGATACACAGAGAGTTCTCGCAGCCCTTTGAACCTCTCAAGGTTCCGGAGGAATGCCTGTTGGAGTACAGTGGGATGTGGCGTGGGACTAGCCGAGAACTTCCAATCCCGATATCCATTGCGCCAGGGAGACACCATGCATGTGCGTACGTGAGGCGCGATGGCGTCCGAACACCAGAATTGCAGCCGCTCGGACATTTCTTGGAAGTTTTCGGCCTCCTCTGGAAGCAAGGCCTCCTCCCTGTTGTGCACGACGAGTTCCAGCGCATAGGGATGGAACTCGAAATGGGCGAAGAGGGGAGGCTTGGAGATCTCGCGGAACCGGTGATTAGCGAGGGAAAGGTTCGCAAGAGCGGGAGGAGGCAGTATGTACGCGATTTCGAGCCAGATTTCTGGCGCGACTTCCAGCGCCATGGTGGGAGGAGACAAGAGCCGCTATCGATCGGATCATGCGCGGTGATCTGATGAGACGTGTTGAATTGAAAAATAAATAAATCTCGGTTTCGTAATCTCGGCGATGGAGAAGGTATACTAACAGGTTATGTATTCGGTTCGAAGAATCACAGTGGGGCTTGCAGAGCAAGTTGAACACCAACATGTTTTCTATGGCGCCATTTTGTCCGGAACGTTGAAATATCACCTCCAGGCCGGTCGGGGAAAGGCAACAGGACCGAGCATCGAGATAAATTTACTGTAAAGATGGATCTGTTTTTACGAGTGGAAGAAATCCTCGTGCGCATTAAACCTCAACTTCCAGGCAATCCTGCACCCAATGGCCTTGCGCGGCACCGCTAGGCTCTGCAAAACACAGCTCATCATGTCCGAGTCCGAGGGGTGGTACTGACGACCTTTCAGGCCGACGCGCACACCGAGCTCCACATGAAGTAGTGTGCTTCGTGAACGAATGATGCGATACGCCATGTCCTTCAGGCCCCATGAACACGGCTCCAAACCGCAGACACTATGCACGCTGCCATCTGGGCTATCCCGCAGGATATATGTGTTGGAGGGTTGGAACGTCACCTGGTTGCGAGGCAGGATCTTCCGCGGGCCAGTGGTCACGGGCTTTGAGACGTCTGGAATTGCGACGTTGAGGTGAAGCACAAAGGATTCGAGAGCGATAAAACCCTTCAGCGCTTCTTGGAGGTTTCCCTCATTCCGGCGTGCATCGGAGGGTGCGGCTTCCAGGATATGTAGACGGAGCAAGAGCGGGAGATGCGTCGCGACAAGAGAAATCAACGAATCCAGGCGTAAACCCAATCCGCGGGTCCGTTCGAGGGTGAGCACCTGTAACGTCTCGGCGTACGTTGCAAGAGTAGCCAGGTCAGACCTGGGCGTCTTGAGCCGAATGAAAGCTCGCTCGAGCTTCCAGCGTGTGGATTGTGCAGGAAGGATGGATTGGGTGTGTGTTACCACATGTGCGGCGATGAGCGCATGCGACCTGAGTCTCTCGAGGATGTCCGGGTGGTTGTACTCCGGCAGCGACACCACCTGTAGATACTTCTGAGTCTGGAAAAAGGACTGTTGGAGCTGCAGGTCCCCAACGGAATGGATGTGAGTGAGGTGGAAGGGGCACCCAGCATCGTTCAGAAGTCGTCCCCAGGTTCTCCAGATAGACCCGGCTGCAAAGAGTGAGTCCAGTTGTCCATTGATACCACACCACATACGCAAATTACGGTAGATGAATATACTGAGTTCTTTTAGATTGACACAGCGACGAAGAGCCAATTCGAAATCGTGTGACGGCTCTCGTACGGACTCCCGTCGCAGAAAAGGTTCCTCTCGCTCCTCCAGCGGTGTGCCCAAGCAGAATGAGTGTAGCCGCAGCGCAAGGTGCTGGTTGTTGAGAACCGCAGCCGACCAGCTGATGATACGGTCCGCCGTCTCGTTAGGGTGCCTGGGATGCGGTATCGCGACGCGGTGGTAAAGATAGTGCTGGACGATGTACTGAGAGGCGGAGGAGACCCGGGAAAGCACAGCAAGAGTCGATGGGGAGCACCGTTGTGCTATCTCGTCGAAGAGTTCTGGGGGGATGTCGTGGCTTCGACTCATGGCGGTGGGCGTCAAGAGCAAGCTGTGAATGATCGGGAGGCTGTGAATCCTGCGAATGATCTTCATCAAATTCACCGATCTGCGAGGTCAATTCGCGCGTCTATGAATGAGGACAGGCTGGCTCGAATGGCGCATACTGGCGCCGGCGCTCTTGCAAAACCTTCTCTCACCACCGATCGGTTCAGACAGCTCTCCAGTGCCCCCCTCTTTGATTTTTCTGCGCACTCTCATACAACGCACACACGTCAAACAAGCCTTGCATCCACATTGCAAAGAATGACATGAGTGCCTTTCGCGACCTCACCGAGAACTTCATGCTAAGGAGAAAATCAGCTGGCGAAATGGAAGGGAGGATACTGTGTACGTGTTGCATTTCACCCGTGAGATACACATCCGTAGCCTCCTTCAATCCCGCGAACATCGAGGCGCCAGAGCCAGCGCAGATGGCAATGCTGCGCACGATGTGGTCCGCGCGAAGGGATGAATAACCGACCTGGACTATGCGAAGCGAAAGGGTTACCCAGAGGAAAGAGCAAGAGAAGTATGAGGACGCACCAGATGACAACCCCAGCCCCGTTTTAATCCTCGACACCAGCTCGCTCATTTCTACTGGCGTCTCCAGCTCCACTCTCCGTCCCTCCCCGCCTTCCTCGCGTATCCTAGTAGGAATCAAGACCTGTCGCTCAGATTCGCGCCCAGACACTATGCCCGCGAGCCAGTCGTTGACACCACCCCATACGCTATCCAGCGCGGAATGCGGCGAGTACTAGTATATAGATATACCGCCCGCCGCACAACGCAAGAGGCTCGTTTGAAGCGGGGAAGAGAGGGTGAGGCTTCTGAGGTCTTGGAAGACGGGAGGGTGGTATGAGACGAGCATCCGTGCGCCGAGGGAGAGAGCCTCGTCGCAAACTGCCGGCGTCAGGCTGGCTTTGGCGTTAGTCTTTGGATGAGGAAGACGCGATGCACGCACTCGATAGTCAGCAGAACACGGTTTTTGGTGGCGGAGGTGCTGGGAAGAGGAGATTCTGAGTCTTTCAGTCAGTCTTCTCAACTTCTGAACCTCGTAGACCCAGTAACCCACCGAGAATCAAGCCCACCTACGCAAAGATCAGCATTTACCATCTCGTCGACGTGGGGGACGGACATTATCCCAGGAGCCGGCGAGGGCAATGGGCGCAATGCGTTGCATTGCGTTGCAAACTGATTTCGTGAGGATGCTGGATGGAACGGCCATTCTTTTCGAGGTGGTGGTTGATGCGATGAAGGAATGTGTGACAGAGCGGCATCACGAAATGTGCGCCCTACTCGCAAGGATCTAATGAGCCGCTGGTGAGCCCGATGAGCCTTGGCAAGCGCGAAAAGGGTTGGGTCACCCTCGAGACATCCTCAATGAAAAGGCAAGGTCCGAGCCATACCCTTGTGATGGCAGCGAGGATCGCCGGCGTTGTGAGGGGTTGTCGCGGTTGTGACGTGCTCGCAACCCCCGCAACGCTGTCCTGCCTCGCGAAGGCTTCTGTGGGTTCTGAGGGGGTCCCAAGGGTCAAGAGGCTGAGTTGGGTTGTTGGGGCTTGGGGTTGTTGCAAGTGTCACTCAATATTGTTACTGGCTCGCAATGGATTATCGTAGAGAGCAATTCATTCCAGTAGTCATAGCATACAAACACAGTAATTGTAAGGTTGCGAGTGATTATACGGGATTTCTGGAAAAGAAACACAGTTCAGTGACACATCGACGGCAGAGGGAAGAAGCCCACCGATTCGATTTCGTACACAGCTACATGGATTCTGGAGAAGGAGAGGATCAGCGACGAAAGAAAGGCGGCGAATGTCACGTACCTATTACAGCGGGCTTAGAGAGAGACGGACAGAGAGGTGCATTGAGAGAGAGAGAGCGTGCAGATCTGGGAAACAGTCAGGCAGTGCTGCGAATGGACTCGTAGGCAAGAACACGCACGAAGAAGTGGGAGGCAGCGTGCAGTCTAGGTTGACGGTAAGGCAGACTCGGAGGCGTGAATAAAGAGCAGCACGCACATTGTACAATGATGATCGAGCAAAAGAGAGCTGGCAGCAATCAGCAGAGCTCGGAACGCACGAGAGAAGGACTCACAACGAGTACAAGCCATGTAGGCGGACTGCTGCCGAGTGAGAAGAGTACGCAGAGAATGGAAGTCGACGTACTGCAGGAGCGGTGATTGGTGGGGATGAAATGATGACGAGCGTGAGCAGAGAAGAGAACGAGCGTGGGTCGACGGAAGAGCGAAGCGGACTAGAAGATGCGCGAGTCAGCGGTGAAGTAGCAGAGGTGGTGTACTCACCGCGAGTAGCCACAGCGAATGGACGACTGTGAGGTGATGAGCAGCGGTAGCATTGAGCGAGATTCACGTTACCTTTATTCGGGAGTCGGAGACGGGGCGGAAGGAGCGCGACGACACGCCGCAAACTCGTCGTCGCTATCGTCCTCGTCGGCGCCGGCGTTCGGGTCGACTTCGGGAGCCACAGCATCACGATAGACCTCCCTGAATGACGATGAGCTCAAGAAAGAGAAAGAAGGAGCAACTCACTGTTGCAGGAACCCCAGGGTCTGTCGTCCCCAGTCTTGAAGGTGCGGCTGGTCGAATAACTCCACGACCATCTTGAACAGTTTTTCGTAATCGTATTTTCCGTCCTTTGCCGCCCAGTCCGATTTTGAAAGCATCGTCCTAAGCTGGAGCTCGTTAGACGATGTGGACCAGGAACAGAGAGTGCGCACCTGGCATGCAACGTAACCCACCATCCGCGGCGTGATTTTCCAGACGTTACATAGTCTTGCGACTGAGCGCGCATCGGGAAGCGCGCCGGAGAAACCTTTCCAGGCGCTACCGGGACCGGTGAAGAGGAAACGAGCGACCTTGAAGGGCGTCAACGAGGTCAATGAGCGGTGATAGTGGCCATGCGACATACGCGAACGAAGAGCGGTCCGGTGAACAGCCCGACCCATGGCTGCTTGATATCATATACTCCCGGGGCATATGCTTCGGCTGGATAGAATGCAGAGGGAAAGACGCAAGTCTTGTAGGCATACGTTCCATCGTTGAGTTGCCCGAGTAGCCTGGACATGGTGAGCATCAGGTGGTGAGAGTGACGACGACGAACTCGGTCCCTTTCGCACTGTACAGCACATGAGTTTGGACGAGGAAACGGAACGAAGAACGTACGAGAGGACGACGTTTTCGAGATCCCTGGAAAAGACAGAGTTAATACAATGGCGGATGACGGGCAACAGTGACGGACGGCAAGAGCACGATAGAAGCGTTACTGAGAAGATGTTAACGCTCGATATATGCGCTATAGAAAGCACATACTTGGGATCGGGACCAGCATATACGTCGAAAGGAAGGTGCTGGCGGTGTTTGCAGCCCATGAGCTCGAGTCGTAGGGCGGGGTGAGACAATCCGCGATCCGATTTGGCGTCGGTGGAGAGCGCGGGGTGGATCATCTTGCCGTGTGGTTGGACTAAAAGAGTGGTCTGCTCTCGGAGTTTGTTCGTATCTTGCGTCCGGGCCTCGGTTGCGACGCTGGCGAGCTGTACGGAAAGTTGGTGGAT
Source organism: Mycena amicta (assembly GCA_029282125.1). Lineage (NCBI taxonomy): Eukaryota > Fungi > Basidiomycota > Agaricomycetes > Agaricales > Mycenaceae > Mycena > Mycena amicta. The sequence goes on from JARIHP010000055.1 coordinate 270,503, forward strand.
ATATGCGTGCTGGAAGGCGACACACCTTCGATACCAGCGCTGCCCAGGGTAGTGGGTCGCTTGTCGAGTCCATATATATCTGCTTGAGGACGGGTTCGAGGTCGGGGCATGACTGGAGCATGAGCTTGAAGCAAGCTTCGTATTCCACACGGTCACTGGAAATGTGGTTAGAATGGGGACTGGAGAGGAAGAGGAAGACACACGAAGCACGAATACCGCCGCCCGTATCATCGTCGCCCTGCTGTACCTGCCCCCAACGCGCCAGAGGTCCATAGTGCAGGATGAGCTGCATACACCATCGGGGATTGGCTACGCGAGGGATAGAGCGGCCTGCAGAGAGGAGGCGGTCGAAGGGCTTGCGGTCGTAGCTGGGCAAGGGTAAGCAAATGATTCAAGGGCAGTAAGAGAAATACTTGCACGTTCACGCTCGAGCGTTTGCGTTTGGCGTTTGCGGCGGTGGCGGGCAGGAAGTTCATCTGCACGAGGAAGTCGATGTATGCAGAGTGGTGGGAAGCGGGGAGGGAGGTGGGTATGGAACGAGCGGGGAGGGACATGATGGTCGTGAATGAAGGAGCGCGTCTTGACAGCTCGCCTTATATGATGCTGGTCACACAATGTGACATTTTCTCCGGGCGTTTTATCTCGCCAGTCTGGCACTCTATCGTTCAAATTCTGATACTCAGCAGGAGGGTCATGAATTCTACGCGTCCAGAGTTTTTCCTGAATTTTCTAAGCCAACAACGAAGGATCTACGCTAGTATCCGTTTTGATGGCCAATTCTCTATTGATACACCAAGAAATACGAAATACAGCAACTACAAATACACAAGAAAAGAACACAGCTACCAGCGAGCTAAGCCGGCGGCATCCAGCTCGGCGTCGTCTCCAACGAGTACGACGGCACCCTTTTTCGGCGTCTCCGTTTCATCTTCTGCATCTAAATCGTCTTCGTCGTCCATCTGCCGACGCCCATCCTCTTCATCGTCATCTTCTGCCTCTGGCACAACCTCCGCAGGCCCCTCGACATCCGCAACCTTCGGCAGCGGAAGCTCGTTTAGCTCAGCCACAATCCTCTCCACATCCAGCCGCAAATCCTCCTCGTCTCCTTCCTCCTGCGTAACGGGCACATTGGCCGACTCGGAGCGGGGAATTTCGACAATGCGGTGGCCAACTGCGTCCTCGTGGTACCTCATGACCATGTCGCGATCGACGAACCTGCAGAACGTGAGGATAAGCGATAGAACGAAGGAGAGAAGACGTACCAGTTCAAACAGTAGTACCTCCAATCTGCGTCTTCATCCTCTTCCTCGTCGTCAAATTGGCGTGCAACTGAGCGTGAAAGTAGCTCATTGGTACGTCCATAGCGGAAGTGAGGGATGAGATGGATGGCGCGGATGATATCCCGTGGATTGACGAATCCAAATGCTCCCGGATTATCTTGAGGGAGGAACTCGAGCCGATGGAGGCGCTTGTGCTTCCAGCCTGACTTGTACGTCGTGTCGCGCGCGTAGAATCGGGTCCAGATGACCTCCATTCGCTCGGCGCGTTTCAGGCTGCCGCGGAGTTGGACAACAAGATGCATAATCTGTAGCCCGCGTCCGTACCCATACGGATGATCATCTTCAGCGTCAGGCAAGGCGCGCACCATGAAGTTGCAGTGGGTGCGTGGGCTGATAATGTCCTGGTCGCGCTGCATGTCGTAAGTTGTGAAATTGACGCGCATTAATGCGTGCGTGAAGATGCGGTCGCGCTCAATTAGGACATCGTTGAGCTCGGCGTTCGTGTACTCCGTGTCCTCGTCTTCGTCAAGGAGTCGAGCGCGGATGTGACTTTTGAGCTTGCGTCCAAAGTCCTTGAAACAGGCTGAGTAGAATCAAAAAAAGTATGACGCAGTACTCGCCTTGTATGCTGGATCCGCGCGCATAGGGACATCTTCATACACGGGATACTGGCCGAAGGTCCAATACGTGCGTCGTGACTGTCCGATCTGGTGGTGGTCGTTGGGAGACGCATCGGGAAGTGGATCATCCTCGGGTTCGGGAAGAATCTGTCGGGGATCCGCAGGAGTCTCCTTCGTTGACACCGGTGGATTCTCCTCAGCCTCCATCCGCTCCGTCGTTTGTTGTGCGATGCGCTTTCGGTGCTCGTCCTGCGCCAGTTGAGTCTCGAAATCGCGGCGGTTGCTACGTGCGTAGACAAGTTTGGGACCATGGTGTGCGGCTTCGCCCTACTCTGCGTTAAAATGACATATGACATGAAAAAGCAACTCACAATCCCAGTGGAAACACCGTCTAAGGTACCGACGGTAACAATGGCATCCGCATAGTCTCCGATGAAGTGGATTTTCGGGGTGTTGAGATTGAAGGGCTTCTCAAGTTTGGTGGTGACTACGGCGGGACCAGCACTGTCGGTATTCTTGCTTCCCTTCTTTGCTTTTGCCCGCATGCGACGCCGATATTCACTCGGCAGCTCAACGGTGACAATAACGATGGTTTTTTGATGGAAGCGGCGGAGCGTCTTGCCTAGCGTGACCAAGGAGTTCCGTAAAAGCGCGACGGTGGAGGTGGTATGGAGACGCAGCTTTGCATAAGCATGGAATGTTAGAAGATCAAAGCAGACGTCGAGCACAAGCTCGTTGTACTCGTCGTACTGGCCATCAATGAGTAGACCATCGAGGACGGGCATGCTGCACTAAAAGCCCGATTTAGAAAGAGTCAAGAAGGCAAGAGAGAATCCTTACCTGAATCACGTCCTCGTAGTCGCGCGCTGCAAATTGTTTCAGGTCAGAAACATTCTTTTTGAATCGCCGGATTACGGATCGTCCATATGTTGGCACTTTTCGAAATCTGGAGAATGAGCCAAGATTGATTAGAAGGAAGCGAAACATACCGTATGTCAAGTGCGTCGAGTTGCTTTGTCGTTGCTTCGATAATGCGTAAGATGTGAATCCAGACCGCCTTGATGACGCCAAGCTCCAGTTCGTGAAGAACGTCAGGGACGAGCATTTTGAAAAGATTGAAGGTTGGGTCCGCAAACTTCTTAATCTTATTGAAAGCATTCTGTGAAGGACGTTAGAAAAGCCAAGAATGCAGAATGTAAAACGAACCCGCGTTGGCACCCAGGAGAAGGGCTTGAGAAGCCTCTCAACAGTCGGACCGGTGATTTTGCGCCCAATGTCGAAGATGAACTCGCGGGCACGGTTTACAAACGTCCACCAGCTCTTGGTGTCCTTGCGGCTATTGGTTTCCCGTCGCTTGGCATCTGCTTTGGTTCCAAGGTCTTGAATCTTCTCCTTCGGAACGTAACAACGGGGACATGGACACCCACCGTTCGCCTTGATCAAGGCGAGGAGTACTCTGGTGAAGATGAGCACATAATCGTACTTTGATAAAAAACAGGCCTACTTTTCCGGATAGTCGGCGCTGTACGTGAGAAAGCGAGGAACGATGAGACGCCAAATCTTGTCGAAGCACTTGATCGGATGGCCGTGTTTATAAGCATGGAGGAACTCGGGTGTGAGGAGAAGTTGGTCCCAGATAGCATGCATGAGCTCGCGTTTGAGATGCGTCAGGACATCCTTTGGGATATTCGCAACATCATAGCATTCCTTGTACCTGTCTTTGACCCAATCAGGTAACTAACGACTCGTTAGATGAGCAAGCAGGAAGAACAGGAAAGTCGCACCGAAGGGAAATATGCCTGGTGGTTACACGCCCTGGCGGTCGGTTTGCAACGAATGTATTTCGAGATATTGCCAAAGAACGTGTAGAGCGGCCACAGTGCTGCACTTCCAAAGTTTGCAAGATGGGTAGCGTCCGACCAGAACATAAAGCCAGCGATAACGGTTTCGATGCACGGCGCTGGCGGTTCGGGAAGCGTTGTCTGTGGCTCCAGCATCGTCGGGGACGTGTAGATTTCGCCGTATACGTCTTGGTGGCCTTTTGGGAGCACGGGCAATCCAAACTCATTGAGCTTGACATCCGCGGGGTCGATAATCGTGTCGGGAGCGGCAGGGTTATACGTTGGGTCCCAGCGGAGGGAGAATGGCGTGGTGTGGATGTACTTGAACGCGGGGCCTTGAAACGACTCCTCCATGACGTCGAGGAGTGGGCGGTAAAGGATCCCATCGATCTCAATCTCCGGCGCGTCTTCCTCCGAGCAAGTCTGGCCGGGCGGAGGAGGTAGCTTGATCTTTACAGAGCCGTTCTTCCAACCCTTCGGGAGCTCGTCTGGATTGTCCGCCGCTACCTTGTCCACCTTGTGAAGCTCGCGGTTCGGGTCGAAGTTGTCCGCAAGCTCGGAGACCTTGAACGAGGGGCGGAGAAGGACTTTGTCGACCAGCGTCTTGAGACCTGCGAGCGTGTTACGCGGGGGTCTCGAGGAACCACGACATCAACCATGCGCGAGAGTGGTTGGTAAACGGGAAGTAGGTCGGGCGCGCGGGAGTGCTGAGCTCCTCCTGCTCGGGTCGAAGAAGTTCCGGGCTCAGGCAGAGATCTTCGAGCGTCGTCTCGTTGTCGGGATCATGGGTCGGACGCTGGGGATAGACTTTGTAGACACCATGGGCATTCGGCGGAGTCCGGTACCACTTGGGAGGTTGCGACTCATCCGATGGCGGAGAACCGCCAGGCTCAGGCGATAGCGAGCGTTCGGGTATGACAATGTCGGCAGGAGGAGGTGGAGCGGGAGGTTCGTCTTCGAAACGCATGGGCTTGCGACGGGCACGAGAGCTGCGCTGGGGACGGCCGCTGACGGGCCAGAACGTTGGTGGTGGTGTCGGGTCGCGCATCGGTACCTGTTAAGCGCTCAGAGGTAATGAAGCACTAAAAACAACCGACGCACATCCGGAATATCTTGAGGTAGAGTCTGAGCGTGAGCAGCAAGTGCTTGCTCTGCCTCTCGAACAGCCGCGAGTTGATCTTCGTGGTGAGCGGTAACAGCTTGGACGTTCTCGGTATGCGAGGCATTTTTCTTGGGGCAGCTAGCGACATGCTTGTTGAAGGCGGCGGTTCCGCGTGGGGTGACGGAGCAACCCTCGAACGGGCATTTGGGCATGAGGACGAGCAGAAAAACAAGAACCCAGAGTAAGAGTCGTTGGTGCATCTGCAAGACAGATTAGGCACAAAAAGTGACAAAGTAGAAGGTCTGGACGTACCTAGACACCAGCCAGCACGCCGTATCGCACCGCTGACGCGTGTCGTACGCGAGAGTTACGCGCAATCGGTCTTGGGTGCGAGAGAAAAAAAAAGTCCGCTGTCAATCAGAAGGTGGTCGCTGTGCCGAGTTGGGAGGGCGTCGCGAGGGCTACACGAGCTTGGGAGAGAGTGGTGAGCCGCTTGTGAGACGGCGACGGTGTTGTGCGACTGTCGCAAGCAGCGACGATGTTGGCAGCGTCTGCCGAGGGTGTCACACCTTTCCCACAGTAGTTGTCACGCCTTGTCGGGGCTTGTTTGGATCACAAGCCCGGCTAAGGCCGAGGCAAATTCTGTGATGGGTGACCATCATAGGACGGTCTAGACCCGGGTCGGCTAACACCGGCTTGCTTCCGACCGCCATGACGAGCGCGAGACAGCGCAAGATACCCAGACTAGAAGCCATTCGTATTGCCTGACCGGTCTTTCACTCTCTCTGGCAGCTTCCGCACTGGACTGCGGTCAAATGGAAACGCCGGCTTCAACTGGACATCGATTCTGAAAGCCGACGTCGGACGTCCACGAGCCGAAGAATATCTGCATGAAGAAATCCTGAAATATTTCCGCGGTCCCTTCGCTAGCAAGCTCGCTTCTCCAATTTAGGCTCAATCTGCGCATGCAATTCGTTCAAGTTGTCTATAGTGTGTAGAAACCGCTCTAACTGCAATACTCCATCCTACTCGTGCCATTCATACAATCCGCGCCATCTACCCTTCGCCGAGACCTAGTGCCCGATCCTCTCGCGCCAAACACACTCGTTGGCCGCTCAAGCGGCGTCCCCAGCTCTCCATCCTTCTGCTCTCCGTCTACGCCAAATTCCTCCTCGATCTTCCACTCAAGCGCCGCGTCAAGTCTACCGGGGGAAAGGACAGAACTTTCAGGTGCAAATGCGGGCCAATTTTTCCTCGGTTCGATATCTCTGAATGAGCGCACTCGCAATCTACTTCTCTTCGGGGTGTCTCTTCCGACAGGTTTTTGGCTCACCTCCACCAGCAAAGGAGTCCTTCGCCGGGGCGAGAAGGCTGCCGGCAGCGGCGGAGCCTGGGAACGCTGCTGTTCCTTCGCAAGAACGGTGCCTTGAACTGCCTTCCCACCAAACTTAGAACATTCATCGCGTCACTTCCGTTCGGCTATATAGGGTGCTTCAGACACATGCACAATCCTCCCACGGCACCTCCCCATGTTTCTGCTTCCCACCTCCTACGTCGGCTTCGCGTTCGTGATAACCTTCGCCTCTCTCTCAATATGGGTCCTCACCATGGTCCGCGAAGAGGATCGACGTAGAAGGGCGATCAGCAAGATTCCCGGCCCACCCTCTCCGTCCTGGCTTTTCGGTGAGTCCCAGCCTCAGCGCAAAACAGAAAGTTCAATTCTCCGCAGGTAACCTTCTCCAGATTCAAATCCCCAAGGAGTTCGGAGAGTTCGATGGCGTCTGGTGCAAGGCGTATGGTCCGGTCTACCGGTTCAAGGCTAGCTTCGGAGTGAGATTCGTCCACCCAGCATATGTTTCCGACATTCATTTGATTGGTTCCAGCGGGACCGTTTGATGGTCTCGGATACGGCGGCCGTGCGATTCATCTACAACAGCGATGACCTAGAGAATGGGCCGGCATTTCAGGCATTTATTACGTGGTTGTTCAGTGAGGCCGGCATTAGCACGCGGAAAGGTGCATGGCTCTTGTCGTCCACATTTTCGTTGGGAGAACACGATCTAATCCGAGGCAGGGCAAGACCACCACCAGCTTCGAGCGGCGCTTAACGTTGGTTTCACGCTAAGAGCGGTGCGTAATTATCAACCGATCCTCGAAAGAGTTGCGCAGAGGGTGAAGTGCCAATTGAATCCCTGGCGGCCATAAGTTATACTGATGGTCATTACAGATTTGCGAGAAGCTGGAAGCGATGACCTCCAGTTCGGAGTCCACCGTTGTGGATATGGTCCCGCTCCTAAACGCCGCAACGTTGAGCGCGATTAGCGAGGGTGCGTCCAGTATCCTTGCGAAACAATCCAGGCGTAACCACAGAGCAGCCGCTCTGGGCTGTCCAGTCGAAGAACTCAGCGCCGATCTCGTTCGGACCAATACAGAAGTATTGTGAGTAACTGTCGGGGTTTCACCCAAATCTGACAAGATTCAGGGAACTCTCCTCTACATTGGCTCCCGGACAGGTGTTGGTCGACGAGATCCTCAACTTGAACATATTCCCTCGATGGCTTCTCCGTCAGGTCGTCAGGCTTCCTGGGAAGGCGTTCAAGCTGCTGCGGGATCAAGTACGTTTCACGGAGAACGATGGACGGCGCCTGGTGCAGAAAAAATTGGATCTGGCCAGGAAGGGTGCGATTAACGTGGACGAGGCATCAGATGTGTACACGCGGGTTTTGCATGACAGTATTCTTGGTGAGTCGAGTTGCGGGAACTGGCAAACAACCTCATGACTATCGCCAGGGACTGCGACCAAAGCGCAGATCGGGTTGGAGGATCTCGTCAGACAGACTTCTACTATGATGATTGCTGGACAGGATACAACGGTGCGTGAACGAATGGCGGAAGTCTAAACCACTCATGCGTTTGCCCGCAGGCTAGCACACTTACCTTCCTCTTGGTGGAGCTTTCTCGTCGACAGCCCTTCCAAGACTCTCTTCGAAAAGAAATCATCGATCTCAGTGCCCGGGGGCTATCCTACGACCAATATCCGCAACTCAGCGCCCTGATCAAGGTTTTCCATTCCTTTTCAACAGTACGCCTGCTGATAGCGCACAGGAAACTCTACGCATGTACCCCATCGTCCCCATCGCCTACCGTATCGCGAAAAAGGATACTGTGATTCCGCTTTCCGACAGCATTACCACGACGGATGGGCAACTCATCGACCGCATACCAATCTGTAAAGGACAACAGGTGACGCTCTCGGTTGCATCATATCAAAGGTACACACCTCGTTGGGCTTGCTCCATGCTGAATCGACGGAGACTCGAATCCCGCTGGGGAGCAGACGCAAATACCTTTGACCCATCGCGATGGATTGAGGGGCGAGTGCTTCAGGGCGACGCAATTGGGCCTTATGCAAATCTGTGCGTTATCTCGACTCCCACCGAGATATTACCGTCTCATACAACAATTCAACGCAGACTGGCGTTTTCCAGCGGACCGCACTCTTGTCTCGGGTAAGCCCCTAGTCAGAACGAATCCCACGACAGTAATACATTGACGGATACCTTAGCTGGCGGTTTGCGTGAGCAGATATTTCCTCGCCCTTCACTCCTGACGATTCATGAATAGGATCCTCGAAATGCAGGTCATCATCTGCGAACTGATCCGGAACTTTGCGTTCTCAGTGGCGGTTGACGAGGTCATTGTACCACTCTATGCGACGGTGTTGATGCCAGCTGATGCGAACGGGAGAAAGCGGGCGGCCTTGGTGGTTAAGAAATTGGTGTAATTGTTTGTACAGTATGGGCATGATTTCGGTTCGTTTGAATTATATGGTCATTGGGTACCTCGTGCGAGAACATCATGTTCGACCGGAGCTTGCAACTGGCGGTGGTATTCTGTCATCTATAGTACATAACCTCCATCTCGACATCCTTCAACACTAGCATGTGGCTCCATCGGCCGGGAGGTTCATCGTATTGGTTGAATTCGAGGGTGAGTTTCTTCAGCCTGGAACTGGGCAAGTGAACTTTGTCTTCGAGGGCCTGGCGTAAAGCAGGCGATATGCAGTAAGGGATGCAAAGCAGTGTCATTTGTTCGACAGCGCCAAGCACGTTTCCTGCCCCTAAATCGTCTAGAAACTCGCGAAGCTGGGCCGCGCAATCCAAGTGGTCATCACCGTCATCCACGTCATCGACAACCAGGGAGGGCTCTGGAAGGTTTTCCAGCACCTCATGGTAGCAGCGTTCGCCTGTGAGGTCGACACGACGCCACCGCGAGATATGCTTGGCCATCAAGGCTCCCAAGCGGTGTTTTGCGTCGCGGGACACGGAGACGGTGATGTAGAGTGGCAGGATGCCTGAGCGAGAGATCCAGAGATTTAGCAGGGAGACAGGATCCCTGTACCTCTCGGCGAGCCAGGGAGTGCTGTGGAATTCGTTCCAAAGGCGGGGAGTGGCCAAAGCGATGTTCCTCCACAGCCTGCAGACGCTGGTGGCAGCAAGTAACCACTTGGTCACCGAGTCAGCCGCGGCCTGGCAGAGTATTTCCGCAGTGATTTCGGCGGGGATCGTGAGGATGGGGTAGACGATCGCTTGAAGTTCCGTTTTAAACCGAGTTTCTTGTGCGCGAAGGGTGGCTAATTGGTGCTCCAGGTCGGCGATGCGAGTCTGGGCCTCAGCGATTTGAGAGCGAAGTTGGGAGCCTCGAGTCATCGATGCGTTCAACGGGCAACGCGAGATGGACGTTTGGGTCAAGTGGGAAAGTAACGCTGTGACTTGTGACTTTCCTGCCATGACCAACGCCGACGGACTCCCAATGCAGGCTCTCCTACCCACGGATTCCTCTCAAATCGCTCTCAGGCCACTCAATATCCACAACTCGACTGCCTCCTCTCATCCTAGCCCGTTAATCCGCCACAATCATCGTTTGGGTCCGTCTGGATGACGATGACAGTCAGTACGCGATGGGGAGGCTGCGAGTGGGTTCGCCGGTGTCTGAGCGGAACAGAATCTGTCTGTGTGGGCGTCCGCTAGTGATCTATAAGAACGGTGAGCATCACTATCTCTCTTCTTGCGTCGAAGTCCTGCTAATGACGACGGTAGCGTCTTGAGCGACGACGCATCTCTCATGCTTCCCTTCCATCTTATCCCGCCAAAGATGGTCTCTTTCGGCGTCGACGTCGACTTCCTCTGCCCCGAGTGTTTCTTGGTGATTCGTAAAAACGGTGAGCATTGCCATCTTCCGCGACTGCGCTAATGACCACCGCAGCTTCTCAGCTGACGAAGCCTCCCTCGTTCCTCCCTTCCGTCCTATCCCGCGAACATTGCTCTCTCTCGTGGTCAGTGTCGACGACTGCCTCTGGCCCGGCTACGTCTTCCCCGACTCGAGCGACTCAAAAGCCTTGATATTTTGCTTGGGGATACTGCGTCAGCCTGCGAGAGGGAAATGAGACCCTTTCTAGCAAGGTGAGCGTGTATTCCCTCTGCTTTTCCGTATCGGAAGCTCATGTGCCTTTCAGGGAGTCTCTATTTCCTACAGGAAGCGCAGTTTATCTGGGTAGTCGGTGCGTTCTGCCTTTTTGTCTTCGACGTGCCAGTCTCATTCCGCCATTCCAGACGCGTCCCTTGCCGTCGTCGTCAAAGGACTGTCTGAACGTGAAACGATGCCTCTGTCGGTATCCACTGTCGACTTCGGGATCCGTGCTGCTTATCAAGAAAAGTGCGTACTTGCCTCAATCCCGTCGCATTCGAGTCCTCGCTAATCACGACCGCAGCTGCTTGTTCGACGACACATTCTCCTTCCGTCCTGGCCGATCCATCCCGCCAACGCTGTCCTATGACATCGATATGGACGACAACTCTAAGCACTGGCACCGTCTTTGCTCGTCAGTGCAGGCGTCCGTGCTATATCTACCTCGCACTAGCGACACAAGCCGACATCGAGCAAGGTGTGATATCTCGCTTCTGCTTCTATTCTGGTCTATTTACCGGCGCTTCAGATACTTCCTCCAGTACCTCGCTTGTTCCGTGAATCGACCCCATCGTCTCCCCGGGAACCGCCTCGTGGCTTTATACCTCCTTATCTCCCGAATGCTCGACTACCACACCCACTCAACGCCAAATCCCTCCCTTTCGTCCTCCTCGCTGAGGTTGCCCATGCACGCACCTCCGTCTTCGGGTCTCCCGCATATACCTATCGCCGTCTGCGACGCCTGCTACGGCTATGGACACCGCAAATCATCAATGCCTCTGTGCGGCATGGACAATCCGCGAGCGTTTGCGCTGAGACAGTCGTCCATTCACCCACTCGAAACACCCGCAGGGAATGGTGCATCTACATCCGTCCCTGGGCCTTCGTCGTCATACCATGGCCATTCTCATCATCCTCCCGGTCTCCCGCCGCCGCTGCGTCTTCGTCCCCCGCCCGCCATCTACGCATCATCGCTGGCTACACGAAACGAAGCGGTCGCTCCGCTAGTCCGTCGTCTCGCACGGGCGGCACGGATGAAAGTGCCGTTGCAAGGTCTGCGCAGATACTGCGAGCTCCGAGTCATCTGCTCGAGCCAGGCAGTATGAATGGGCCGTCTCGATGTGGTGCTCGCTCGAGGACAGGACAAGGATCGTTCTTCGCCGCGACATTGTCTTCCTTGGAGGCGTCCGCCACCGAAGACCACCGACCCGACCGTCGTATTCCTGAAGGTCAATGGGCTCCCTCTGGTGGATTCGATCGCAAAGCCACCTTCCGTGACAACGAGCTCGACTGCAGTTCCGTCGCTGGTCCAAACGCTGCTTCATGCCCGCGTACTTCCGGTCGTCCTTTCTGGCTCCATAACCTCGCACTGTGCATCTCGTCCTACCACAGCGGATGTCCGTGTGGGGACGCTGTCGGGAGACCCTCGAGTCTGTGGATGTTGTTCCCGTCGGCGCGAAGGTCAGGTCGGGCGTAGGAAAACGAGCGAGATAACGGAGCTGGTCGTCCAACGCTGGCGCGGCGGCAGTACCCTCGTCATCGGTGTCCTGCTCGTCTTCGAAACGACCGTGATCGAGCACTGGCAAGCAACTGGCGTCGGTTGGAGATCTGCAGACGCACCTATACCGAGTGCCTTGGCTTGCTCATGGCCATTTTGAGTATGGGCGGATCGGACATTTTCATTTTTGTTCTTTGCCGTGTACTTCTGTCCTCCTTCCAACTCCCTGCCGCCCTCCATATCTGCATCCTCCGGTCCGACACACATAGCCATCTGCATACTAGCATTGTAGTTCCTTTGCTCGTCTACCTCTCTTTGTACTACATACCCTCCCGTGCCCGGGGTATATCCCTTGCTATCTGCAGTTATCGCCTGGACGGACTATTCGTACTTGCGAGCTAGCTGACAGTAGCTGTTGTGTCCTACGTACCTTTATCTAGTCGAACAGAATGCTGCAGGCTTCTAGCGCTCGGGCGCCTATTTCGGCGCCTAAATCATTTCATAGAAGCCAGAGTTGGATTCATGCGCTCCGTCGACCGCTAAGCCAACGCGACGAAGCCCCGCAAGGTCTGCAGTGACTCTGCACTCATTCTCATTCTCACTCTTCATCTTCGTATCTCTGAGCTGCCTTTTAGTAGCGCCACCCAGTTCCGCAGGAAGCCCGCTGCCAACTGTGTCGTTTTGCAGCAACTTGAAGATGGTGCGACAATGACTCGCAGCACTTGACTCCCTTCAGCAATAGCACACCAAACTCTGCGTTTCTTCGTCGTCTCTTACTCAGGCTGTCTACTTCGCGGATGCGTTCAGGAGGATCTGCGCTGGCGCTGCCATTGTGCACGTCCGCGAAGGGTGAGAGAGGACGTCGGGCTCAGGGTCAAAGTCGACGTTGAACTTTCTCAGTAAAGGGAGGGAAGTGGCATAGAAAGTATATTCGGAAGATATTCAAGATCGACACCTGTATGTCTGTTCGAAAACGTGGTGACCCTCTGGTTCGCAATCCTAGAGCCGGTGAACCAATTATTTATCTACTGTCGGCCCATGATGAGAAACCGTAAGTTACCCATGTCGTCTGAAGCTCGTTAGTATATGTACAACGTATGGCAAAATTATTCCGAGACCTTGATCGTCAACAAAACTCCCATTTTCCTCTCCGATTCCGGCCTGCCATCGATAAGCGAATAAGTTGCCATCGAGCCATAGGTCCTTCAACCCGGTGCAGCACTCCAGCAGCGCATTCTTCGTCCCTACAAGCACATCCTCATCCGCATCGTGCTTTGCATGCCCTCCCCGAAAAATGCCTTCGTACTGGAAGTACCACGTAATGAACAGTTTGGTGAGGGTTTGGCAGAAGGACGGCATAGTCGGCAGAGCTGCGAAATATTCAGAAGGCTGGCTTAACTGTCAGTGCAACGATAGGATAGGCGGCAAACACACGTACGATAAGATTAACATTATCGTCGCCTTTCGAGTCATTGACCACCGCAGCGCTGACAGAGCAGAAGAACGACACTTCAAGCGCTTGTAACAAGGGGAAGAAATCGAGGATTTCATCGAGTCCATGGAAGTTACTGATAATATCGGAGCCGGCCTCCGATACGAGGATTCCATCGCTGACGGTATCAGAATCGAAACCAGAGCCGGAGCCGGAGCCGGAGCCGGAGCCGGAGCCGGAGCCGGAGTCTGAGTCTGAGTTGGATTGGAATTCCGAATCTGTCTGCATGACTGCGCAAAACAGCCTAAGCACCAAAGACAAAATCGAGCTCGTAAAACCCGGGCCTAGAGTTGCGCGCAAAGCGGAGACGAGGTTGCCTGAGTGGCAGTAGGAGATGTCGACCTCGCCAAGCGATGGCGCGACTTCCATACTCAAAAAGAGCGGAAGCAGCTCGCATGCCACATGCAGGGTTTTGAGCTGGGGAAAACGGAGCTTCTGGGCGAGTAGATGAAGGTTAACACCTAGTGCAGCAGTCGGGTAAGAAAGCTTGATGAAAAGCACAGTGAGCACCGGAAAATGAGCGAGAAAGAGCAGGTGCTGCTCGAGTGCCGGGATGGTCACTGTGAGCGATAGCCTGCTGACGCTGGTAAAGACAGGTCCGATCGCGAGCTTGTTTTCATTCCAACGGGGAAGTTGAAAACGCAGATGCAGCTCCTGAAGGGCATCACGGTCGAGCCCTCCCAGCCACAGAGCCAGAGCACCTTCATCCACTTCATTTTGCAGCATGCTGAATTTTTTGACTGTGACTTTATCGCCAGGAGTAGGACCACCGGACGTGGAGACGCTGCAACGGTCGACCGCGAAATGGTCGAGGTTTAAAGTCGAGCAGGAAGAGAGGATGTTCATGTAATTGAACTCAAGGCGGCGGAGAGTGAGTCCTCGAAGCCGGATGAACCTCTCAAGGCTGCGGAGGAATGCATCGAGGAGTATGTACGCCGATTCCTGCTTGACCCCAGACGACTCCGACTCCGGCTCCTCCAGCTCCAACGACAACAGCCACGGAGAAACCACGCAGGTGCGTACCAGAGGTGCGATGGCGTCCGATGACCAGAATTCCAGTCTCTCCAACCATCTTTGGACGCCTGCGGCATCTGGAAGCCTGGGCCCGGACTGGCTGCGTTGGCTGCTCGTAGGGATGGAAATCGAAATGGGCGAAGAGGAGGGTCTTGCAAAGCTCGCGGATCCGACGACTGGTTAGGGAGAGTGTTAGGACGTCCTGGCCGTACAGTTCGTTGGCAATTTCGAGCCAGATTTCAGACGCGAGTTCGGGCGTCATGGTGGGAGGAGACAAGAGAGGATATCGGATCTTGATCCGAAAACATCATAACGTTGATCCGAAAACATTCAGGTGGGCTCAAATCAGCAAGCTTGCCTTGTGTTTTGCAAGGAGTGCCTTGATTAACATTTCATGTGGCCGACGACAGAATGCCTGTAACCACTCAGGTAAGATTCTAAATCGCGGTGTGCTTGTAAGAATTGCCATTGCAGTTCACATCCTCTCTTGTGCGCCGATGGCCGCAATGTCGCGCGTTTATTTAACTTGAACAGAAACCTCACAGTTGCTCTAGATCTCAGGTTCACGATGTTTTCTCGGTTGGAGAACTCGGTAATGGCTTGGATTTCAACGTAGACTCGGAATGCAGGTGACAGGGTTATCTGCGAAGTGAATTGAAGCACAACGGTGGTTGACGAGATCATGGTTCCCTATACCTCTCTGCTCTTTACAACGATTCATTCATTATACAAATGTAGAAATAGCCAGCCGAGTCTGCCAGTCTGTACGCTACTTCATCTATCGCACTAGTAGTAGGTACGCCGCGGCGGATTGTCTTGGTCGTAGTACAGAACCCCGATCTCGACGCCCTTCGACGCTAGGACCGACCTCCATTGTTCCGGAGGTTTATCATCCTCGTTGACTTGGATCGTGAGTTTCTTCAGCCTGGAACTGGCCAAGTGAATCTTGTCGTGAAGGGCCTTGCACAAAGCGGAAGAGATGCAGTAGGGAATTTGAAGCAGTGTCATTTGTTCGACGGAGGCAAGCACGTTTCCTGCCGCTAAAGCGTCCAGGAACTCGGAAATTCGGTGCATACACTCGCGGTGCTTGTCATCATGAGCAGAAAGCTCGTGTCGGTATGTCGCCGTGAATTCCGATACCGATGAGATGGCTCGGAGGCAGCTCAATCCATTCGGGCCAGGCATTCCCTCCAGCCTTTCCACGCATAGTGTTTGAATGAAGCAGGCGGACCGAGTCATGAAGGGTCCTATTTCTTGCGCCGGCGGCAAGAGGAAATTCGTCAAGCGGAGGTTTTGAAGAGCAGGTAGGCTGATATGGTCGAGTACATGACGTCCCCCATAGTGGAGCGTGTGCACGTGGGCGAGAACGATGGGTGGTGGCATCCATGATGCGACGACGTTCTGACTAAAATCGCCCGAAAGCGAGAGGAATTCAAGCGCTGGAGTGTGAGGGAGGAGCATCGACAGGAAGGCGGGGGTCACGTATGTAAGGATGAGGGATGTGATGTGTTTCACCGTAGGCAGCAAAGGCCCTGGATCCTGGGTGCGGAGCAGGAGAAGACTGCGCCACTTTGGGCAAGCGTCGAGATCAACGTCAACCAACTGAGTGGCATCGCGCAAGCCCAGGGAGGGCTCTGGAAGGTTTTCCAGTGTTTCATGGTAGAGGCGTTCACCTATGAGGTCGATGCGCCGCCAGCGCAAGATATGCTTGGCCATCAAGGTTACCAAGCGACGGTCTGCGCGGTTCGAGGGGATGGTGATGTAGAGTGGCACGCATCCTGACCGGGACAGCCAATGTTGTAAGAGGGAAGCAGGATCCTTAAATGGCTTGCCATACGCGGGATTGCTGTGGAATTCACTCCAAAGGAATTCGCTCCAAAGGCGGGGAGTCGACAGAGCGATGTTCCTCCACAGGCTGCAGATGCTGGTGGCAGCAAGTAACCACTGGGTCACCGAGTCAGCCGCGGCGTGGCAAAGTATTTCCATAGTGATTTCGGTTGGTATCGTGAGGATAGGGTAGACGATGGCTCCCAGTTCGCCTTTCAGCCGAGTTTCGTGAGCGCGAAGAGTGGCTAATTGGCGTTCGAGGTCGGCGATGCGAGCCTGGGCCTCAGCGAATTGAGAGCGGAGTTCGGAGTTTCGAGTCATCGATGGGTTGGTTCAACGCCGAACGGGCAAAGCGAGATGGACGTTTGGGTCAAGGAGAGTAACGCTGTGACTTGTGACTTTCCTGCCACGACCACCGCGACCGACGCCCAATGCCGGCTTTCCTGCTCACGGCTTCGTCCTGAATCGCTCTCGTGACGCTCAATATCTGTGCCTCGACTGCCTCCTCTTACTTCCGCCGGTTAATACCCGCAGAATCGTCGCTAGGGAATGCCCGAGTCGGTGTGGATGACGCTGAGAGCCCGGACACTATGGAAAGACGCTGGTTGAGGGGTTTTGGGCCGTCCGGAGAGCAAGGTACTTCCTCTCCTCCTCCTTGTTCTGGAGACTCAAAACCTAGACTAGGGTGCTTCATCGACGACATTCGGCCACGGTGGATTCCAATCACAGACTGCTACGACGTTGAGCTCTCTGCTTCCGCGAATACGGCACGACACCGTTATTGAGGTGTGTACGACGCTCCCCGCGATAACAACTGTACTCACGCGAAGTGGTCTAGCCTGCTCTCGCACCCGTTCCTTCCGATTTCGCGCCAAACTCTGCCAGTCCGCACGTCCCGGTGCTCTCCTCTATCGTCCCAGTACTAGTCTTCTTGGTCCAGTACGAAGTCACCGCACGACGGTCGGTGGTCTGTGCGTTCTGTTTCTTCTCACCGGCCACTCGTTCTCATCCTGGGCTCTTTCGACCCTTAGATACAACCCTCTGCCGCAAGACGGGCTCGCCCTCTTCGTTACATACGAGCAATGCAGTCTCAGTCCTCGTCCGTCGCCAAGAAAGCCCACGGAGTCTCGCGGCTTGAAGGACCTCCGGCGCCTCCGAGTCCGTCCGCCCTAACCCGAGCAATCCGCCCCATATTACCGCTCCAGATGAAGAAACATTGGTATGTCCATCTCCCCGGCCTCTTGTAACGTTCCGCTAATCACGACGACGACATATAGCACAACGGATCGAGCCATCCTACCACCGATACCTTCAAGTTCTCGACCTCAATGGACGTCGCGCTAACCACGGTGCCTGCCCGGAACCCTTTCTTCGTGCGAGACCAGCATTGACAATTGCTCGGCCCACGGCTAGCTTGCGATTCGGACACCACAAGACGCTCAGCAACCTCAGTGAGTGCGTATTCCTGTTCCTTTTCCTGGCGTAGGGCTCACCATCCTTCTAGAGACCCTATTCTATCGCGCCTATGAATGCAGTCCCTCGCCTCGTCCCAGCCCTGCCGTTTTTCCTATCGCGGGCGATCCATACCACCCTTCGCCTCAGTGACCTCGCATATCGTCGTGTAGACATCCGTCCAGGTCTGCGTCTGCAAGCTACACCTCCCGCGAACGCTCGGTACCATACACAGGCAATCGACCATCGCACCTTAGACCCGCCGCTTCATCTCTTCCTCTCACAATCCTTCCGACCCTCAGCCCAATCGCCCGCTGCATCCCCCCGAACCCATTTTCGCACCAATCTTTCCCTTGCCGAGCCTGAGGGCGCGTGTACGACGTACCGGCGCATGATGGAGATGCGGTTTTTGCATATCTACCGCGTCGTACCGCGGTCCTATGCAGCTCGAGAACAAGGTCGTCTTCCTTGCATTCCGGGAATGCGGCGGGAAGAAATCATTTGGGCCCGCCCTCCTCATTATACTCCTTGTCTCCGTCCCCGTGCACGAGCTTCGGGCTCCGGGCAACGTCGTCAACGGCCGCCCCAGTGGTGCTGGCTGTGGTCGGCCATCCGAGCTACACTATACATCTCAGCTCCCTCGACGAACGCCCACTATACCCTCCGTCATCGCCTTCCATGCCCCTCGTCAAACCAGGACCTCCAGCTGCGTTTACCGGCGGCTGCGCCGGACTGTCGCGGGTAATCGGAAGCTCAAGTTACCCTTGGGCGGGCGGGTCGTACATGGGAGGGTTTCTTGTCATTGCGGGTACCTCGAGACTCCCTCTCCTGCTCGTCGTCCTACGAGCGCATTATAGTCAAGCGGGCTGCCTCTACGGCGGGGCGGGGTGCTTTGGGGTGAAGCTATTGGCATCGACACCATGCCTTCGATTTGCCGTCTTCTCGTATCCTCCTCTAGACTCGCTACCGCCTTCCCTACATCCCTCCCCTCCGACATTTACCTACACATATCCATCCTGCAGTACCGATACTCACAGGCTCGGGCTACCTCCTTATCATCTACGCTCCAGCTATGCTTAACCCCCTCCCGACTCATGATCATTCCGCCGACTAGCTTATTTTGTCTTGCGAGTACCTGGACCCCTTTCTTATCTCCATACCAGCGTCCCCCGCTCATACCCGTACTCCCTACTCTTGCTATGCCTTCCTTATACATCCAACGAGCTTCATTATTTGGGGAAGGGGATTTTAGCGCCCGGGCGCCTATTTCGGCGCTTAATTCGCGCCGCGCCGTTCTGCAGGAAATGCTACTCCGGTACTTCAATGTACCACAAATGATACCAGAAGGACACAGTTATGCTTGTTTTCATTGCCTGCAGACTGAAGTACCAGGGGAGTTTTGTATTAGTACGAAAATACAGCGAATCTGTGAATGGCAAAGAGCTCGTGGAGAAGAAAGCGCGCCCAGGTGAGTAGGAAATACGTGAAGCAAGTTAAGATGGACGATGGGCATGAAGAGCCAGTACCGAGCCATAAGATCGAGTCGTGACAGCGTCACAACGCGGCTTCCTTCATACCACCACGACGCGCAGAATGTCGGTGGTATCCCAATGTCCGAACGAGCTCTGGCTCGAGATTCTGCAGCACATTCCCAGACGTCAACTTTCCTCGATCTCGGCCGCCAATCGACTCCTTCGCCAGCTCACACTTCCGCTTCTTTTCGCCTGCCTTCAAGTGCGTCTGCGCATACCCAAGCCCGACAAAGGGGACGGTTATCAGTGGGAACCGATCTTAGACCCGCTTGCCTCCATAGAACGCATGCAGTTTTGGATGTCCCCAGCGATTGCTCCACTTGTTCGCTCGTGCACGGCGGGGGCGAGGTCGGGGCAGTACATCAACTGCCCTACACAAGTCGACTTCTTCATGAACAACCTCTACACGCTCACTCGGCTGCGTTCCCTTTCGCTGTGGGAAATCTCCATCGGCCGCGAGCGCTTCGCCACACTCCACCAGCTACCCTGTCTTGAAGAACTCTCCGTCAATTGCTGCGCACTTGACGTGTACCTGCCGTGCGATGATGACGAGGAGCCCTGCCAGGAGAACATTCGTGTTCCAATCCTTCGGCTCTCGAAATTGTCCATTCTCACGAGCACCATCGCACAGTCTCCCCGCTTCCATCCCGACTGGATGCTCGTTGTGGACGCCGCTCGGCTTCGCGATTTGACTCTTGGTTCTCTTTCTCTTCAAATTATCGCGCGTGAATGGCTTGGCGCGCCCGACCAATCATGTTCTTGCCTTGCGCATTATCACGCCAAATTAGGCAGCTTCCACCCTGTTCCAACGTGTCTCTCGCTCGCCATCATGCACATTCATGGTCATGCGACAAGATGCCGTCGTGCCGACGGGAATGACACCATATTGCGGAATTCTTGCTGATTCATGCGCAACAATGACGACACGAGCCCAAACGAGGGCCTTAGCCTCCGCCCTCATTCCGCCTTTGTTGCGTCTCTGTCCTCTCCCTCATCCCTGCTTCACGATCCCCTACGCTCCTCTGGCTTCAACTTCACACAGGCGATGCAAGCCCTACCAGCAAGCTCAGGCCAAATGAGTCTTCGCACATCAAGCTCAATTCCGCGTCAAGGGCGTCAAGCACCTTCCCGGCAACCATCTGCAAGCTCCCGCAATCACTGTCCGGCAGTATCTGCATCGCACATTGGTCGCAAACGTCAAATAAGCCATCGTGCACACACCGTGGCGGACCAGCGAACGGGTGGAAGGAGCGAAAGCGAGCGGTACTGAGGGCGGATGGCGAGCGGTACTGAGGCGGATGCAGCAATTCAGCCCCAGAGGGCGGCATAGGTGCGCTATGCTTTCGCTGCGTCACGGTTGCATGCAACGACTAATCGCTTACAGGCTACACTGTATTCGCTTCTATCTCAATCGATGTCGATTCGACCCGGACACGTTGTATTGCAAACATCGGACAAGGAGCACAGCAGTGACCAGCGCGTGCGAGCACAGAGGCACAGGCGACGAACCGACGATCGGAAGTGGCGAAGAGTGACGAATAGGAAGTTTCATCCGGTGCGCACTCTCGCTGCTTCATCTCACTCATTTTTCGCCTTCGAATCCACCAGTTCCTCTTTTGCCGCCCTCCCACCGCCCATTGACCGAAATTCGGGCTACCGACTGCCAGCCCTCGCATGCCGGCAACGGCGAGTGGAGCTCGGTTCCACGGACCAAGCCAGGACACCAAACCGCAGCGCTGTATCGCCCTCTTGACGGCTTGAAGGTGCGAGCTAATCAGGAACTGACTCCATACTGACTCACCTTCCAGCGTCGCGATAACCTACGACCAAGTTCTTACGCTGCACATTCCGCCGTCGGCATTCGCACAGCGCTATACGCACCCGTGCAAGTACCAGTATCAGTGTCAGAAAGCAACGGGATTGGGGGGGGGGCAGTATATATCTCACTCAGTGGAGAGATTCTGAGCGATTTAGTTCCCGCATTCGCCGACTCGGACAAGCCCTGGACATCCTAACGCGCGACAATGCCGACGGCGTGCACTCCAAGAACAAGAGATATGGTGGGCGGAGTCTTCGGGGACAGGTAAGCAGTTCTTCCGTTGATTTCATTAGCATCTGACAACTCACTCGCGTACCGCAGATATAGATGAGACGAACACCGGGTGAGACGAGGCGAAATTCATAGGAGTCGGAACCTGAAGGGCCGATGAGAGCACACCGTAATGTCTCTCTGTTCATCTAGATTCTAAATGATAAATTTTACTCTTATGTAAGGTGAAAACGTTCAATGGCTCAGTTAATTGATTTTTCTGCTCTTGAACCTCATCCTTGGGCGGAGCGGAGCGTAGCCGTCCCTTGTTGTCATTACGACGACGATTACAACTTCTCGACCCTCGGTGCCAGCAACCTCAGAATGGTGGAGAGACTGCGCGTCTGGCATGGCTCCGTCCGCAATGTCGCCACTTTCCATCCCGGCACCCTCCCTATGTTGAGGGAATTGGAAGGACCGGCGCAACTCGCTCGCCAATTACTCGTGTCTTCCCCGGTTGAACGGCTAACTCTCTCATTTGACCAGGATAATGCCCTCGACGAGATCTTATCAGGCACACCTCCCGCACAGAATGTCCTGGTTCTCAGCCTCTCCATCTCTGGTGACGATATTGCTTGCTTAGACCCAGTGCTGAAGCTTTTCCCGAATCTGAGCAAATTAACTGCGTGGATAAATCTCTACGAAACCGCCAACCACGCCCTCCACTCTCAGGTAGGTCGTAGCTGTACCGAGTCACACTTCCTCACAATGATGCAGATTTGGCAAACCGCACGCCAAATTGCTGGAATGGGGCCAATCTCGCTTGTATCGCTCTCCTTAACGTTCTATGCGGAGGTTGAAAGGGAGGAGGACTCGGATGAGTCGAGCGAGAGTGATTGCTCCGATGACTTCGAAGTCTGCTCTACTTCGGACTACACCGCCTTCATCGCCAAAGCACGCGCACGCTGCCCGGATCTGAAGGATGTCTGGATCGAAACAGAGTTTCGGGGTGAATTCTTCGCTGGTCATTGGCGCCAACATCTCAACGGGCGGGTTTCACAGGAGGTAGGAAAGGATAAATGTAAACAAAGACATCGGCGCTATCATCCCATCTTACTTTTCTCCCAGACACGATAGAACGAATGCGCCGCATGAAAGAAAACGCGTGAAGCAGGTCTTTGAAGGATTGTTTCTTGAAACCCGTCGATGTTGCGCAACGTATATTTATGAGAACTATTCTTGAAACCCTAAACCCCTATAAGCATGTGGGGCCCTCGGCATACCTCACAAGAGTATTCTATGAAAATCTCAGCCTCAGAGAATAAGAACCGGGCCCACACAAGCAAAAATACACAGACATGGGTAGAATTGCTGAATTTGGACAAATGTGATCCAATCGTCACCAAATAGGGACGGGCCCTGCGCCTCGATGAGCACGTAAGGAATATACTACTTTTTAGGTGATACGGTGAGAACTGAGCTCAGAATTGTTCAAATACAAAATTGCTCTTTTTTTTCGTGAAAAAACACGTCGCGCCCTAAGTTCTGCAAAGAGCTGTAAATCGATGAATTTATTTCTACGAGCGGAAGAAATCCTCGTGCGCATTAAACCCCGAATCCCTCTTAATCCTGCAGCTAGTGACCTCGCGCGGCTCAATCAGGCTCTGCAAAACACAGCTCATCAGGTAGGAGTCCAAGAGATGGTACCCACTACCTTTCGGGCTGATACGCACACCAAGGTCCACATGAATTAATGTGCGTCGCGAACGCATGAGGCGATACGCCATGTCCTCCAGCCCGCGTGAACACGGCTCCATCCCGCAGACGCTATTTGGGCTGCCGTCTGGGCTATCCCGCAGGATACATGTGTTGGAAGGTTGGAACGTCACTTGATTGCGAGGCAGGATCTTCCGCGAGCCAGTGGTCGCGGGCATGGGCTTTGCAACGTCTGGAATTGCGACGTTGAGGTGCAGAACGAAGGATTCGAGGGCGATAAAGCCCTTAAGAGCTTCTTGGAGGTTCCCCTCACTCCGGCGTGCATCCCAAGGTTCGGCCTCGAGGACATTTAGACGAAGCAAGAGCGGGATATGCAACGCGATGAGGGAGACTAACGCATCAAGGCGTAAACCTAATCCGCGGATCCGTTTGAGGGTCAGCACTTTCAACGTCCCGGCGTATGTTGCGAGAGTAGCGAGGTCGGAGCGGGGTGTTTTTAGTTGGATAAAAGCCCGCTCGAGCTTCCAGCGGGTGGATTGCGCAGGGAGGATGGATTGGGTGCGCGTTACTGCGTGTGCGGCGACGAGCGCATGGGAGCTGAGTCGTTGGAGGATGTCTGGATTGTTGTAATCTCGAAGGGACACGACTCGCAGATCCGTGTGAGTCTGGAAAAAGGACGGTTGAAGTTGCAGTTCGGTGACGGAACGGATGTGAGTGAGGTGGAAGGGACAACCGGGGTCGTTGAGAAGTCGTAGCCAGGTTCGCGAGATGGACCCTGCACGGAGTGAGTCAAGTTGTCCAGTGTTATACCACACCACATACAGAAATTGCTGCGGTCGATCAGTATACTGAGTTCTTTTAAATTGACACAGAGACGAAGAGCCGTTTCGAAGGTGGGCGACGAGTCCGAGTCGCGTCTGGACTCGTAATAACCCTGTGTCTCCTCCGTCGATGTACCCAAGCAGAATGAGTGTAGCCGGAGAGCAAGACGTTGGTTGTTGAGAACCGCAGTCGACCAGCCGATGATACGGTCCACCATATCGCGAGGACGCCTGGGATGCGGTATCGTTACGCGGTGGTAGAGATAGTGCTGGGAAATGTACTGAGAGGTGCTGGAGACGCGGGAGAGTGCAGCAAGAGTCGACGGGGAGCACCGTTTTGCTATCTCGTCGACGAGTTCTGGGGGGATGTGGTGGCTTTGGCTCATGGCGTCGGAGTCAAGGGCAAGCCGTGAATGATCGGGAGGCTGTGGATGATGGAGTAAATTTGGCACGAAACTCAGAGTAAATTTACTATTCACGCCTTCACATTCCACGCGAGCGTTGAGTGCTCCCCGGAGGACCCTGACGACTGATTGAAAATCCCATCGTTGCGATCGTAGGGATCCCTCAGGAAAGTCCGAGGAATCCTTTAGTTGGAGCTCCGTTCGATGCGGGGGGGGAGATGATTCCTCGTTGACTGCTTCCTTTTTTCCCCGTACGCGATACTTCTTGTACATTCATTGGTGTCGTGGCTTAAATCCCAGCCTGCCCGAGAGTTTACCTTGCTCGGGCTGAGAAATAATGAGAGCGAGCTGCGTCTCGGCGAGTGTGCGGAGTCTATGGACCTTCTTGCTTAGATCAACTTTCTAACGTTAAGGCGGAAAGAATATCAATAACGAGAGCAGGTTTCAAAAAACTTGAGGAACGTCGGGAGTGCATTTTTCAAGGTATTGTCGCCTTCCTAGCGGCAGTGCGTGCAAGCAGGAGACACTGGTGGTGGCAGGGTGCGTTCCGGAATGAGGGATGGCATCGAGAGATACAGCATCGAGAGGGGTCTTGCAAATTTTCACCCAGCTGAGGCTCTGAGACCTGGACCAGTCGCGCCATCCTCTGACGACGCAGTCGAAGAAACTAGAGCAGGTTGGCGTATGGGAAGGGTGAGTCACGTCGTGACGCGTGACTTTCCTGCGTCGACCAACTCGCGATACCGGCTTCCCTGTCGCCCGTTTCTGAAATCTCTCAGACGGCTCCGAATACCGCTCCGCCAATGCCTCCTCAAACTTCAGCACCGTCCTTCCGCCAGAAACCCCGGTGGGGTTGACGCAATGTGTGTCGATGACGCTGAGAGTCAGAACGCGATGGAGGAAGCTGCGAGTGGTTTCGACCTCGGGACTAGGTCGAGTCCCTTGGACACCGGTGCGCCTGCTCCCAGTCCTTATTGTGCGGAGACTCACCAGTTAGAATAGCGCTAACTCGGCAATCCACTCATTTACGCAAGGTCGCGAAAGGACGCTTCGGACAAATGGAGAGGTTAGCCACCCATGGGCCGTCTTCCGGCTTTGGGAGACAGCGCTAGATGTGTGTACGCGCTCGCTCAACGCAAAAAGACTCACCCATACGCACGTAGAGTCTACTCCGAGCTGGGGCAAACTTCCTTCCCTCTCCTCCAAGCTAGGGTACCTTCACCGCCTCCGAAGTTACCAGGGACCAGTTGTCCACCTCGAAGGCACCATCCTCAGGACCGTACCTCTCAAGCTTCAAGTCGCTGGCGACGAAGTCTATCGGGATACTCGGTGCGCTTCAGTTCTTTCTCCTCCACAGCTTGGTCTCATCCCTCCATTCCAGATCTATTTCTCACCGGCGTTAACCCCCGAGACGCCACTTCCAAGTCTCAGTCAATTCATTCTTGCGGCAATTGGGCTACACTTGCCACGGGTGTCAAGGCTTCGTCTGCGACAGTGTCTGAGTGGAGCAAGGGATCGTTATGTTGTGGGGTGTCCTCTGGCGATTCGTACGAACGGTTAGCATTGCCATCTCTCCCGTTCCCGTTCCTTCTGAGTCTCCGTTAATCACGACCCTAGCTTCTTGACCGACGACTGCTTCCCTTCCGTCCTATCTCGCCCAGAATTGTCTCTCTCGGCGTCGGGTCGACGACTGCCTCTGTTACGACTGCCTCTTCCCCCATTGGAGCGACTCAAGCCTTGACGGCGCCTTGCTTGGGTATACTGGCGCTACGGCCTCGAGAGGCACATGAGACGACATCTAGCAAGGTGAGCGTGGATTTCTTCTGCTGTTCCATATCTTTCTCATGTCCCTGAAGACCCTCTCCGTGTCCTCCAGGTAGCGGAGTTCGTCTGGCTGCCTTGGTGTCTTTGACCACCGGGTCTCATTCGACTATAGGACGCGTCCTTTGCCGTCGTCAACGCGGATATTCACAATCAGGGTCTCAGGCGGGAACGATGTTTTGTGTCGGCCCGGTGTCCACTGTCGATTTCAATATCCTCGTCGTCAAGAAAAGTGCGTACTTCCCTTACTCCTGTCGGCTTCGAGCTCGAGTCCTAGCTAATCTCGACCGTAGTCCGTAAAGACATCCTTCCTCTGTCCATTGCGGACCGCCAAGGGCTGTTCTATGCTTATCGGTATCGACGAATACGACTGCACCGTATCTTGGGATAACGACACAAGCAAGGTGAGATCTGTCGCTTCTGCTCTCTTCGGATATTCACCGTCGCTTCAGTTCTGAATCGACTCATGCACACATCCGTCGCATCCCGAGGAGCTCGCATCTCTTCCTCTACGGGACGCCCGAGTACCCAGCCACTTTCCCCCAAATCGTCTATCTTCCGTCATCCTCGTTGTGGCTGCCCATTCCGAGTCTCGATCCACATCCGCCTTTTGGTATCCCGAATTAGAGGTCGCGAAGCTGGGGCATATGACGATCGTCGTGGGCGAAGCCGGGGATAGTCATGGACGAAGCCGACGGTTGCGTGTGTGCGGCATGCCAGTGGACAACCCGCGAGCGTTGGCGCGTACGAGCCAGTCGTCCACTCGAAATTGTCCCCGGCAGGCCATTGCTGTATCTGTTCCGGGGCCTTCGTCGTCATCGGCGCCATCCTCATCATCCCGGTCTTCCCGTATACACGCCCAAGCAACACTACACAAAATGTCGCTCCGCCAGTACTTCGACTCGAGAGCGGCACGTATGGTGGATGTGCAATGTCTTCGTGTCAACTATGTACGACGTCTGAGCCGTCTGCAGTATCCAAGGGCGGTCTCTTATGGCGTTACTCGGACGATGGGGCGTAGCAGCGTCGGCGTCGCAGCGTCCTGCTCCGAGTCGGGGTCGCATTCTCTCATGCTGAGGCAGACGTTCGTCACCGGGAAGAACTGCATATACGCTCTGGCATGCATAAACCGGACCGTCGTGCTCCCGGAGACCGCCAAAGTCCTCATCGCGGTGGATGCCGTCCAGTCTAGACCCCTTCGCGCGATATCGAGGTCGAGCGGCAAGCTCGTAGCTGGCGTTTGGGCCAACTCAGCTTCCTCGACAACATCCCACTGCTCGTCATCCTCATTCGTTTCATCGTCTCCCACTGTGTCTGCGACAGTTGTTGCGGCCGCTTTCGCGCTGTTGGTCATTGCGGCTGTATTGAGGACTGGGCAGTCTACTCTCGGGCCCGGACAGTCGTCGAGTCGGGCATGGGACGGCGAGCGAGATAATGGAGCTGGTCTGGCGCTGTCACCCTCCTCATTGGTGTTCCGCTCGTCCGGAACCGCTATGGTCAAGCGGGTCTCTGAAGCCCCTGCGGGGATCCCTGAGCCCATCCCGCAGCTGCAGTCGCACCTACTATACCCTGTCCGCTTCTTCTTGCTATCCTCGTCGTCTTCATCTAACGTTGCTGTTCTTCGCGCTTTCCTGCCGTCCCTTGACCTTACCATGTACTTTCATCCTCCGTCCCCGCCCGCCATACCTTCATCCTCCGGTCAAAGACAAACCTAGCTACTTTGATACTACCTCACTTGCTCGTCTACCTCTATTCGTCCTACCTACCCTCCCGCCGCTGTATCTCCCTTGTTATCTGCAGGTATACGTCTGGCAGGTCTTCGTTTACTACTCATACTTGCGGACTAGATGTTTCTTCATCCCTACGTACCCTCATTCCGTCGAATGGAACGGCACAGACTTTTAGCGCTCGGGCGCCTATTTAGGCGCCTAATTCATTTCATGGAGCTAGAGCTGGACTCGAGCACTTTGTTGACCGCTAAGCGGACGTGATCTTTGCAGATGTGCTCGTGGCGAGCTGAGACGTCGATTTTCGTCGGAGAGAACATCGCATGAAGAACCAGGAGCTTGCTTTTTTGCACCCGGTGGTCCGTAGTCAATATTAATCGTCTTTCCGACTCCTGCGCACTCTCGCTGTGCCCGGAACAACAGCTCTCGTCGCGGACAAACGTGGCCGCCACTTCTTCCCTGAAGAATCCGCCACTTGTACCCCAACCGCCAACACGCTCTCCGCGATGCGCACCCAGGCGCTCTTGGCGATTTCGCGTCTGGCGTGAATTAGGAGTCAGGCTAGGATCCACTGGAAATGGCAGTTACGCACTCGTTCGTTGGCCAACTGACCGCGCGCGAACTCAGCACAATATCTTGTAAAGCGGGAGTGCATCGGCCGATTTGTTTGGCAAAGGTAGCGAACAGGTCTTCCCAGAGGCGCATGTAATCTTTGTGTCTAAGAACCTGAGCTAGTCAGTGGTCTGAAACAGCGGGAAAGCTTTGAAGCGAACCCGGCGGCGACCGGAAGGATGAACTTGATAATCGTGAGCAGCTGAGCCGGGTTTTGCGAGTCGAAGAAACTGGAAACGAAGGATGGATCCTTGGGACGTTGTCAGAGCAGAAATGGGGGGAAGACGAATAAATCAGGACTGACGCAGAGTAGATGCATGTGGTCCTCGTACAGAAGGGTCAACTCGGAGAGATTTGGGCACAGGTCCAAAACACACGCATTGTGTGTTGTGAGTGTGCTCGCGTGGGATCCGGCGGATGAGGAGGACGGTTCTGAGAGGGCAGCAATGCATATGCAGAGGGTGGTCAGGCGATCGCCGTGGGATGCCAAAAGGCTATCGCAGAAAACCTTCGAAATGATCGTTAGGTGCCGCAGCGACGGAAGTCTACGAGGGACGATGAGCATTGGAATCCAGAAGCTATGCCAGGAATACGCACGCCATTTTGGAAAGGACCTCGAAGAAGGTCTTGTGCGCGTCCAATATGAGCAAATCCTCCAAGTTTGGGAACGCGGGCCGCACAAGCTTCCGTACCGTCCTCACGGACGAACACACCGGCCTCGGCATGCGACCTCCAGATGAGCGTCCGAAGCTCGACGAATGTGCCGAAGACTCTCGCCGTATCCCCATTGACATCCCGAGCGGACCGGCGAGCGACCTCGATTGACAAGTCCCGGAGGGTGGCGCCAGCCGTTTGACCGAGCAGCGTCAAATGCTGCCAAGTGATCGCAAGGTCGCTGAGGGTTTGCGACATATAAAAGATGATATTCGAGTCAGTTGGCTTCCTACACGCGAGGGATACCAAGCTCGTCAGATTTGGCGCATTGCGCAGGATACCACGTATGTCGCTGTCGTATTCCGAAACGCTGGGCTGCCTGAGGAAGGAGAAGGATCCCGCGTAGCTCGGGACGTAGAAGTGATGGAGGTTGAGCACTTGGATATGGTCTCCGTACGCCGGCTTAGCGACTAGTGTGCGCGCGAGTCGGGATGCACAAAGGCGGCTTTTGATAGCTACTTCCTCGTAGAAATGCGGCCGCCCGGCGCGCTGCGGAGAATCAACGGAGGTACGAGGTAGAAAGACCAAAGCACGCACGAGGAACTGCTGGGAAACGAGCAGTACGTTGTGGGATTGATCATGATGAGCCTTCGGAGGGAGAAAAACGAATCGAAGGATATGAGACCAGACGAGATCCTGAAGTTCCGGTGGATCAGAGCGCAAGGGGACGAAATCAGGGTTGAGGGATGGTGCAATGTCTACGCTCGACAAGATTTGGCGCTCCCCGGCTAGTTTGGTTGGATTCCTTCAACCACTATCAATTACATGGGAAGTCCGACTCAGACTTGTGCGTACCGTCGAGTCGAATTATACTTGATCACAATTTTAAGGTTCGCGGTCTTCAATTCGGACTCGAGGAGCGCATCGTCGGAGCGAAAGCGAGACATTATCTTGATTTGAATTACTTCTAACGGACAGGCCGCGAACATTTTGAAGGCAGCTCTAGCGTGATGAACGTATTTGACGACGATGGTGGTCAGGCGGAGACTGTCTATGATGGGCTTGGAGATCATGGTGGTCCGCGCAGACCCAATCGACATATTGCTGAAGTCAATGGCCGTCTGGTGCCAGCTAAGGTCAACAATTCCCGACGCGAAATCGGGGACACAACACACCAAACGATCCCACTTAGGAATGACTTTGACGAGGCCCTCCGCCAGCTTCGATATCGCTTTGTTGTTTTTGTAGCTGTCGTCATCCAGAATGAGCTTGGTGGGACTGATATGGGCGAATCCTTTGCACAAGCCGTCGGTGCTGTCCAGCGCGAACATGTTGAGAGAAAGGAAGAGATCCGTCACGTTCGGCGAGCACTTGAGGATCGTCTGCATCGGCGCGCCATACCCGCCCTCCACCCGCAGTTTCCTAATGAAACGACCAAGCTCTGCGTTTTGACTGAGCACGCCTGCGAGGGCCTTTGCCTGGGCCTTTGGAGCGGATAACGACGACATTGTAAAGCAGCGGGGTGGCCACGCGGAGCCAAGACTTGCAGACGAGAAGATACGCCGATGTGGACTCGGAGAAGTTTGCGAAGGGTGAGGAGTGTGCGCACGATTCGGTGAATACGTCGTCGTCGACCGTCAACGCCGGGGAAAGGATTTCGGAGATGATTTCGTCGGGGAGTGAGGTGTTAGCCATTGCTGTGGCTAAGTTAGGCGGATACACTGTAGGGTTTCAATCGCGCACCGCTCGAAATCCGACTCTCGAGTGCCATTGGGCTGAGAATCTTCAGGCGCGTCGCGTCGATTTTCCGCTCGACTGGTCAGGAGAGGAGCGTAACGACGTTACGGTGACGCTGGATCTGGAAATTATTTCTCACCATCATGATCTTGGCTAATTTCTGCTGACCCTTGCGAGACGCGCTCATCATCTCGACTCTCGAGCCTAGCCTGCGTGTCCTTGGACTGTTTGGTGCGTCTGAATATCTCTCTCCCCCGCATCTGAAGCTCCTTCCCAGCCAGCATGGCAGCCACCTGTCTTCCCGACGAAATCATCTCCGAGATCCTCGCCCCCGCATTAAAAGTCGACGACGCAGACTTTTCAGCCACAGCATACCTCTCTCCCTTCGTCAACTTCTCAGAGTCTCCATCCGCCTATCTTCTCGTCTGCAAAGCATGGCTTCGCGTGTCCACGCCGCTCCTCTACAACGTCGTGGTCCTTCGTTCCACCGCACAGGCTAAAGCGCTCTCGTCTGTCGTCGCCAGCAACAGCCAACTCGGAAGTCTTGTCCGCAAGCTCCGCGTTGAGGGAGGCTACGGCGCGGCGATGCACACCCTTCTCAAACACACCCCGAATATCACTGACCTCTACCTCTCTTTCAATCTTTTCCCTCGCGATAGCACAGACGGCTTGTGCAAGGGGATTTCATTGATCAATCCGAGCCGACTCATCTTGGCCGACCTTACCTACTTTGAATCGGGCAGCAACGCGGCATCGAAACTCATCGACGCACTGATTCAAGTAGGCCCCAACTGGAACAACTTGGTGCGTTATTCTAAATCGCGAATTCAGCCAGCTGACATGCCTTGACCGAAGACTGTCCTTGATATTTCCTGTGCGAGCCAGTACGGTCCATCGAATTGGCTTACCACCATCGCTGAAGCATTTGCACGCGAAGAGCATTTGTCCACGATCGTCGTAGGCAGCGTGAAGTTTGCCAGTAAGGTGGGGGATGCCTTGAAAGATTGTTCACTGGAAGTTATCCGAATCTCGCCACCTCTGAGATCGCAACTGGAATTGGACTCGGCCGTCTTGCTTCGGAGAACTTTGGCCGCGGTGGGGAAGACATCGCTTCAATATCAAGTAAACATCCGGTACGGTCTCATATACATATGTCCCTGACTCTTATCGACACGATACAGAAACATTACGCAGCCAAATATTCTTCGCTATGCGAACCTGAACCCCAACTTCGTCCCCATGGCCGCTGCACCGCAAGAAATCCAGGATTCCGTCTGGTCTCTCATTCTCGAGTTCGCCAGTTTTCCGATCAATCGTACCGCCAACGAGTTGCTCCTCGTCTGCAAAAGCTTCTCCGTATGCCCCATTCCTTGACAAACCGTCCAGTATCACTCAAGAACCCACTAGCGCCTTGCCCTGCCCCACGTATACGCCAAAGTCACCCTTGTCAGTCGAAAGTCAGCCTTGAAACTGGCACGCACCACCGTCCAATCACCCGCCCACGCTATACACATTCGCCAACTCCACCTTTCGCACGACTACACTGGACATGCCCCGAGGTGGCAGAGCCAAAGCGACTCGCCTGCTGATTTTGACGATCCTATCCTCGAAATCCTGCGCAATGCTCAAGCCCTCGAGACTTTCAACTCGCGATACTGTACATCCTTTGACCTGAATTCTCCGGCGACGTGGCTCGCATACAATGAGCTCTCCGTCTCGTGGGACGCGTTCGCGCAGCTTGCACAGACTGCGAATGTAGCTCTGCGCGAATTGTGTGTCGATGTGGCGGCGCGGCAGGGAGGTTATGCTGGTGCTCCTCGACGGGCACCTGTCGTCTTCAATGCCGTCTCGAGCCTCAGAAAGCTCAATTGGAGGTCGCACACCGTCTTTGATACTGATTCCGCTTCAGCCGCATACGAGGACGTGCTTCCGCTCTTGGAAGAACTCCACCTTTGGGAAGCGCATGGAACTTTCGTCGACATTCTCTCCCTCATAAAGTACGTCTACTACACCTCGTCCTGAGACTGATCCTTGATCGTCAGACTTCCATCCCTCAAACACCTCGCAATTATTCCAAACGTTTTGCATACAGGTTTTCGCAAACTCCTTGGAGCACATGGGAATAGCCTCACAACCCTCGTCGTCCTTATCGACAATCTGAACGGTCTCGTCGCAACTAGTCGCTCCAACGGCGTATTGGATGTGTGCCCGAATCTGACGGAGCTCACCATCCTCTGTCGTGATGTCCTGTTTCATCATGCTGTACGCAACCCAGATTCTGCTCATCCGTCACTGACCACATCGCCTCGAAGAACTCTACATTCCCTTCGACGAACATGCTGCACTCGGAGACTCCCGCTCGCGCGCTAACGAAGATCAAGTTCATACTGCCTGTAACCGTCTGGTGCGTCAGCTTTCCGTGCGCCGTCTTGAAACGTTTCATAATAAGACGAAATGCAGGGCCAAGTCGAGTACTGTGAAATGGGAAGCCTTCTTTGCGGATTTCACCAGCCAGGTCAAGCGGACTGCTCCCAACCTGCAAGAAGTTCAGCTCGGTTCGGCACCTGCCTGGCCGACGAATGAGTAAGCCGTCTTCTATACCTCTGTAGAATAAACCGAAACTCATCCCCTCGCCAGACGTGGCATGGTGAAGAATCCGTGGATTCGCATCGCGGAAGGGTTGTTGGCTGTTGGAGTACAGGTCAGCGACTGGGCAGGGACCAAGTGGCGCTCGCGATTGAGTACGAAACCGCCGGTGAGAACGATGACGACGCGGACCAGCGCCAGACGACAGAATGGATGGTGAACCCAATTGCCGCGCGAATAATGTAGTTTTGATACAGCAAATTCGATCGTTTTGAGGATGCATATTTGAATGCGGGAGCGGTTCGGTTCGGCGAGACGAGACGAGTGCAGTACGGAGTCGGCAGTGCTGTTTTGAATGGAAGAGCAAAACGAGCTCAGGTGAATAGGAAGTACGTGAAGCAAGTTAAGATGGACAACGGGCATGAAGAGCAAGGCATGCCGGACTGATCCGAGTCGTTTCGGGGCCGTGACAGCGTTACAACGCGGCTTCCTTCCGACCACCACCACGAGCGCCGAATGTCGGTGGTGTCCCAATGTCCGAACGAGCTCTGGCTCGAGATTCTCCAGTACATACCTAGAGATCAACTCCTCTCCATCTCATCCACCAATCGACTCCTTCGCCAGCTCACACTTCATCTTCTCTTCTCCTGCTTTCAAGTGCGTCTGCACATACCCAGGCCGGGTCGCAAATGGGATGGGTATCAGCGAAACCCGATCCTCGACCCGCCTGCCTCCATAGACCGCATGCGGTTCTGGATGTCCCCTGCGATTGCTCCGCTAGTTCGCTCGTGCACGGCTGGGTCAGGGTCGGCCGAGTACATCAACTGCCCCACACAAGTAAACTTTTTCCTGACGAACCTTCACACGCTCACTCGGCTGCGTTCCCTTTCGCTGTGGGAAATCTCCATCGACCTCGAGGGCTTGGCCACACTCCACCAGCTGCCTTGCCTTGCAGAACTCTCGGTCGATTGCTGCAAACTTGACGTGCACCTCCCGCGCGATGATGATGAGGAATCATTCGACGAAAACAATCGTGTTCCACTCCTTCGGCTCTCGAAATTGTCCATTTTCCGGAGCACCATCGCACAGTTTCCCTGCTTCTATCCCGACTGGATGCTCGTTGTGGACGCCGTTTGGCTTCGCGATTTGACTCTCGGCTGTGATTACAATGATTACGACTTCTCGACCATCGGTGCCAGCAACCTCAGGATGGTGGAGAGACTCTTCGTCTGGCCGGACGGCGTTCGCGAGCTTGCGACTTTCCTTCCCGGGACCCTCCCTATGTTGAGGGAATTTGCAGGACCGGCGCAAATCGCGCGCCAATTACTCGCGTGTTCCCCGGTTGAACGGCTGACTCTCTCATTTGACGAGGATAATGCCCTCGACGAGATCTTATCAGGCACACCTCCTGCACGGAATGTCCTGGCCCTCCACCTCTCAATCTTTGTTGTCGATATCGCTTGCGTCGACCCAGTGCTGAGACTTTTCCCGAATATAACCGAATTGTCCGCGTGGATAGACCTCTATGAACTCACCAAAAAAGCCCTCCACTCTCAGGTAGGTCGCAGTGGTATCCTTGTCGCAACTTCCTCACATGATGCAGATTTGGAAAACCGTACGCCAAATTGCTGAAATGGCACCACCCGCGCTTGTATTGCTCTCTTTGACCCTCAATGTGGAGCTTGAAAGTGCGCGCTCCTGGCACTACGCGGATGAATGGAGCGAGGATGATGGCTCGGATGACTTCGATTTCAGCTCTTCTGCCGAGTACCCCGCCTTCATCGCAGAAGCACGCACACGCTTCGCAGGTTTGAAGGATCTCTGGATTGACATAGACTCGCAGCGTCCGGTTGAATACTTTACTGTTCATTGGCGCCAACATCCCGGCGGGCAGGTTTCAGAGGAGGTGGCAAAGAATCCAGGTAGACAAAGATATCTTCGTTGT
Organism: Mycena amicta; assembly: GCA_029282125.1. NCBI lineage: Eukaryota > Fungi > Basidiomycota > Agaricomycetes > Agaricales > Mycenaceae > Mycena > Mycena amicta. The sequence continues at coordinate 305,679 of JARIHP010000055.1, forward strand.
CTTACCATCTGACTGGTCTCCCAGCAAGCGTAGAACGCATGCGCCGCATGAAAGAAAGCACGTGAAGCGGGGAACCTCGAATGCTGGAAGTATTGTTACTTGAAACCCGTCGACGTTGCGCAGTGTACAAGTGACCTCTTTTTCCGAAATTGCAAACGACGCAGTTGGTTCTTTGCCTCCCTATGCCGTCCTCCCATGGCAGGCCCGGGAATCACTTGCCAGCTACAGAATATCGAGAAATAGGGGGGGGGGGGTATATTATACTCGCGTGGTCCACAACATGAACTACGAGTTTATGGGAATATCCCTAACCCAGAGATGTTCAAGGTATTGTCGCCCTAGCGGCGACAGTGCGTGCAAGCAGGAGACAGAAGTGGTGGCAAAGTGCGCAAAGAGTGCGTTCCGGAATGAGGGATGGGATCGAGAGATACAGTATCGACAGGGGGGTCTTGCAGATTTTGACCCAGACCAGTAGACACGCCATCCACTGACACGGCGAAGAAACTAGGAGCAGGTTGGCGTATGGGAAAGAGCGAGTCACGCCGTTACGCGTGACTTTGCTGCCGCGACCAACGCCGACCAACTCGCGATAACCGGCTTCCCTGTGCCCGTTTCGCCTGAAATCTCTCAAACGTCTTTGTATAACGTTTCACCAATCCCAATTCGAATCTCAGCGCCGTTCATCCGCCAGAAACCCCGCTTGAGACGACACTCGTCTGTGTCGATGACGCTGAGAGCCAGCACTCGATGGAGGGCAGCTGCGAGTGGTTTCGACTTCGGGACTAGGTCGAGTCCCTTGGACACCAAGTGCGTCTGCTCCTGTTTCTCGTTGTTCGGAGACTCACCAGTCAGAGTAGCGCTAACTGGCAATCCACTCATCTACGCAAAGTCCGCAAAAGGACGCTTCGACAAATAGAGAGGTGCTGCCACAGATGTGCTGTCTTCAAGCTCGTCTATGGAGGTATGTTCGCTCCTCGCTCGAAACGGCTCACTCACACTCGCGCAGAGTCCACTCCGAGCCGCTGCAAACTTCCTTCCCTCTCATCCACGCCAGCGTTCCACTACCTCCACCGCCTCCGAAGGTACCACGGACCTCGACGGCACCGTTTTGAGGACAGTACCTCTGTCAAGGTCCAAGGTCCAAGGTCCAAGTAGCTGGCGACGAAGTCTATCTGGATGCTCGGTGCGCTTCGGTTCTTTCTCCTCCGCAGCTTGGTCTCATCCCTCCATTCCAGATCCATCTCTCACCGCCGTTGGCACCCGACACGCCATTTCCAAGTCGTCGCAGCCAATCTATCCTTTCGGCAATTGCCACGGTGTCGCGCCAGTGTATGAGCGGAGCAAGGATCGTTATGTGTGGGTGTCCGGTTCACACTCATGGTCTGAGGCTGGAACGATGTTTACCTCCGTGTCCGCTGTTGATTTCGATATCCTTGTCGTCAAGAAAAAGTGCGTACTTCCCATACTCCATGTCGCCTTGGAGCTCGAGTCCCAGCTAATCGCGACCGCAGTCCGCGGAGACATCCTCCATCCGTCCGTTCCGATCCATCCCGACAATGGTGTCCACCCGTATCAGTATCGACGACCGACTGGACCAACCCCAAATCATTGCCGATGTCTTTGCTCGGTATTACAGGCATACATGCTGAATCTTGGGATACGACAAGCAAGGTCAGAAGTCTCGCTTCTGCTATCTTGGTATCTCTTCGTATATTCACCTGGCCTTCAGTTCTGAATCGACTCATGCACACTTCCATCGAGCTCCCGCATCTCTTCATACCTCCCCCCTCCTCCTCTACCGGATGTCCCAGTACCCCAGCCACTCACCCGAATCGTCCGTCTTCCGCCGTCCTCGCTTCCGACCCACATCCGCCTTTTGGTATCCCGATTCGAGGTCGCGACACTGGCGCATCTGTCGATCGTGGGCGACGCCGGCCCATGGACACAGTCCGGCCTCTAGGTGTGCGGCATGGCTAACCCGCGAGGGTTTATGCGTATGAGCCATTCGCCCACTCGAAGTCGTCGCCGGCAGGCAATTGGTGCATCTACATCCACCCCCCGGGTCTTCGTCGTCATCGGGGACATCCTCGTCATCCCCGTCAACCCCGTCTTCCCCAGTCGCTGCGTCTTCGTCTACGCTTATCGTGGGCCGACACCGTCGCACCGCCAGTACTTCGACGCCCGAGGCCGGCTCGGAAATGCGATTGCAATGCCTGCGCGCATACCTCGACCGTGGCGTCTGAGCCGTCTGCTCCAGCAATGCGGTTTCGATGGGTCGTCTCAGTGTGGTGCTCGCTCGAGAATAGGACGAGGATCCCCTCTCACCACGGCATCCTCCTCCTCCTTCGCTGCGTCGGCCATAGACCCGATGATCGTACTCCCGAGGACGTCGATGGGTCCCTTTGGTAGATTCGGTCGCATGGTCACCTTCCTTGATGTCGAGTTGGGACGCAACGATTTCGTCGCTGGCGTTTGGACGATCCCAGCTACTTGGATAACCGCGTACTGGCGTGCGGTCGTCCTTCATCTCCCGCTCTGCCTTTCGTGCTACCGCAACGGATGTCAGCTGGGCTGGGCTTTGGCGACGCTATTGGGAGGGAGTAGAGACTCCGGACGTTGTCCCTCGCGGGTCCGAAGGTCGGGTCGGGGCTAGGAAAGCGACTGGGGTGACGGAGCTGGTGCAACGCTGGCGCGGCGATGGTACCTCGGCACTCGTGTCCTGCTCGTCCGCACTACTTCGAAACGACGATGGTCAAGGACGCAACTGCAGCTTCTTGTGGTGCTCGTGTCGGCACTGCAGAGGTACCTATACCGAGCTCGCTCACTCCCTTGCCTTGCTCATGGCGGGCGCGGATCGGACATTTCCTTTCTTGTTCTTTGCGACGCCTTTCCACATACTTCTAACCCATCCTTCCAACTGACTCCCGACCTCCCTCCCTACCTACATCCTCCGGTCCGACAGACACAGTCACATTCATACTACTTGCATTCTAGTGGCCTTGATCACCTACCTCTGTTTGCCCTACCTGACCTCCCGCTTCCCTGTATCTCCCTTGTTAGATCTACTTATCGTCTGGCAGGACTCCCTGCACGACTCGTACTTGCGGACCGGCTGTTCTTTCCTCCCTACGTACCTTCGTCCGGTCGAATGGAACGGCGCAGGCTTTTAACGCCTGGGCGCCTACTTGGGCGCCTAAATCGTCTTGCTGGATTCAAGCGCTTCGTCGACCGATGAGCGAACGCAATGAGGCCCAGCAAGGTCAGCATCCATACTCTGCCTCTCTCTTCGCATTTCTGACCCTCCTTTCAGTCGCGCCGTCCACCAACGCAACTACGTCGCTTTGCGGCAAGACAGTGCGACGACGAGTCACAGCTCAGAGATTGGGCTCGACCGTCTCCCTCTGGCAATACCGAGCCAACCCTCTGCGGTTCTTCGTCGTCTCTTAATGAGGCTATCGGCATACACGTACTTCGCCGGCGCGTTCACGAGGATCTGGGCTGGCGTTGTCGATGAAGCCATTGTAGCAAGCGAGTTCCAGCACACGTCCCGGAAGGGTGCTTCGAGTTGCTGGAGCGCTCATGGGACATAGGACGTCGAGCTCAAGGTCAAAGTCGACATCCCAGCTTCTCAGTGACGCAAAGGAAGTGGCATAGAGCAAAGTATATTCGGAGCTTATTCGATATCGATACATCGGTATGTGCGATACATTGGGAGGCCGGTGATATATGACGGAAAGCATAGGTGGATGGATGAAGGAGTGGGCGCGAGGACACGGGGGTATACGGTCGACCGCGAGCTGTCGAAGCTCCGGGGATGAAATTGGGTGTGTCTGCCTGCGAAATGGGTTAGATGGTGGAGTCTGGCGCTCGGAGCGGAGGGGGACGGACGAGTGGGTTTGGAATGGGTAGGGGGTGCGTGAAGAGGAATGGTTGGCGGGTATATGGGTCGGCGAGCTCGCTGCGAACGGGTCAGTCTGGACGGGATGAGTGTGTGAGACGAGGAACGCACCAAGTTCAGGCGATGATACACAGTGCTGGCGCATCGGGTGTTCCACTGCCAATGTGCTCTGCGTCGGACGGAACATCGACGACGCTTGATTCGGAGGCTGAGTCCAGAGAGGTGAAGGAGAGATCGAGGGAAGAGAAAGCGTCCATTTGTGATGGTGGTTGGGTAGTCAGTGGTAAGCGGGGGCCGATGGTAACGAGTGCGAATTCGAGGGGGGGAAGGCAGCAGGGACATGAAGTCGGCGTTATATACCTTTCTGCCGAACGCGGCGCATCATGACCATTGTTCTGCAATCCATTGTTCCTTCAGCGATGGAATCACAGCTGAGTTTCAAACTTCAATAGTTCGGCGTGCCGAGAATCGGCTAGCTTGCGCACATATGTGCATGCGGGAGGTGGCATTGTCTACATACGGAAATAATGACGAGAATATCGATACAATAGAGCACAACATAACGCCCGGGGCGGCGGGGAGAGGGAAGTACAGGAATGACCGCGCAGTCGAAATTGCGGAGGATACATCCATGAACCTGGACGTCCAGCGGAGAAGCAACTTTAGATGCGATGGACAGTTAGGGCTGGGCGATGGTGACAATGGACGATAACTCCATTGGCGCGACAGAGGTGTGCGGATGGAGGGCCGCGAACAATGGAGAACTTGAACAATCAGTTTGCGCACAGGCGGCGAGTTGGCTCAATCGAGGATGCTTCGTGGGTAACATGAATGCCATGGACTAGGGTATATCATTGCAGCATACAGTGGATGGGTATACATGGAGGAAATCGAGATGAAAGGAACGTGGAAGGGCCGGACTCGGATAATCGACGGCAGAAGGGAGAAGACCAGCTGTGAGATGGAAAAGATGGGGGCATGATCTGGTACCTAGAGGCGGTCAGACATGAAGGAGGATGGAGCAGGGAAGCTCACCGATGAGAGGAACCGGTTGGAAGACGAAGGGGGCAGAGGACATGTGGGTGCGGTCGTCCTGGAGGTTAGAGAGTCAGTTAGGCGCACGGCTTGGAGTTATTGAGAAACCAGAACTCACGCGTATTAAGCAACGACGCAAAAGGCACTAAGTTCGCCCGTGCCAGCATGGTCGGCATCGACAGGGCCGTCAGCGCCAAAGACGGTGTCGTTGGGCTCTGTGGCATCGACAGCGAAGGTCGAGAAGTCCGGGTCGGAGGACGGTGCGAGGACGATGAGGTTAAAGGAGTCCATGGGGTAGACGTGATGGTGAGTGGTCAGGTTAAGCGGCGCGAGGTGGGCTAAGTGTGCGACGGCGGGTTGGGTAGGGGTGCGAGAGGTGGACAGAAGGGTTAGAAGTGTCGCCTTTATAGGTTCCCGAGAGTGTCAGGACAATAGGAATGGAATACAAGGACCCGGTCCATGCGAGTCGAGTGGCAGAACGCGCTTTGCATTGAAGGCCAAATGCGGTTGATGTGACGTCGACGTGCCACTTGATGTGACAATTGTCAGCGTGACATCAGTCACCACTCTGTGAAAGGCCATTGTGCCCTCGAAGTCTTTGTCCCGCCCGTTTAATATGGCTGACTCTGACGGGACGCCACTCTCTCTCTCCCACCGCGACATCTCCCCGACTTTCGCTCCCCGCCAGCCATGCTCGACCTCACGTACCCTCTGTTCCCCATCTGCGCCTTCCTCGGATTCGTCATGGTGCTCGTCCCTCTTCCTTGGCATCTCCACGCCTGGAACTCGGGCACCTGCTTCTACATGATGTGGTCGTCACTGGCCTGCCTCAACCTTTTCATCAACTCCGTCGTTTGGGCCGACGACGTTATCAATAAAGCTCCCATCTGGTGCGACATATGTACGTGGCCACCCTCGCTCCCTGTTTTTCGCTTATGCTTCCTGCTAGCCATTCGCATCATCATGGGCTCGTCCGTCGGCATTCCAGCTGCGTCCCTCTGCATCAACCGCCGCTTGTACAAGATCGCGCGCGTGCAAGCTGTCTCCGTGTCTCCGTCCGAGGTACGTCTTCCAAGCTCGCTAGCACTCATGGCTGACCGTCCTATAGAAGCGCAGGGCTATCCTCATCGACACCGTCATCTGTGTCATCTTCCCCATAACATACGTTGCACTGCGTGAGTCGCTCACCTTGTCGGGAGTTACTCTTCCAATAACTAGCCCCAGAATATGTCGTCCAAGGTCATCGCTTCAACTTGTTCGAGCAAATCGGCCCACAACCTGCGCTCTTCAACACGCCGCCCATGTATTTCATCACGATGATGTGGCCGCCGCTCATCGGCTGCGTCTCCGCTACCTTTGGCGTCCTGTCCCTCCGCGAATTCTTCCGACGCCGCGCATCCTTTGCTCAATTCCTCTCTCCTTCGGGCACCTCCTCTTCCCACGGCCTCACCACCGCTCGTTACTTGCGTCTCATGGCACTCGCTGCAATGGACATCATCATCACCACCCCGCTCGGTATTTTGACGATATATATGAACCTCACGGGGACTCCGGTCCAACCTTGGGAGTCCTGGGCCAACACGCACCTCATGTTCAGCCGCGTTGAGCAATTCCCCGCCTTCCTTTGGCGCTTAGAACCCCTCCTCGTCCGTGGTATCGAGTTCACCCGTTGGGTCGCACCAGCATCCGCATTCATCTTCTTCGCGTTCTTCGGATTCGCATCTGAAGCGCGCAAGAATTACGCCAACGCGTTCCGCGCCTTGGTCGCCCTCTTCTGGCGCTGCCTCGCTCGCTGTGGCATCCATCGCCCGACGCGCGGCTTCTTCGCTCTCTCCAGCGCTCCCTCGGGCAACAAGCCTTCCGTGAAGCCCACCGCCCGCCCGTCGTTCGTCGGCAGCCTCAGTCCATCCAAACTCCCTCCCATTCGACACTCTGCCCTCGCCATCTCCCTCCCGCTCCCGTTGTACAGCACCACCGGCTCGTTTACCGAGGTCTCGTCGTCGGCGTCGCCTTGCACGTCCGAGTTTACGGACCTCAAGCGGGCTGCGTCGTTTGCGTCGACGTCCGTGTCTACGACGAGGGCGACGCTGGGGTACGTCTACGACGGCGAGGATGGGCGGCAGTCGCGCTTCGTCGAGCACCTTGGGGAGGTGTATGACCTTGAGAAGGGCGCTACGCCGGAGGACGACATTCATCGCGACGAGCATCCCAACTACTACCACGCTGAGCCCCAGCCCCAGCACCATACCGACGTCCAGACGCCTTCGTCGTCGACATCTTTCGCACCGACTTCCCCTTCCGCGACATCGACCTCTTCGCACGACCAGTCTCCGCCCGTAACGCCCAATTACGCGCTTCCTTTGCATCTGGCGTGGGCGGCGAGACCGTATCCGGCGGTGTATAACCACGCTACTACTGCGTCGTCGATGGTCGAGCCTGAGGCGGAGACAGAGGGGCGGGAGCGGGATTCGTGGTCGCCGGCGTCGGAGGCCGGTGATGATGTCCAGTCTATGCGGATGGAAGTCGTTCGTCCTGCGTCGGCGGGCAGTGCGGGGAGGGGGAGGACGTTGGTGTAGCGTCTAGAGATGAAGATGGAGATGAGAAAGGAGATTAGACGATGGGGAAGACGATTCGAAAACCCTACGACCGACCGACCGCGACGCGACGACCACCTACGTTATTCCGCGCAACGACAATGGCGATTCCGCTATACATGCTCGACTCCCTACTACGATATCGATGCAATGCCCCCCCCGCTCCATCCATTATACGATACGATACATCGCGACGAGCTTGCTCGACGTCCATTCCCTTCCCTTCCTTTGCCTTGCTTTGTCCCTCATTACTAGCACCTCGTCAAAGGACGTCGTCCGTCCATCTTTTACCTACTGCTGCTTTCTTTGCTCTTGTTTTTGTTTTACCCTACTCTTCCTCCGTCATGACTGTCGAGCTCTTACTGTATCAATTAGCTGTACTTTTTCTCTTTACGCTCCTTTATGGATGAAAAATGAATGTGAATGTGTGTCTTTTTGCATGGACCTTGCGCCAGTCAGTAGTCGAGCGAGACAGGGAGGATTAGGCGCTCAAATAGACACCCGGGCGCTAAATTTTTCTATGGATGTACTGAAGCTGCTTGAGATGGACGACTCAGGCGACAGAATGGCTAGTCCGAGAGTATGAGTAGGTAAAGAAGTATAGGTATAGAAGCAGGCACGAATCGTAGCGTAACGAAGTCGATGTATGTATGTAGTCGAATGTCTTGGGGAGTAGTATCGAATTATAATAAAGTAGCGAGGGGCGAAGAGAGGAGAGAGAGAGAGAGAGTGGAGTAAGATATAGCTATTGAAGGATGTCGGGGGGATAAAGTAAAACGAGCGTAGGTATACCTCGATATCGATATCAGTGCTGGGGGAAACGGAGAACGACTCGAGGGGCGTTTTGCGACGACCATGAGGACCTATGTTTCCGAAGAAGAAAGTGTGGTCGAGGACGCGCGAGACGTACTCTCGACGGTCGGGGTCCTTCCGCTGCGCAGGAGAGAGATAGAGGGCGTTCAGGTCTCTCCCGCTGGGAAAATTTTCGACGCGAGCTGCAGTATGGTCGAATGGGATGACGGAAGTAGGGAGGGAGGGAGCCTCAGGGAGGGAGCTCTGAGGAAGGCCGTCGAGAAGGTCGAGGGAAGGGGAGGGATGGGAGCACTCGACGACCGTCGACGATGGCAACGGCCAGGAATGCGTGGATAGGTGCGGCTGCAGGACGAGGAAGAAAAGCATCCCCGCCGGAGCTGCATTCCATGTCCGAGTATTGCGGTCGTGAATGGGCCAAAAATGGACGAGTGGGAGAGGAATGTCGGGGGTTACACCGCCAACGGACGCGGTAATAGTACGTAGGACCTTGCTCCCGATAGCGGACGCATCACGACAGGGACAATGGCCATGATTTCGAACCCTCGACAAGACAAATACCAGCGGGAAGATGCTCCGACGGGTTACAGGGGGCGATTGTGGAGAGGGAGGGATGCAGTGACGGGAATATGGGACAAGACGGAGGGGATACCATGGACAGAAAGATGGACCATCGTATCCAGTCTTGTGGCGTTGGTGTTACGGCCTGTTGTTAATGCGTTGGAGCTACGGCCTCGTGTGGTGTAATGGTCGATGGATTGTCGATGGTAGCGGAGGTCTCTGCGACCTTAAACCTCTCGCATGCCATGTATCCCGGAGTAGCAGCAGACTCGGAGGGAATTGTACCTATACCCCTCGCTAACGAGATATATGGAGGGCAATGAGTTGACGGAGTTGACGGACGGCCCGAACAAGAAAGAGCGCATGTGGGACAGCCGAGCGATTGGGTGGTCGGGTCGGGTCGGGTAACCCATGGAGAAGTGGAAGGGAGGAATAGGCTCCATCGACCTGAACATGGCGGAGGCGTTACATTCGTAGCTCATGCGTGTAGGACAGACATCTAAGAGCAAGGACGTCAGCCACATGAAGATACATGAAAGCAGAGAATGCATGATGACCTTGTCGGGCTTCGTCTCACTGTTCCTTGCTTCAGTGCCTCTGCGTTCTACGAATCGACATATATCGCCCGAGGCTGGAAGGACGCATCCGATGCAGCTTTCGCGCGAGTCGAGGCTTCCGTGCAGGCGCATTGATGGGTACAGTAGGACGTCGATGATGGCGCAAAGAAGACATCGCCGGCTCATGGAATGGAAGGGAGAGATGATGGCTCCTAGTAGGGCGTTAGCGGAAGGTCGGAAGGAATTGGGGTTATACGGACTTTCTTGATTCGTTGGGGTCCGTGGGGAGGACGAGAACGCGGGAGGATAGAGCAGATACGTATGATAAATCGCTCTTAATGTGGAATTTCTCGTCAAATTGTTTTGCGAAGCGCGGCCAGCCGGTCCTCGAGGTCCGGAATGTCAGTCTCCGCCCGAGTCATTGTTTCCTGTGACGACCCAGGAAGATGCACCATGGCAAGGCCAGCTTTCAATTGGTTGAGATGGTCGTCCGGAACAAGAAGGATTCCGATTAGTAATGACGTGACCACTCTTGGCTCCGCTCCTCCACGATGATATCTGCCTAGTGATCTCACAGGCTAGCTACCAGTAACCGGTAGCTATTCCGAGTCATCTATCCAACCAAAGTCGCCGACGGCCCCTCTCCGCCGCTCTATCAGCTATCAGCGCGGTCTGTGTCTTCGGGGACTCTTCCGAGTCTTCCCGTACGCGTGTCTTCCCATGTCATTCAAGGCTGTGTTCAAGCTGTACACTCTTCCGCCTCCCACCAGCAAAGCTCAACCCAATGCATCTGCCCCTGCCTCTTCCGCGACCAACCACGTCGACATTGCAGACATGGTTATTACCTCCTTGGACACCGGCGTCCAGGTGATGAAGCTGTTCAGCGAATTGTTCCTTATTACCTCGGCGCCGTCTCCGGATGCATCGAAAAACTCGTGGAAATTCAAAAGGTCCGCCTGCTGGCTACTCGAGGCATGGTTCCCCACTGAAGCTAACCACTGGCATCCACAGACCATGACCGAAAATAAGAAATGCGCGACGGAGCTAATTGCGAATATCTGGCAGATTTTGCAGACCTTGGCTGACGTGTTGCGCAAACTCGAGAATGGCCCAAAGACTATCGCGGGTGAGGACCTGAAGAAAGACTTTTTCAGATACCGTGACGAAAAGTGAGTCTCCTTCTGAAATCAAGCATGTCTGATAACGTGGTCCAAACAGCGTGCTCAAAGCCGCGGTCCAGATCCTGGAGGAGTGGACCACAGAGAAGTTTCTAAAGCGCCTGTTGCATCGCAACGATTTCCCCGCAATCGCAAACAACATACAACTTCAACCCACGCTGATTTCACGGTGAGTACTCGCAGCTCGGATAGAAATACTGGCAAAATCCCGTCTTTCTATTTCTCTATCTCTGGCTACTTGAGGCATGGTTCCCCACTGAAGCTAACCACTGGCATCCACAGACCACAACCGAAAATAAGAAATGCGCGACTGAGCTAATTGCGAATATCGGGCAGATTTGCAGACCTTGGCTGATGTGTTGCGCAAACTCGAGCCTGAGAATGGCGCAAAGACTATCGCGGCTGAGGACTTGAAGAAAGACTTGTTCAGATACGAAAAGTGAGTCTCCTTCTGAATCAAGCATGTCTGATACCGTGGTCCAAACAGCGGGCTCAAAGCCGTGGTCCAGATCCTGGAGGAGTGGATAATGTTGCCGTGACTTCCGACTTGGACCGACTCGAAGTCGGAGTCGCAGCCGACTTGAGTCGAGTCGAGTCGAGTCGCGGGGCCCGACTCTGAGTCACTCGGGTCGATTTCGAGTCGGCTTTTGGGTACATCATCTAGATTGCCCGAAAAAAGCATTTGGAAGCTGAATCGCGAAATGTGACAGGTGTGGTCATGGTCACCTGTGCGTGACAGGCCATGACACGCCGTGACGGCCAAAAAATCATTTTGCTCCAAATGTATTTTTAGGGCCTGTAGAGCCGTTCTAAAATTTCACCGACTCAACCGACTCAGGTCGACCTGGGTGACTTGACTCGACCGACTCGGCCGCAAGTCGCGACTCACAAGTCATGACTCGACTTTTGGAGTCGCGGCAACATTAGGAGTGGACCACAAAGAAGTTTCTAAAGCGCCTGTTGCATCGCAACGATTTCCCCGCAATCGCAAACAACATACAACTTCAACTGCAAATGGTCCACGCTGATTTCACGGTGAGTACTCGCAGCTCGGATAGAAATACTGGCAAAATCCCGTCTTTCTATCTCTCAAAATCGCCCCAAGCGAGCCTCCCGCGCGCAACATGCGGCCTGCGCCAACCTTCCGTGGCAGATGGCTCTCACGGACGGCGGAACTCGGCTTGGAGCTACTGCTTCCCCACGCGAGTCTGTGATTTAACTTGAACACACGAGCTCGCCTCGCTTCCGCCGCCCTCACTCCACCCTTTCTCGCTCTTCTCATCCGCCATTCTTCAAGTCCAACCGTCAAGCCCCGTCTGAAAGCTCAAGACCCTCGAGTGTCGACACCGCAAGGTCCGCAACGCCTCAAGCCCTCCTTTCAAGCCATTGCCAAATTGCTGCTGGAAAGACCGAAAATCACGCTGGCCGCGGCGAACAGGCGACTACGAGGCACGTACCGGCGATTACGAGCGATGCAAGGTCGTGGAGACGGATGAGCAGGGACCCGAGCGCAGGGTAGATGAGGCCCGGTACACGGTGTGTGATTGCCCTCAGGGCCTGAGTGCAGCTCGTGCTAACACTTTCTACCTTTCAGCGGCAACCACCTCCCCCACGCCATCCTCAGCTACATCAAGCTACATCGGAGGATATCGGAACTTGAAGGCGATCATCTCGGGAGGAAGGCAGTGCTAAATTGGACGCCTCATTGAGCACACGAGGCAGACAGCTGTGCGATCTTCCCTCGCTCGTCTCCTTCGCACCACCATGTCCCAAGCCTCGCAGCTGGGTTTGCAACACATGGACTCGACGGGGAGGTAGGCTTCCTATCAAGCTTGTAGACATGGTTATTGATGCCTTACAGCTGGTTTGGGGACACCTTTGGCCAGTCATACTCACGATCCGAGATCCAACTAGCCCTAGCTAAAAGCATCAGCGACATAATCCAAGACATGTATGGTCTTCTGAGTCATTCTATCCGTGGGCATCTCCTTTACGACAACAATGATTTCGACAAGGCCGGAAAACTGCTTGACCATCTTGAGGCACATCGAGGAAATATCGAGCTTGTCCTGGCCTTTCAGCAGGCTGTGTTGAAGCACAAGGTGGGCCGCATGCTCAATGGGGAGCTTGATGTTGGAGACATCCACCAGCTCTGTATGTTGTCCATACGACTCCCTTCTGCTTAAAAATTTGTATGTCGCTAGCCCGGGCAAAACTGAGACAAGATGGTATGTTGTCTTGAGAAATCACATATCCAACATCACTCCAACTTCACAGCTCTAGCCATTGGTCCATCAGCAAATAATCTATCCATTGGTGCCACAAGATCAAAAGACTCGGTAATCGATTTTCACACATATAGGTCAGACGGCTGAGTGATCTGTCGCAGGCGCTCCATGTTGTTCGCAAGAAGATGTGCGTTACAAATTTACGTTTATCCCTGCGATAAAAGTGACATGCCACCAGGGATGACCTCTTGGCCAGCGAAGAGCACAAGACACTGGAAAGGTGGCTCAAGCCTGCCGACGTTGCCATTAATCAGCGAGAGGCTCAAGACAAGCGGCATCCAGGCACAGGAAATTGGTTCATCAATAGCCGCATAGAGTTTGCGGTGTGGAAGTACACTCCAGCTGCAGTTCTGTGGCTGTATGGAATGCGTGAGTCCTTCATAATCTTGATTGCGATTTACATCAACTTATGCGGTGCAGCGGGCTCTGGCAAAACCGTCTTAAGGTGATCCACCTCCCTGTTTCTCCATCGATATCGCTGACCATTATTGGCATGCAGCTCGACAATTATTGAGACTCTGCGTGAAAACGCCGAGTTGCATGCATTCTTCTACTTCAACACCAACAATCGGGAGCAATGTACCATCACGCAACTCTTATCGACCCTCACCATGCAGCTCTCTGTCCAAGTGAACTTGCCACACAAGACTCTCCTAGCCCTCTGGGAAACGCACAACAAGCCCCAACATCTCCTGGGTAACGCGAAACTTCTAACGGAGGCGCTGATTCCCCTTCTCGAGCAATTGGCGACGGCGAGACCCGTATACCTCGTTCTAGATGCACTCGATGAGTGCACTGAGTGTGACAAGCTCTTGGACCTGCTCGAGAAGCTCGTAGATCCGAGCCGACCGAACGTTCACCTGCTCGTAACCAGTCGCCCAGAGGTTCCCGTGCCCGAGAAACTTGAGCGGTGCACTACCACCGTTACCATCGATCGGAGCACCTCCACGGACATCGACTCGTATCTTGACGATGCACTATCCAAGTGCGGTGGCTGGATTCAGAAAAACGTCGCCATCATCAAGGAGTCCCTCATGGACTGTGGAAATGGAACGTGAGTCCGATTAGCGCGGATCCTTTCCCAGATCGTTGATTTTCGAAGGTTTCGCCTGGCGTCCCTGCAAGTTAATGATCTGCGGGACTGTGAAGGCAGCAGGGTATCGGTCGAGGAAGCGCTGGCAAATATGCCGGGAACTCTCAGCGAGATGTACGATCACATCCTCGACAAGATCACGAATGCGCGCATGCAGTTGGCTGTCGCGCGTGCGATGAACTGGCTCATTTTCTCCCAACGATCCATGACTCTTCTTGCGATCATCGACGCCCTAGCCTTCGACTTTCGGCAGGTTCCACTCCGTTTCGATGCCGAACAGCGCATGAAGCCTGATGCTCTACTTAAAGCATGTTCTGGTTTGGTTTCCGTGGTAGAGGATGCTGGAATCCGAACGATAACCCTCGCCCATGCCTCTGTGAAGGAATACCTCGCCTCCACCAATAAATTCCGAGGTCCTCGCGAAGATGTCGAAATCTCCGAACCGGCTGCCCACTATCTGATTGCGCGGACCTGTATTGGATATTTCGCTGGTATCGATGGTGTTCTTGAAAGCGCCGAGGGATATCCGCTGCTGGATTATGCCACCGGAAACTGGGCGACTCATTTCAACTTATGTGCCGATATCAAAACTGTCAAGGAATATCAGGCGAATCTGCAACGGGTGAGCATTGTTGTTGTCGCTCAGGCTGAAAGAAGACTCATGTAGCAGGATGACCTGCGCTTGTCGAGAGCGAAGTTCCTGATGGATGCGGCTGTGGATCTCCTCCAGCCAGGCACTCCTCAGTATACGAATTTATGCCGCTTGTCATCCAGGCGCGGGAGGTATTTTTGGAGCGGAATGAAACTCCACGTGGCGCACGAGGATCCCGTGTATCTCTGCGCATGTCTTGGCATCCCGTCGCTGGTGTACGATCTTCTGCAGAAGGAAGGAGACGACAGGAGCTACGGCAGCAAGCTGATACAGTATGGTACCAGTCGTTTCCCCGACACCTCCATGATCTCGAAGTTCACTCTTAAACACCGCACCGGCGGCGCTCATGGGGGGAAAATGGCACGGCAGGACACTACTGGAGGCGGTGACCTCGCAGTCCATCGCAGCCGTCAGCTTCCTCCTTCAAGTTCGCCACGGCTTGGACGTTAATGGCTGTGAATGGCCGACCCTCGAAAACCCTCTGCACGCGGCGGTGCTCACCAAGTCAACCGAGATAGTGCGCTTGCTGCTTGAACATCGTGCGGACGTCAATGCACGCGGGAAATCACACAACAATCCCCTCGCGGCCGCGCTGCACACTCAGTCAGCCGAAGTTATCGACCTGTTGCTTGACCATGGGGCCAATATCAACGCAGGCCTGCAGGCTGCAGTGGCCTCCCTGTCCACGTATGGTGCTCGGGTGTTACTGCAGCGCGGTGTAGACATCAACACGGGGACTATAAACCTGCTCCACACTGCGTCGGCCAGCCAGTCCACTGATATGCTCGCCCTGCTGCTGGATCACGGTGCGGATGTAGACGCTCTCGGCGGTGAACTCGGTAGCTCCTTGCAAACTGCGGCATGGCATGGATCCAGCGCCATCGTCGACCTACTGCTCAAGCATGGGGCAAACGTGAACGCTCAGGGCGGAAAGTACGGCTGCGCGTTGCTGGCTGCGTTACACGGCTTCGCCCTGCACTGGCACGACAAGGACAGCGAGTTTCCTCGGATCATCTGCTTGCTGCTCGACCACGGTGCTACGGCATCGTTTCATTGAAGCAGTGATCCCCAGTGGTTGGTATCTGCACCATCGAGGGCTTGTGCTGGGTTAGATATTCAGACTTCATATACCACGATGTATAGACATTTCCATTGAAATAGTACTCACCTGAACCAAAACATGTTCTTCCCGTGCCTCCGACGGCCACCGCGGAAGCAAAGGCCTTAGAGGACGACGCAATTGAGACCATGGCGCGAGACACGTCATTCCAGAAGTCGGCGAATGTACAGCGGAACGGCATTCCCAAGGAAGCCATCGCAAAGCTTGAGCCATCTGAGTCGCCAGCCCGCCCGTCCGAAGGGATGAGTCGCCGTGAGCCGAGTGCATTGCCAGATGAGAAGGCCACAAAATCCTGCCCGTTTTCGAGTATTCCTATATCGCGCTTGTCGTAGGCCAAGATTCATGGAAGACCCCGCGTGCACACCATGTTTTTGTGTCCTAATAGGTGCCCTGTCAAGAGCTGTGAATATATCGCATATCCAACGAAAACACCACGCACGGACGCAAGGGACGCGCTGAACGCCACGGGGCCAAAGCTGTAGTATCCGTACCCATTTATGCGAGTCCCCACGACGCGGTAGCACGGTTTGAGTTGTCCAGAGGCGCGGATTGCCAGTGTGTGAGGGAGATATTCGAAGGATGCCAGTGAACCGAGTCCATTGAGGAAGAGAGGAAGCCTATAGCTTGACAGCTTGACTACACGGTGCCCCACGACCCAGTAGTTGTCGAGTGTCGCGAGAGAGAGCGTCGAGAGACACGTTGACGACGTGTTCACCATTCAATCAGAACTTGAAGCTCGTCAGAACATTCAGTTGTCTCGTTGTCTTGTCTCACGGTATCAAGTCCGTCCTCTCTTGTATGATAGATCATGAGATGAGTGAGGCGGATCCGTTCAGGTAGCTGTCGGCGCGATTAGCGGGAGGTCGGAAGCAACGGGGGATTACTTATACGGACTCCCAGTGTGCTTGACTCGCTAGGGAAGACGATCGTCGATCGGAACGCGGGAGGATCGACAATGGTCTCTCGGACAGTTCCTTGTAAGTTGTAAGTACTCGAGTCTGGAGCGGTTTGAACGTTTGTCATATCCCGAGTCCGCGAGCTGGTGGTGTGGAAGGACTTGTGGTGTGGAAGGAGAGGAGTGACTGGAGTCGGCAAGGAGTCGGATGTGACATCCGACAGATCGGACGTGATCGCTCTTGCTCCCGACCACGACGACCTCCGCATTGCCCCAGAAAACAACGACCAGGCTCCCTCCAGCGTGCACAAATGGCCCGCAATGAACCTCTCGAATCCTTTTCCGGCGAGCGGAACCATAGAGCGATTTCTTGGAGTGACAGAGCATACTACTATGCGGTACGCCGCGCTGAAGCTCAAACGACTACGGTTTTGACACCTCCCGGGTGCTAGGGATGATCTAGGTCCTGAGAATGGACACTCAGGCATGTCTCGCGCCTTCCAGTCCATCGAATGGCTAAGTGTGAGTGTCCCACCGTCCCTCTCTCCAGCTTTACCGACGGAGTTTCGCCAGCGTTTCAGTCTCCCGGCCACGAGTTCTCGTTGCCAGCTCGTCTATTCACACCGGTCGTGCAGTACGTTTTCTACCTGCAGCGACGTCGTCAAAACCTGATTCGATCGTTAGCAACGTCTTCGCCAGCGCTAAGCATCCGCTTTGCTACACCAAGCCCTCGTCGCTAGGGAGTGGATTCTCGGGCGGATAGGCGAGGGCAGGAGCGCGAATATCTACGAGGACACTCAGACCTGTCTGTGCGGTACGTCCGCTACGCGTCTCTCTTGGACTATCTGCTTAAGCTCTGCAGCGACCCCCGAGCTTCGAACGCCTCACTATCCGCGCACACATTGTCTTCCCCTGCACCCTCACCCAAACTGCCAGCCTGCGCGCCTTTCACCCAGTATTCCCTCCCGTTCGGGTGCCACGTCATCGCGTCGACCTACACTTGCCAGCGATTGTCCAGAAGGCGACGTCTTGGGCACCCGCAAGAGGAGAGGTGGGTGGGCTAGGGAAAGCGTCTGGTTACCCAGTAGCCTTTCTGGTTGCTCCCTCCGACTATCGACCAACCACCAAGACACACCCACACTTCGTATTCACCCTTCCTCGCACGCGCGGACGCATCGCGGTCGCCTCCCGCCCTAGTACGCCGTTGGACAGAGGCTGCCCTAGCAGCGTCCGAACAGCGTCCGAAACGCCGCCCATCTTTCCACTCAGCCATCCTGCACCATCCGGCCCTTTACCGCCGATACACCAGGGTCGTCCCAGCGCACGCCCAATAACGACATCATCTCGCTCGAGGAAGAGTGCTCCCGGCGGCGGCTATGGTGAATCGTCACTATCGCAGGCATATTACCCAAGTCATTCCTATCCGGCCTCGGCATCACGATGCTGTCTACCCCAGCCTGATTCGTCGCATCGGAGCCCACGGTCACCTTCTGTTTACACGGTCCCTAGCCTTTCTCCTCGTTCCCCCCTCGCCCCGCTCTTTACATTTTCGTCTACGCTGGCATTCATGGACACCTTTTGACAAACATACTCTCTTACATCTTCCCTTGACCACTCATTCGCGTTATTGCTACGCACCCTCGTCCATGTCTGCCTTCGGCCGGAACACTCCTCCTCCTTACTACCGACGCCGTCATTGCCGTGTTACTCCTCACTGCTGCCGATCATGTACTATCAGGTCAATCTTGAATCCAGCAGCGTCCAGTCGTTACGTAGTCCCTGCCCAGCGAGCTTCCCGACAAGCATCTTACCTCTGACTCCGTGTTGGCGCTACACCTTTGCTACACCTTCACACCTCAGCAACCCAGGACGAGTACTCAAGTCCCATCTCGGCATCGTCTGTGGCTGAAATCTGAATGGGGGGCGAGCTCTTGGCGCTCTCACATTGGGCGCTAATCTGTCGATGCCTTTATCAGTATTCGCAGAGGCTATACTCGCATGTCTCAAAAGCTCTGAGCTGCCAGGTACTCCGATCTCGCGCGTCGACATGGCAGACGACCATTCTCCCCCGCCTTCATGGACACCCATCCCTGCGACGTCCATGACCATCGACACTGTCTGTTCATGGATCCTCAATGCCACCCCTGCGACACGAAACGCGATAATCACGGACGTGTCTTGGTGGGCAGAGTCGCAGACGGTGCTAAAAACACCAATTCCTCGTCCTCCGCATCGACTTTGGCGGAACCTTTTACGATATGAAGGTCGAGCGGGCGGGAAAGGTCTTCACCAGTCGGACCCGCGTACCTGTGGACAAAGTGACCTTCGTCCCCGCCACGTACCTCACCGAAGCGTTTGAGAAGACGCACACTCTGCTGTTTGCGCTTTTGACGGACCTCGACATCGTCCCTCGAAGTACGTCCCATTCTCTGGCGGCTCGCAGGCTCAAATTCTCCGCACCAGCGTCATTCTGCTACGGCTCATTCTGCGATTTCCTCGACTACAAGTGGGCTGGTCCTTCGGCTCGTCTGGGAGATCTCCCTCGCTACTTCGAGGTTATCGCCGCCCAGGCGCCGAAATACAGTTTAACCAGCGGCAATTGTTTCTACTTTGCACGCCTGCTGTTCCACACGATCGCCCTGCGACACTACTCCTTCCCTCTGGTCGCTACCAGCATTCCTACCCGGAAATATGTCCTCCCGCGCACTCCAGAAAATATCATCTACAGCACGGAGAAGATCCAGGACGACGCCTGGCGGCGGCACGACCCGTCCTCGATCGGCCTCGTATTCCGTTTTTTGCTCTACGAAGAATGGCGGAATGGAATCCTGATGTTCCGACGCATCGTTACGGGTATCACCACCCTCATCTACCTTGGTACCCTGGCCGGGAGCGCGATGCTCATGATTGGCATCCATTATGGCGTCTCGCAGGCAGCCAATGCACCCACCAGTTTCTACGGCTATATCGGGGGATTCATTGCACTAGCGGTGTTCTTCACGCAGCTGGCGATCATATTGGGGCGCAGGACTGTCGCCTATTTGGCCTCGACGAGGATTCGGACGCAAACAGAGGCGGTGATGCGGATATTCGGTGAGCGGCGCTGGGTGCCTAGGGTTATGCATTTCACGAACATATATACCTAGATGAGGGCAGCGATCCCGAGGCCATTCGCGGTGACTACAACCCACCGCTCATCCCCTTTGTGCGCGTCAAGAAACAGAGGGGGAACACAAAGTTTGGCGTCCGGTTCCATCGTCGTCCAAGTTGGCGACACCGGCTTCCTGAGACGATGGGTGTATCAGCAGAGGAGAGGAAACTTCCGAGCCTTTGGGAGAATGTACGTTTCTACGTGGGTTTGGAACGGCACAAATGACGGCTTGAATAGGAAAAACAGATCTTCGCGCCGAGGAGCCGGGAATATTGGGAGGCTTGGGATGTCTTGAACAGCCAGCAGCAGCAACTAGAGACGTCGCTGCTCATTCAGCGTGGCGCGGGACAGGGTGGTGTGGACGCTGTATGAATTCATGTACGACCAGATGCGTTTAGGTAACTGTCGGCGCAATGATGTCGAAAGTAACGGGGAGAGATTTGAAGGGAAGACGAGGGCGTGTTAATGGCGAGCATTGAAAAGGTCCAGATCGGTCTCGAGGCTCGGACGGAGCGATATCGTAGAAGCGGCAAGAGGTGGAGGCGAAATGAGTTAGGCGCCAAAATAGACGCCCGAGCATTGCTACAAGCCTGCACGGTTTCGCTCGCCCGCATATCAAGGTACGTTGGAGGCAGTCCGGTATGGCATGTATATATAGGAGGGCTTCCATACGAGAAATGGGAATAACAGAAGAGGTACTGGCGCGGAAGATATACAGATGTAGACGAGCGAATGGAGCAGAATCGTAAGGCAAATATGTATATGGATATGAATATGTGTGTGTCTGACCGGAAGATGAAGGTATTGTGGGAGAGCGGGAGTTGGTTGGGGGATAGAAGTATATGGAAGACTTTCGGAATGATTGGCAAGGGAAGGAATAGTGGTCGAACGGCGATGAATGGGTACTAGTATCGTAGGTCGGTCTGCACGAGCGTTGCGATCCCTGTGGAGAGCCACATCGCTTCCAAAGCAGTGCGGATGAACGGAAGATCGATGACGAGGTGCCAGCGCTAGACCGGCTCCATTATCTCGCGCGCGCTCGACCTCCATCCCAGAGACTCTGCTCTATCCGCATTGACTCCCAAATCCCGTCGCCAAGAGCCAGCGATGTCGTCGCAGGACGGATAAACACAGTAGGGAATGATGAAGGGGCTGAGGATGAAGGGCCGCTGACAGCGGCCGAAGTAGCTGAGATGGCCCAAACAACAGCTACGAGCTTGCCGTCTATAGCCTAGGTCCGACTCGCCGTCATGCGAAGGTGTCCACGGTAGTCCGTATCCACCAGACCGAGCGCGTCGAGGTCGTCCCGTCGATCGAGACGGACGCCCGCCAGTTGACGCAATGCGGGAAGAATGCGCGGGGCAATGGGTGATGACAGTGCTTTTGTATCCCCCCGCCCGCCTCGAGCGCATACCACCCGAGGACCGACCAGCAGAACCGTATCGCACGAGGAGATGGCGCGAACTCGTGCAATACCAATACGAGGGAAATCACATCTCCGTCATGTCCGGGTGGATCCGAGTACGGTGTGGGCGGGCGGGAGTTTGGTGTATGATAGCGGGCGATTGACGATAGATGATAGATGATAGCGAGGCAGACGCAGCGAGCGGCGCGCGACGAAAGGGACTTGAACGAAGAAGGTCATGAATGACGAGTCGACGACGATTCGGACGAAGGCTAGGGGACCGGGGATGGATGTAGACCCAGCAGCCTCTGCGAGCGAGCGAGCGTTGCTGGTGGCCTGCAGCTGGGGACGACTGGGCGGAAAGGAGTGGCGACTCGGATTCCGCACGGATATATACCCGGCCCTCGACTTCGAGGATGGCGCTGATAACCACCAGCAGTTCCATTCCGGAAACACAGGGTCGTTCGTTTGTGTCCATGGCTGTACGAGGTTCGACGACTTCGACGACCTCGAATTGGAAGATGGGCTAGGCGGTGCGCTAGTCGAAGGCAGAATGCGCGGGGAAGAGGTCCGAAAAGACGAGGAGGTGACGGACTGTGTGGATGGATGGATGGATGGGTTCAAAGGACTTGGGAGGACAGTGTCTGGGAGGAATATCGGCCACCGAAGAGGAGGATAAAGAAGGGGAGCGAGCCTAGGCTGACCTTGCTGGACGAGGTCTCGTGTCGCTTGCGCCATCGACGGACTCGGACCGCTAAGGGAGACGCTTGCCGATACATTCGAGTCGTCCGGCTCTGTGTAGAGGTAGTCGTTCGTATGAGGTCGTTATCGATGCTGAGAGGACGCCGCTGGCATGACGAGGCGTAGGTAGTGGATAAAGTTGGCGGATAAGAGGCTAGGGTCGTGGTTAGCGGGAATTCGGAAGTCAAGGACCATTGCGATGCGCACTTTGGTCCATAAATGACGATGGTGGACGCGCCACGGAGACACCTCCGATGAGTACTGGCACGGACGCGAACGACTCGGAAGCTACGACCGTAAACAAGGCTTGGCTCGCTGGCGAATACGAAACAAAGATGGCGCAAAGGGAAGCATCTGCAGCGGGGGATTGAGACGATGCAGTGGAGAAGGAAAGATATGGAGCGCACCGACGACCCAGATAGACTTCGCCGCCGCGACTTTGCGCCAGAAGAGTGAAAGAGGGACCGCTCCTCCTCCTAACGGTGCCATCCAAGACGGTAAACGGGTAGTCCCGGGAGGTTCGCGTATCGGAACGGGAGGAATTCGCGCTGTGGGTGGATCATTACAGATGTCTTTAAATTTTAGGCGGGGAGCGTACGGCGGCGACTTCGGCCCGGGCTTGCAGAGCGCAGGTTGGTGGCAGTATCGTCTCGTCTGCGGGAAGGGATGAAGACACTGCGTGGGGAGTAATGTAAGGGGTTCTTGGCCTCGAGCGATGTACACACCTGCGTTCTAGTCATTATCTTGTCCCTCGTCGCGGAAGGGCTGTGGCAGCAACTTTGCTGGAGTAACGCTAGTCGCTGATGAGGCGGGGAGAGACAGCTGTGGCTTTGGAGTCCTCCGTGGCTAGGAACAATATGCGAAGACGCACCCGCGCTCGCGACATCCGCTCATACAGGTTCATGCATCTCTAGTCTGCGGCCCGCATTCCTCCGCCGTATTTCTGGGACTCGGCGGCATCGTTCGGAACTTGGCCATCCGCATCGTTGACACTGGCGAATGTACGACTCGGAGTATGGAGGAAGCGTGAGAGACAAAACTGGGGCAGACGAAGGGAGCGCGTCGTGGCAGGAAGCATCGCGAGTCACATCATGATCACACCGGAACCTTTCCTTTCTGCTTCGACGTCCAACTCCAACTGGGTAGATTCAGTTGCGAGTCTTCGCTAGAGCAGTTTTCGTCGCAGACGCAACACGAAACATAGCTGCATCCTCATCCCGGATGCACACTATGTAGCATCCTAGCCACCGCGAAGACGAATAGCGCTCCCGCTCATCGGCGGTGCTCGAGATATGCCGTCTTAAAGCCCTAGTCGGGACAGCCTGATAGAGTCTCCGCCACGGTGCGTGTTATCCATCGTCTTCCTTCCGTATTGGCTGACAAGCTCCCGCAGTGTATTCTCAAATCTGACCACCATTGCTCTCGGACTCTGATAGTCGTGCTCAGAGATAGGCCGATGCTTAACGCGTGCAACGTGCAAACTACCCTGTCTTTCCTTCTGTCGTCGGAGGAATATCGACCAGCAGGAGATTCGTGCGTCTTCTCTAACTTTCATCCTCGAATACGCTGACCCTCTTCTAGCGCCGCCCCAGTTACTCCTCCGAGTCTTCTCGGCAACCGTCTTCGCTCACCTCCGAGCCATCCTCTTCTCACGAACGAACGACCCGAGGGGCTGAATATCGAGAGACTGGAGGAGAAGGATTTGTCGCTGCAGCTGAGGTTCGGCGAGTGACCAGTCGTTTATACTACTAGTATCTGCTGCTCACTTTCTACGCCGCAGTTGCACACGCCGCATACGTGAGTACCTGGGCTCTTACCCTTTCCTTTTCCTCGCTCGCCGCCACATGTTTGAGACCATACCCCTTCACTTTCCTCCCGTTCCATCTCTTTTCTGCTACCTAGACCATATTCGCGTTTCCGTTACCGATACTACCAGCATCTATCCATTCGCCTTCAATTCTGATGCGCACTATCCGTCGCTCAGAACCACCATTGCGCTTATTCCGCGAAACGGACTATCTTGTCCTGTGCACATATGCATCTTTCTTTGCCTGTCGTATTTCACCTTGACCCCAGCCCTTTCCTTAACCTTGTCCTCTGAGGCTCTGCATCCGTCGCGGACCTTTCTCTCCCAGTCGCATCCCCTTCCCGCCCAACGAACCAATGTTTCTACGCACCAGTCCATCTCGGATAACCTCTTGCCTGCGGAAAATGGTGTGGTGAAGATTATGATTTCAGACGGTGATTCCCAGCCGGAGGATCTGAGAAGCGGTACCGGCGTCTACTTGGACAGTTTCCGCGAGCAACAACTTGAACGAAATGCCGCATCCCACGCTATTCCTGGACGGGCGTCTCTGGCGGAGATTGGATGGGGGTAGGTATGTAACGGCGTTTCCTCAGGCCTTCGGTTCTCGCGTCCTTCCTTCCATCCATCGTCCTCAACTTCCGAGATGAGCTCCGTAGCTCAATCCTCAACGGCCACCGACGCACAACATGCGCTCGAAACCCAGGGCGAAAAACTGCGACATGGTCACCAGGCGCTTAATGTAGCGCCCGCCACGTCGTCCACTTCCGGTGCTCCCTGGTCAAAGCTGCGCCAGTGGGTGGGCGGGCGCGATCCCACAATGCAGATCGATATCGACCCTGACGCACTCGTGGACCTGCGCAAAGCCTGGGAGGCGGACTAGACTGCGGCTGCGGCGGAAACGTCGTATCGTGAGGACGCGTTGCAAGGTCTGGGACGCAGCGAACTGCGGGAGAGGGTTGTTCGGGTTGTGAGTACCTGCCTGAGGGGGTTAACCGGTTCACGGGTGCGCTTGTTGACGGGTTTGGCCAGGAGGCGGAATTTGAGAGGATAAAGGATACTCTCACCAGTTTTAATCCGACTGCGGTGCGTCGGAAACTGAGCTTACTCGTTTGCTCGATTTCAATCGGTTTTTACAGGCCAATGCTGAAGCACGGGTCGGCGCCATGGTCGTATTGGAGTTGATTGAGGAGTGTCGCCCGACTATTATGAATGTGTTGGTATGAAACGACCTGGGAGCCCGTGGTACTCAATCTCACTAAAACCCATGTTAGACCGCAACTCGGAATGACGCGAGTGGATTTGATCGTCAACAGGTCGTTGAGGTATGATCAAATAATAGTCCCTGAAAACTTATGCTAAAATGTTCTCCTCAGGATGTCCGGACCATACAACGCAGCTACGACTTTGTCCTCTCTGCTAATGACAAAGCTACACGACTTCAGTGGAAGACATCGAGACTTTTATCTCAGGACGCCGTTCAAAAAGTATGATGCCCCACCCACTTTTTGGCTATCTTGACGCATTCATTATTCAGCTGTCTGCCACTGGTCGGAGCGAGACGTTCTCGGAACCGGACCAGGATCGGCCTAGCAATTCAGACGAACGACTCGCAAGAGATGCAACGCGCGTCACCGGGGTCCAGTTCGAAAATAAGAACTCCTTTCGTTCAGACGATATCGGGATTGGTCGCCTGTACGGACGAAAGCCGCCGGCGAGGTCTGAGGTTATCAATGCCCAACCAGAACCCGTAACAGTGGTTAGTTCATCCCAATCGCACAAGTAAGTTGTCTAATACTCGTCTCCGAGTAGCCGCTAACATAGTCTTTCCCCGCGAAGACAGAATCTCACCACGCTCATCGCCATCTCCTTCTTCGGTGCCTCAATCACCTGGTCGACAGTTTTCTCCGGCACGCGCGGCAACCTGCTCCTCATCGCCTGGAGCGCATGCCTATTCATCGTCGGTGCAGTAATCGCATCCGCAGCGACGTTGCTCGTCTTCTCCGAAGAAGACTTGCTAGAGAAACACGACCAAGTACGCTGGACGGTCCGTGTGCTATCGCTGATTTCGATCCTGCATGTCTTTGCGGGCATGCTTTGCATTACGCTTGCGATCCTGCTTTTGGACCCGGCGGCGCAGAATTTACAGGGCCCGGGCTCGCCGGCTGGTAAGATGGGGTTCCGAGCCGCAGGGGCGTATACTATTGCTGCGGCTGGTCTGGCTGTCTTGGTTGCTGCGGCGGTGTGGAGACGATATAGTATTCCAACGTGGTTTCAGCCGTCTTCTGTACTCGCCAGGGCTTTCAATGTGCACAGGAAAATGTAACATTGTACTTACAGGTAGCTCTTGGTCGGTTGTGTACGAAACTGTGCTCCGAGGCTCAGTGTGCTGTACCCATCCAAAAACTGCATCCGCCGGCCTTGAATCGCCTTATCTCAAGCCCACGGAGCGCTAACTTCGGCGTGGCCATTTGGAGCGTATAATCTCAATGGTTGAGGAAGCGTCTTGGTCCTCTGAGTGGCGGATTTGAATTGGCTCGTGCGAACAGAGATTATCGGGATGGAATAAATATGGGTGGCTCGTGCGAACAGAGATCATCGGGATGGAATAACAATGGGTTTGAGAAAAGACTCGATACGTATCAGGGTATTGGTAACTCTCCAGCTCACCAGGCCTCCTCATGAAAGAGAATCTCAAGCTTCACGCCCCTTTCATCCAGTGCTCTCCTCAATGATTGAGAAACCACATCACCTCGGTAGAGTTCGAGGGTGAGTTTGTTGAGCTTGGAAGCCGGTAGCCGTATTTTTTTGCGCACAGCCGAATGCACTTCCCGAAGCTTGCTTCTGGGGATAGACAACAGGGTTAGCTTTTCGATGTCCGGGAACAACTCCCCCGCAGACAACGCATCGAGAACAGCTTCAACTTCGTCATCGGACATTAGAGAGCCTGAGCCCTGCAGACTCCCGGTAAAGTTCGGCAGGGATGGAAGCGCACGGAGGAAATCCAGGAGTCCATTCAACCGGCAGTTCTCCACATGGACCAGCTGCAGAGTGCAACCAGAACGAGTTAGGAAGCCCTTCACCGCTTCTGCTGCCGGATAGGAATGGCGGCAGATAATGTGAAGGTTGGCGAGAGCCGGTAGATTTGAATGGTCAAGCAGTCCAGGCGCACCATCATGATAGTGGAGGGTATGAACGAGGGGCAGAACGATGGGGAATTCCAGACGCGAAGACTGGACCGATAGATTTTCGACTGCAGTGGCGTAAAGGAGGATCTTTGACACCACTGCAGGGTCGACTCTATCAAGTGTGAGGTGAGTCACATTCGCCAGCATGGGGAGCAATGCGCCGGGGACGACCGAGCTTTCACAGAAAACGAGGCTGCGCCATTTCGGGCAGCATGTGGCATCAACATCGGGCAGTGGAACATCTCCATGCAAGGCGAGGGATGGCCGAGGTTGCCCTCTATCAAGTGCTCCATGGCAGCACTGAGAGCCTTCGTGAAGATTGACGCGACGCCAACGGGATATGTGCTTGGCCAGCGATGCCAGGATGCGCTCTCCGTCAAGCCCAACATGCACAGCGAGGTTGAGCGGCAGACTTCCTGACCGGGAGAGCCAGAGCTGTAAGAGGGGACCGCGATCCTTCAAATGCGTCAAGATTCTGCACCAGGGATCGCTGTAGAATTCGGTCCAAAGGCGGGGAGTCGACAGAGCGATGTTCCTCCACAGCCTGCAGACGCCGGTGGCAGCGAGTAACCACTCAGTCTCCGAGTGAGACGCGGCGTGGTAGAGTATTTCTGCAGTGATTTCGGCTGGTATCGAGAGGATGGGGTAGACGATCGCTCGGAGTTCAGCTTCCAGCTGAGTTTTGTGTGTGCGAAGCTCGGCTAATTGGCGCACTAGGTCCGCGATACGAGTCTCTGCCTCAGTAATTTGAGAGCGGAGTTCGGAGCTTCGAGTCATCGAAGGGTTCAACGGGCAAAGTGAGATGGACTTGAGATGGACGTTTGGGACAGGAGGGTAACGCCGTGATGCGTGACTTTCCTGCGACGACCAACGCCGACAGCTCCCAATGCCGGCTCTCCTGCCCACGGATTCGTCTTGAATCACTCTCAGGCCCTCAAATATCCGCTCCTCGACTGCCTCCTCTCCTTTCAGCCGGTTAAATCCCGCGTAATCGTCGCTATGGAATGCCCGAGTCGGTGTGGATGACGCCGAGAGCCAGGAAAGACGCTGGTAGGGTCTCTGGGCCGTTAGGGAGCAAGGTACTTCCTCTCATACTGCTCTTTGTTTTGGAGACTCAAACCCCAGACTAGTGTGCTTCTATCGACGGCCAATCATAGACTGCTACGACAGCGTCGAGCTCTCTGCTTCCGCGAATACGTCACTATGCTGCTATGGAGGTGTGTACGTCGCTCCCCGCCATAACAACTGTACTCACGCAGAGTCGTTTTTCTAGCCTCCTCTCGCACCCGTGCAGAGCCTTCCTTCGGTTTCGCGGTACACTGCCAAACTCTGGAACCGGTTCACACATCCCGTTAATCTCGTCGATCGTTCGAGCACCAGTCCGTCTTCTGGGTCAAGCACGAAGTCGTGTCGCGACAAGAATCCATCTGGGTGGTCGGTGCGTTCTGTTTCTCCACTTGGTCTCAATCTGGGCTCATTCTACCTCAGATACAACCCTTCCCTGCCGTATGACGCCGTGGCCATCTTCGTCAAGCAACATCGTTGCAGTCCCTTCCCATCGGCGAGAAGGCCCCATCCTTGTCGACGGTCTCGCGGCTTGAAGGACCTCCGGCACATCCATGCACGTTTATCCCCCGCAAGCAATGTGTCCGTGTCGCTCCGCCCCATATTACCGCTCCGGATGAGAACAATTGGTCTGTCCCTCTCCCCAACCTCTTTGACGTCCCGCTAATCACGACGACAGAGCGCGCAACGGATCGGCTTCCCTCATTCGAGCCTGCCATCGATACCTTCTCGACCTCAATCAACGTCCCGCTACCCACGATACCTTCCCGGAAGCATCACTTCGTGCGAGACCAGCATTGAAAATGCCTTGCTCGGCCTGCGGCCAGCTTGCGATTCGGACGCCACAAGCTCAGCAACGTCAGTGAGTGCGTATTTCTGTTCCTTTTCCCAGCGTTGGGCTCACCGTCCTTCTAGAGACCTTATTCTATCGCGCCTGTGAATGCAGTTCCTCGCCTCGTCTCAGTCCTGCCGCTTATACCACCCTTTCTCCTCAGCGACCTCGGATATCGTCGTGTAGACGTCCGTCTGGGTCTGCATCGGGAGCTTCACCTCCTGTGAGCGCTCGCCGTCACCATCCACGACCAATCGATGATCGCACCGTGGATCCGCCGCTCCATGTCTTCCTTGCGCACGTACTGGAAGCCCTCTGCCCAATCGCCCGCTGCATTTCCCGAACCCATTTCCCCTCCCGTATTTCCCTTTCCGGGCCTCGGGGCGTACCATACGCACCGCCGCATGATGAAGATGCGGGCATGTATACGGCGCTATCGTACTGCGGTCCTATGCAGCTCGGCATTCCGGGAATGCGGCGGGAAAAGATCATTTCGGCCCACCCTCCTCGTCACACTCCTTGTCCCCGTCCCCGTGCATGACCTTCGTGCTCCGGGCAACGTCGTCAACGGCCCCAGTGGTACTGGCGGTAGTCGACGATCCGTTTGGAGCTAAGCCATATATCTCACCTACTACCTCGACCAACGCCCACTATACCCTCCTTCTTCGCATTCTCTGTCCTTCGTCAAGCCAGGACCTGCAGCTGCGTTTACCGGCGGCTGCGTCGGAAGTATTGACCATGAACTCGCGGGTAATGGATGCTCAAGATACCCCTGAGCGGGCGGGTCGTACATGAGAGGGTTTCCAGTTCTTGCCCTTGCGATTGCGGGTACCTCAGACTCCCTCTCCTGCTCGTCGTCGAATTACAGTCAAGCGGGCTGCCTCTACGGCTGCGGCGGGGTGTTTTCCAGGGTGGCGCCATGTGGATCGACACCATGCATTCGACATTCGCCCTGTTCTCGTATCCTTCTCCAGACTCGCTACCCCATCCCTGTATCCCTCCTTCCGACATATACCTACACATATCCATCCCGCAGTACTGATACTCACAGGCTCATGCTACCTCCTTATCGTTTACGCTCCACCTATGCTTAACCACGTCTCGACTCATGATCATTCCGCCGACTAGCTACTTCGTCCTCGCGAGTCGCAGTTCAGACAAGGCAGCTTGATGTCGTCGATCCCTTCCCTTCTCAGATTCCCCGACCTACTTCTATCCTCTTACCAACCTCCCATCCTCTCGTCTCGCATATCCTCAGACCTATTGCTCTTTGTCTACGCATTACCTACCAACTTTCTCGTCGACATCCTGGCGGACCACACTCGAGCCACGTACCACCTTTGATACCTGCAGCAGTCCTCTGATGCTTCTCATGCGCATGACTCTGTGCTGCTCCTTCCTCGTACCTCCAAAGCTGAGAGGCAATTCGAATGTGAGTGTCTGGGCGCCTAGTCGGGCGCTTAATCCATGTCTTGCACGTCGTCTTTGCAAGGACATCCTCGTCAGGTACCTGAATACCGTCTCGACAGGTGATACCGAAGGACATATATTTGTTTTCTCCATGCATGTAAGTAAACTGGAAGGAGGACAGTACGAGATATCGGCACTGAAGCAATCAAGGGCGTCGGCATGGAGGATAAAAATGGGCAGTGACAGCGTGATACTGCGGCTTCCTTCCTTCCACCACCACGACCCGCCGATGTCGGTAGTGTCCAAATGTCCGAACGAGCTCTGGCTCGAAATTCTCCAGCGCATTCCCAGAGATCAACTCCCCTCGATCTCAGCGGCCAATCGACTCCTTCGCCAACTCACGCGTCCGCTTCTTTTTGCCTACCTTCAAGTGCGTCTGCACATACCCAGGCCGAATCACAAATGGGACGGGTATCAGCGAAACCCGATCCTCGACGCGGCTTCCTCCATAGACCGCATGCGGTTCTGGATGTCCCCTGCGTTGGCTCCACTGGTTCGCTCGTGCGAGGCCGGGTCAGAGTCGTACGAGTACATCAACTGCCCCACACAAGTCGACTTCTTCATGAACAACCTCCACAAGCTCACTCGGCTACGTTCCCTTTCGCTGTGGGAAATCTCCATCGGCCGCGAGCGCCTGGCCACGCTCCACCAGCTACCTTGTCTCGAAGAACTCTCCGTCGATTGTTGCAGACTTGACGTGCACCTCCCGCGCAGCAATGACGAGGAATCCCGGGGAGAGAACATTCGTGTTCCGCTGCTTCGGCTCTCGAAATTGTCCATTCTCACGAGCAGCATCGCACGGTCTCCCCGCTTCTATCCCGACTGGATGCTCGTTGTGGACGCCGCTCGCCTTCGCGATTTAACTCTTGGTTGTCGTTACAACGACGATTACAACTTCTCGACCCTCGGTGCCAGCAACCTCAGAATGGTGGAGAGACTCTGCGTCGAGTATGACATCGTCGGACTCGGCAATGTGCGCGACTTTGCAACTTTCCTTCCCGGCACCCTCCCAATGTTGAGGGAATTCGAAGGACCGGCGCAACTCGCTCGCCAATTTCTCGCACGTTCTCCGCTTGAACGGCTAACTCTCTCATTTGACCAGGATAATGACCTCGATGAGATCTTATCAGGCGCACCTCCTGCACAGAATGTCCTAGCTCTCCACCTCTCAATCTCTGCTGTCAATATTAATATTGCTTGCGTCGACCCAGTACTGAGACTTTTCCCGAATATAACCGAATTCGCCGCGGAGATATTCCCCAATGAAAACCCCAAAAAAACTCGCCACTCTCAGGTAGGTCGTAGTTGTATCCGTGGTGCACCTTCCTCACGTCATGCAGACTTGGAAAACCGTACGCGGAATTGCTGCAATGGGGCCAACCTCGCTTGTCTCGCTCTCTCTGACACTCGTTGAAGTTGTGGAGCTTTTTGAAAGTGAGGAGTACTCGGACCACGAGGAAGAATCGAGCGACAGTGATGGCTCCGATGACTTCGACGTCTTCAGCTCTACTGCCTACTGCACCGCCATCATTGCCGAAGTACGCGCACGCTGCCTGGATCTGAAGGATGTCTGGATCGAAACAGATCTGCAAATTCCGCGTGAATTCTTCGCTGTTCATTGGCGCCAACATCCCAACGGGCGGGTTTCACAGGAGGTAGCAACGGATGAAGGTAAACAGAGACATCTTCGCTATCTTACCAGCTGACGGGTCTCCCAGCAAGCGTAGAACGCATGCGCCGCATGAAAGAAAGCACGTGAAGCAGGTCCTTGGAAGGATTGTTTCTTGAAACCAATGTTGTGCAGTGTACATATAAGATCTCTGCGTGGATTGCATTGGATTGGATTACTACACGGCACGGTCCGACTGACGAACGCCGTGAAAGTGGATTGAAAGCAGTTGAGTCTGAGACTCTGAGTCTCATACTGGACTTGGGTGGGAATAGCATGAGCGCGATGGCGACTCAGATTTCGAAGAGCCTGGCTTTGCATGATAGGGACGTTTGAATGAGCCAAAAAGCTTTAGGCAAAGATTCTGAAGACGCATAATCCAACCTCCGCGTCGAAGTTCCCGCTTCAATTCGAAGCATGGCATCCCATCGCATTTTGCGGGTTCGAATACGGCTCTCTCCCTCAGCGATGTGAGAGCGGAGTTCGGAGCTTCGAGTCATCGTAAGTATGGGTTCAATGGCCGGGACAACGAGATGGACGTTTGGGTCAAGGAGAGTAACGCTGTGACTTGTGACATTCCTGCCACGACCAACGCCGACCAACGCCCAATGCCGGCTTTCCTGCCCACGGCTTCGTCCTAAATCGCTCTCGGAACGCTCAATATCTGCGCCTCGACTGCCTCATCCCATTTCCGCCGGTTAAAACCCGCAGAATCGTCGCCAGGGAATGCCCGAGTCGGTGTGGATGACCCTGAGAGCCAGGACACTATGTAAAGACGCTGGTTGAGGGTCTTTGGGCCGTCAGGGGAGCAAGGTACTTCCTCTCCTGCTCTTTGTTTTGGAGACTCAAAACCTAGACTAGGGTGCTTCTATCGACGACATTCGGCACTGCTACGACGTCGAGCTCTGCGTCCCACTCCATCCTGCCATCGACACCTTCGCGACCGACCCACGGCGCCTGCTCGGATGCATCGCTTCGTGCGAGACCATCATCAATGTCTTGCGCGGCGTACTGCTATGAGACATTCAGCAATGTCATTGGGTGTGTATTCCCCGTTTCCTTATCTGTGTATGGCTGACCATGCTGCTAGATACCTCCATCCATGGCGCCGATAAATCCAGTTTCCTCACCCCTCACGTTACTACGGCAACGCGTTCCGCGCCTTGGTCGTCCTCCTCTGGCGCTGCCTCGCTCGATATGGCATCCACCGCCCCCCGAGCGGCTTCTTCGCTTTTCACAGCCCTACTTCCGGCCCCAAGGCTTCCCCCGCGCCTCAGACCCGACCCTCTTTCGTCGCCAGTCTCGCTCCATCCAAAATCCCTCCCATTCTCCCCATTCCCTTCCCACTCCCGCTGTACAGCACCGGCTCGCTTACCGAGGTGTCGTCGGCGTCACCATGCACGTCCGAGTTTACGGATGTCAAGCGGGCGGCGTCGTTTGCGTCTACGTCGACGACGAGGGCAACGCTGGGTTACGTCTACGACAGCGAGGATGGGCGGCAGTCGCGCTTCGTCGAGCATCTTGGGGAGGTGTATGACCTTGAGAAGGGTGCTACGCCGGAGGACGACATCGACGAGCATCCCAACTATTACCACTGCGAGCCCCAGCACCACCATCAAGACGTCCAGACGCCTTCGTCGTCGACATCTTTCGCACCGACTTCCCCATCCGCGACCTCGACGTCTTCGCACGAGCAGTCTCCGCCTGTAACGCCGAATTATGCGTTGCCGTTGCATCTTGCGTGGGCGGCGAGACCGTATCCGGCGGTGTACAACGCTACCACTGCGTTGTCGATGGTCGAGCCCGAGGCGGGGCGGGAGCGGGATTTGTGGTCCCCAGCGTCGGAGGCTGGCGATGCCCAGTCTATATCGATGGACGTTGTTCGTCCTGCGTCGACGGGCAGTGGGGGAGGGAGGGGGAGGACGCTGGTGTAGCGTCACCTTCTGGCGATGGATATGGAGATGAAGGGGAAGATGGACGATGACGATGGGAAAACCTACGACCGACGCGACGAACGACCACCTACGTATTCCGCGCGACCTCGAACAACGACGACTCGCCCAAACGACTTGACTATGGTGATTTCGCTTCTCATGCACGTTCTCTAGTACGATGCAACGCCTCGCTGCTCCATTATACGATACACTGGCATCGCGACGAGCTTGCTCGTCAGCGTCATTCCCTTGCTTTGTCCCTCTTTACTAGCCTCTATATCTCTCTTTTACGCTCAACGAGCTGTCCTTCCTTATGGATGATAAATCTGTATTTTTTGTATGTCTTGTGGTCAAAGGTGTACGACCTTGAGAGGGCTGTCGAGGAGCACATGGATTGCGCTAAATTCTCTTTCGACCCACGGAAGTGTACGAAGGCGACAAAATAGCTAGTCTCTGAGTACGAGTAGTAAAGAAAGCTGCCAGAGCTATAGGTAGAAGCCAAAGCTGGCACGAATCGTGGCGTAAGGAGGAGGACGATATAGCTAGTCGAATGTCATTGGGAGTAGTATCGAATTATAATAAAGTAGCGAGGGGCGAAGAGATACAGAGAGATTGGAGTGATATATAACTATATCGAGGAGGACAAAGGAAAACAAGGGTAGCTAACAGTACAGCAGTGCTGGAAATGGAGAACGCCTCAAGGGGCGTTTGGCGGATGACGACCGGGTATGGATGCAGATGCAGCACTTCCTGTGGGGCGACGGGATCCAGTGGCCTTCGGTGGAGAGAGAGCGTGGTTCTGCAGGTGTACGATACACCTCGCGGGAGACTAGACCTATAACCCGAAACGCTCGTGCGTTGCCCATGCTGCACATACAGCGTATTGCTTTGCGTCCATGGCCGTACCAGGCGTCGCTGACGACTCGGAGTGTGCTCCAGATGTAGCGGGAGACCCGAAGGCGGCTCCGGATGGGCGGGTTGGCGAATGGGGAACGGGTAAGCTGGTCGGGTATCTGGCAGAGATATGGGCTCCGAAGCAACGAAGGGGCTCCGTCTAGACGACAGATGTGTGCATGGATCGTTTCAGGAGCCGGGGGGAAGTTTCTGAGAGGAACGTCAGCCGTGTAACCAAGATATAACATAGAAGGACGCTGACCTTGCTGGAAGATGTCCCGCGTCAATATCGCCAGACGACTGTAGCGCGCATGGGCCGCATGGCGGCATTCGCAGAAAGACATTAGCCGATACGTTTGGGACGTCCGGCTCCGTGTAGAGGCAGTCGCTCGTAGGGCGTCGCTATCGATGCGGAGAGGACACCACTGGCGTGACGGGGCGTAAGGAACGTATGAAGTTGGCCGTTACTCGTGATTGGCTTTTGTCGATAAGGACGACATGGAATCGAGAGTGGATGCCATGGAGACGTCGGTCGAGCCTCCGATACTGACGCGGACGCGGACGACTCGGAAGCCACGACCGTAAACAAGGCTTGGTTGGCTCGGTCGTGGGCGTGAGGTTGGCCTGCTCGCGAATACAAAACGAAGATGGCGTCCCCAGCGGAAAGGAATGCATCTGCAATCGTGATTGAGACGATGCGTTGGAGACCTAAAGTGGTACTGGTCCTCGAACCAGTGCCACCGCATAGTCCCGGGAGCTCCGCCCGAATGAGGCCGTCCACGCATTGAAACGGAAGGAGGTCTGCGTTGGCTGGAGAAGAATCCGCGCGAGTGTCAGATTCGTGTTCAGCGGCGAACGCGTACACACCTTCATAGCTGCTTCTCCCCGTGCTCATAGAGCGCAAATCCGTGGTCGCACTTCTCTCTGCGGAAGGAACACATCTACTGGTGCGCTTCTCCCTCTTCGCGGAAGGCTGTGGCAGCCAGCCGAATCGACTTTGCTGGATGCCATTATTAGCGGGCAGAGAATACTGTGGGCGGCATCTACAGTCCGCGACAAGCATCCCTGCGTCGTATTTCTGGCACTTGGCGGCATCGTTAGGAACTTGGTCATCCGCTGCGCGGACACGACGCGAATTCTCGAGCGGGGAGTAATGGAGTGCAAGATGGAAGGGTCTGTCACCGTCTGTGAGAGAATCGAGACCGTAGAGTGGCGCTTGGTGGCCGCCGGTGTGAGGCATCGACTGCCTCTACGCACGGATATACGCATCGTGTCAGACCGTCGGACCAATGCACATCGGAGAAAGACACAAGCTGTCGGCCGAGGGAACGCTTAGATCAGCGTTCCCCAGGCTTTGGCTCTCTTTGTCATGGTCGTTCCCACCAAACACTTACAAACCCATCAAAATCCAAAACGCCTTACAAACCAGCTCTAGAATAATTCCCATCTCCCATTCTGTTTCCTATAAAAGCCCTACCTACTTCTTGCAGTCGAGAGGTTCCCTCCCCCGGAGTCCTCAATCTAATATTCCCCTTCTGGATTACAGATCTTATCTAGACATCGACACTTGACATCGAAGCCTGTCACCGGCTACTATTCTATCGCCCGTCGCCGATCTTCGAGTCATCGCCCATCGCCTGTCGGAGCCCGTGTGCTCAGCGACATCTCGTATATCGTCCGTCGGAGCCCGTGAGCTCAGCGACATCTCGAAGTGCTTCGGAGCCCGTGTGCTCCATCGTCCATCGTCCAGCTTCCATCGCGTCCGTATACGCGTCACCCATCTGCCATAGGGTGCTGTAAATTGAACTGGTATATATACCGGTTTATAAACCGGTGTTTATAAACCCTGTAAATAATCTTTTGGCCAAAAGTTGGTGTTAATAAACCACCAGCGGTAGGCCGGGCCGGTCTTCCCCGCCCCATTCTGCCGTTGGAAGTGTACATTTGAGAATGATTCTCTATGCTTCCAGCAGAGCAGCTCTCAGCATCTGCGGGGCCACAAGGAGGGCAGGAAGCAGGCAAAAAAAATGTATTGGATCCTGTAGAACTAGTCGAGGGAGGCCCAGAAAAAAAATTAAACCGAGGTTTATAAACCGGTTTATAAACACCTCTTGGGGGTGCGGAAATATTTACACCGTTGATATATCGGTCGCGGAAATACTTACAGCACCCTAATCTGCCATCTTTACGCGGCGTCGTTTGGAAGGGTTAGGCCTCCTCGCACACTTATCTCATTCCTTGTTCACACTTGGAGTGAGCGTCACACCGGGAAGGATTAGAGGTGCATTGCTCGTATAACGAAGATGCTTGACGCAGGAAGGGTCGTATCTGGAGGGTAGAATGAGACGGGAGACAAGGCAGCTGAGCGCATCGACCACCCAGATGGACTCTTTCGCCGGGTGACTAGACGATACTGGTCCTCCAACGAGTGAAGTTGGTGTCGCGTTGAGTCTTTCGAGGAGCCTGAGCCAATTGGCGTGGAATAACAGATAGGAAGACGCACCACGACACCCTAGCGCCCAATCTTCATCCAAAGCCCATGAACAGCTTCCAACGTTCGCGTCTCCATTGGAGGATGTCGTCTCGCGGGCTGGAACATTCTGAGCGAGGGGTTCGACTGGTGGGAAGGTGCTGGTACGTAAAGGCCGTTGAGACGTGGTATTGGCCTAATTAGTAATTAGGATTGCAATGGCATTCGCGCGTTTTCAGCGGGGACAGCGGGGTTGGTCGCGATGTACGACAGCAGCTGGTGTCAAACTAGTGAGCAGCTCGGTGGCGCAACCCATCCGGGGGAGCGCCTAGCCGGTATCTTCAAATGCACTCTCTTGACCGACGGGTAGGTAGGAAGAGTCACGCATCAGGGTGTGACAGAAGATCCTTGTCATCTCCTTCTTTGCCGTTGCGCTGCGCCTGGCCGCATCTTTCTCGCCCAAGAAACACTACTAGGCATATTTGAACACAAATTGATGCTCTATCTTCTGGTCAAACGCCGCGTTCAGTCTACCGGGGAAGTACAGGTTAAAACTCAAGGACAACTTTGGTACAACTTCACCTTGGCCAGATCAGTATCTGCTTCTCTTCCGCCACGTACCTATTCCGGCAAAGGGGTCTTTCGCCCCGGCGACAAATCTGCCGGCAGCCAGCGAAAGGAGCTTAGACTAGCCTAGGCCGCTGCCGTTTTTTTCTTTTTCGAGAAACAGGGTGCCTTCTAGTGACTTGAGATCGCTCGGCTATATATATAGTATGCTTCAAACACGGGCACTATCCTCCCACCGCACCTCCCCATGTCTATGCCACCCACCACCTACCTCGCCTTCGCGTTCCTGACAACGTTTGCCGTTTTCTCGATGCGGATCCTCAACCTGGTCCGAGAAGAGCATCGGCGTAGAGCGTCGATTAGCAAGATTCCCGGACCACATTGTCCATCCTGGCTTTTCGGCGAGTCCCAGCCTCAGCGCAAGGCAACCAAGTTGAATTCCCCACAGGTAACCTGCTCCAAATTCAAATGCCCAAGAAGTTCGGAGAGTTCGATGGCGTCTGGTGCAAGGCATATGGTCCGGTCTACCGATTCAAGGGTAGCTTTGGAGTGAGATTCCTCAACCTCTCGTATGTTTCCGACGTTCATTTGTTTCGTCCCAGCGGGATCGTTTGATGGTCTCGGATACGGCGGCCTTGCGATTCATCTACAACAGCGATGACCTAGAGAATGGACCGGCATTTCAGGCGTTTATTACTTGGCTGTGCAGCGAGGCCGGCGCTAATACGCGTAAAGGTACGCGGCACATATTTTCGTTGGTCGAGATCTAATGCAATGCAGGGAAAGACCACCACCAGCTTCGAGCGGCGCTTAATGTTGGTTTCACCCTGGGAGCGGTGCGTAATTATCAACCGATCCTCGAAAGAGTTGCGCAGAGGGTGAAGTGATTGAATCCTTGGCGGCCAGATACTGATGCTCATCTCTTAGATTTCCGAGAAGCTGGAAGCCATCAGTTCGGGGTCCACTGTTGTGGATATGGTCCCGCTGCTGAACGACGCAACGTTGAGCTCCATTGGCGAGGGTACGTTTTTAAATATTCTTTCACGACTATCCGTAAATACAGAGTAGCCGCTCTTGGCTGTCCGGTCGAGGAACTCAGCGCCGATCTCGTTCGGACGAATGGAGAAGTACTGTGAGTTCACCCGTCTGGGTTTCGCGCAAATCTGACAAGATCCAGGGCACTCGCCTCCACGGTGGCTCCTGGACAAGTGTTGGTCGACGAGATCCTCAACTTGAATCTATTCCCTCGTTGGCTTCTCCGCCAGATCGTCAAGCTTCCTGGGAAGGCGTTCAAGCTGTTGAGGGATCAGGTACGTTTTACGGAGAACGACGGGCGGCGCCTGGTGCAGAAAAAATTGGAGCTGGCCAGGGAGAGTGCAGAG
Organism: Mycena amicta; assembly: GCA_029282125.1. Classification (NCBI taxonomy): domain Eukaryota; kingdom Fungi; phylum Basidiomycota; class Agaricomycetes; order Agaricales; family Mycenaceae; genus Mycena; species Mycena amicta. Next base: position 344,932 of record JARIHP010000055.1, read on the forward strand.
AACGCCGTGGACGAGGAGTCGGACGTGTACACGCGGGTTTTGCGTGACAGTATTCTTGGTGAGTTTGAGTTGAACTTGCGCAGGCAGACAACCTCATCACCGTCCTCCAGGGACTGCGAGCAAAGCACAAATCGGGTTGGAAGATCTCGTCAGACAGACTTCTCTCATGATGATTGCTGGTCAGGATACAACGGTGCGTGAATTGAACGAATGGCGGAAAGTCTAAACTTGCTCATGTGTTTTGCTCGCAGGCTAGCACACTTGCCTTTCTCTTGGTGGAGCTTTCTCGTCGACAGGACTTGCAAGACTCTCTTCGCAAAGAAATCAACGAGCTCAGGGCCCGGGGGCTATCGTACGACCAGTATCCGGTACTCAACGCCCTGATCAAGGTTAAGCCCATTCGCTTTTGACCATCAAGTATGCTATGCTGATAGCGCACCAGGAAACTCTACGCATGTACCCCATCGTCCCTGTCGCATACCGTATCGCAAAGAACGACACTGTGATTCCGCTTTCGAAGAGCATCACCACGACGGACGGGCAACTCATCGACCGTATACCGATCTGTAAGGGACAGTTGTTGACGCTTTCAGTGACTTCGTATCAAAGGTGCGTTTAGCGTCAATTCCTACGCGGGCTAAATCGACGCTAGACTGGAATCGCGCTGGGGAGCAGACGCAGATAAGTTCGACCCGTCGCGATGGATTGAAGGGCGAGTGCCGCAGAGCGACGCTATTGGGCCTTATGCAAATCTGTGCGTACTATTTCGACTCCGTTCGATTTCTTACAACAATTCAACGCAGACTGGCCTTTTCCAGCGGGCCGCACCACTGTCTCGGGTAAGTGAGAGCGGATATAATCATAGACGCATTAATACCGACGGCTGCGCTTTAGCTGGCGATTTGCGTGAGCGTTGTATATCACTCCCGGCTCATCTAACCACGCACAATAGGATCCTCGAAATGCAGCTTATAATCTGCGAGCTGATTCGTAACTTTACCTTCTCAGAGTCGATTGACGAGGTAATCGTACCGCGCTACGCGACGGTGTTGATGCCAGCGGACGCGAACGGGAGAAAGCGTGCAGCGTTTGTTGTGAAGAAATTGGCGTGAGGTTGCGTCGTTGGATGTTGTTCTGGTTAGGGGGTATCCTGTCGAGGAAACAGTAGTAACGACGAAAAAAACCGAAGAATGTTGTGTAGGCGGTCTCGTTATTGCCGGAATATTTGATACTTGCTCTTCAAACTCAAAAAGAAGAAGAGTAGACGGCCGGAGGTGTATAACGCGTGTCCATAAGCAGGCTGTAGCTGACGTATCGTAGGTACAGTGAAGGTATCCCTGCGAGGTCAAGGTAGGAACGAGTAGTATATGCCGTGGTACCAATGCCGCGGCGGAAAGGGGGGGAGAGCACATATGTCGGAGGAATCCAGGCCGCTCCGCCCCTAGCCTAAACGAGGTCGTTGGGCGGGCGATGGTCAGCAGAATTCCGACGCCCGACGCCCGAGTCCCGACGAAAGTGTCTGTACCGCCATCGCAGGTCGTGCCCACCAACCTGCGTGGTACGGTCCATGAAACGTCGAGGAATCCAATGTGAATGCTCCAAAGGGATAACGAGAGCGCGCGGGGGGTTTGGCCAGGAGACGGAGGGAGCCGCGCCGAGGGTGGAGGGGATCTGTGAGGACGGTAAGCCTTCGAAGGTGGATGCGGAGGCGACGGGGACCACGGACCTGCCCTTAATCTTTATTCTCATCTCGTCTCGTCCACCCTTGCTCACGAGTCCCGACAGCTGCGTCTGCGTTCTGGTATTTGACGAGAAGTCGGTAGGTAGCGTGTGCGTCTGCATTCCCGGCGATACGAGGTTGGTGGAGGGCCAGCGATACGGGTATTGAGTGGTCTGTTTGCGTGGTCAGCTAGGACGAGATAGACTGGGAGAGCTACTCACTACAGCTACAGCAGTGGCGTCGACGGATAAGCGCGTGCTGACTGCAGAGGAGTCGAATTCGACAGTGCTCAATGGTACGGCCGACGATTGAAGAGGAGAGATGTCGGAGGGGCGAAGACGATAAAGAGTGGAAGCCGGACGCGCGTTGTTTGAGCGAGGCGAGAAGTGGTCCTGCTCAGGGAACTCGGAAGGAGGACGGGTTACAGGCGACGGTTAGGCTGAGATGGTGGAATGAGAAGGATAAAAGACAGAGGAAGACCGAAGCAAGCGCACCAGCGTCCAAACCGCCCGTTCGCTTCTTGAGTCTCCGTGTCGTGGATGTCCGCGCCGACTAGTGTACTTATTCCAAGCGAGGGCTTGGCTGGCGGAAAGGCGCCTAGACGCTAGGAGGCGCTTGAGAGGCGGCAGAGGGTTGCATTGACGCGATTTGCGCTAAACTAGTGGGGATGTGGACCTAGGGGGGATGTGGACGTTATCGGCAGGAGAGTCACGCATCGTGACATCGGCTCTTTCTCCCGACGGCGAACAGCCTTGCGAACAGCTACCTCGTTCTTAACTTCTTCCCAGCCGAGAGTTTCCACCAATTCATTTCCCTCGAGCGCGAGTCGGGCGTGGAGAGTGGGCGGCGGAATCATCGTCGCGACGGAATCCGCCGGCGCGAGGGGTTGTGAGGTCGAATCTCGATGAAGATGGCCCGGGGGTTATGGCGTGTCGGAGGCTCAAGTTAAGTATATGGGTCTATTGGCAGACGGGGCCTAATTAACGGTCTTTCCAGTGCGCACCTCTCCGTGTTCTGGAAATGGCCTTACCCCCAAGTGGATCTATTGGCAGACGGGGCCTAATTAACAGTCTTTCCAGTGCGCACCTCTCCGTGTTCTGGAGCCCAATATGTCTTGTGGCTCTCGTTTCTTTGAATATCGCTCATTACTGGCCAACTCGGAGTACCCGATTCTCATTTCCGTTCATGGGCTCTTATGCGTTCTGCAAATTTGCTCGACTAGCAGCTAGGGTCCGAGTCGACGCTCTGTAGCCTGCTCTCTCCATGGACTGTATCTTCCCGAGTTCAATTCAAACACCTTTTTGCGCCACCACACGATACTTAACCACCTTGACACAAGCTGCATGGAGCTGCGCACACGCGGAATTCGTACACTTCGACTGCCGAGCTGGCGGTAGCAACCAAATAGGAGCTCATGATATATGGTCGTTCTCTCAGGCAACTCACGGTGGCCGCTACGCCTTAGCCGGTGTCTTGATACGGATTTGTAGGGTGGACTTCGCGTTATGTTGTCGCGGGGACTTCCGACTTGGACTATAATTGTGCTGTATTTCTTTCACACTGGCACCCTGACCGGTGACGTTTTCCGCCCTCATTCCTAGAGAGATCCATGGGTGAATTCGACGACGCTTTCGGGTATGCTTTCCGCTCCCCGTTCTCAAGTACCTAACGCCTTGTCCTCGAAGTACCCTCTTGATTGGCTCATGGCTTGCGTTCCTGGTCGCCGGCGCAGCGATCCCTCAGGCCATCCGGTACTTCAGGAAGCATCCGGACGACTCTGCCCAGCAGAAAGGTTTCGTTAGCCTTTGCATACTCGTGTGCGTCGTGGCGCTTGTTGGAGACTGTTCAGAGGCGTATCTGGTGCGTGTGGAACACTGAATCGCGCAGCGATGCTTATTTTTATAGCTCACGGTTACCTTCTGGGGTACGTATCACCCTCACGCTGCTCCACCCGAGCACTAATGTTACCCCAGGGAACGTAGAAGCCGTTCAACAATCGGTGAGCACCATTTCGGCGGTATTGCCTTGCTACAGTCCCTGACGAATGCGCAGCACTGGCCCGTGCGTTAGTACGTCTTCTTCTAGCTTTACGCTCATGCACAATAGATCTCGCTGTACGTTCTCGGCAACGGCATGATCGGCGTCCTTGTCGATTCATTTCTGATTTCACGATTCTATGCATTGTACGTCCATCGGCGGTTTGACCTTCATGAGATGCTAATTCGTTCAAGGTCCAGAAATCTCTGGATGACATGCGGCCTCTCCCTGATTGTATTAGCAGCGGTACGTTCGTACCCTCTCCGGGAGTTCTCCCCGGGATTTGCCCCAACTCACTCTCGATAATTCCAGTTTGGCTCCTCGATCGCAGTGACAATCGCCCTCCAAACGTCAGACGTGGTAACCGGAGTAAGTACAGAGATTGAACGGCCCTCGCAGATGCTGACCTTGCCGCAGCGACACAGGGTCCACACCACCGCCATAATCTGGCTCGTTTGCGAAGCTGCAGCTGGTGAGTTCATCTTTCTCTCATTCAACTTGAACGAACTCATCGTCGTAGATGTTACTGTCGCTGCGGCCCTAATCTGGAAATTCCGCACGATGAGGACAAGTTTCGAGAAGACAAACACGTACGTTTCCCTTGGTTTTCTTACACGCTGCACCAAATTTCCTGACATCCTGTTAGCCTTCTTCACCGATTGGTGCTGGGTGCGATCCAAACTGGTGCCGTCACTAGCCTGCTTGCGATCCTCGTCGTCATTACCTTTGTCCACAATCCGACGAGCAACGGTGAGCACAAGAACCCATTCCAAAGAAAACCCCGCGTCCTGATCCATTGCAAGTTGAAACGGGGATCGTATACCTCACGGCCCCCTGCTACCTCCATACCTTGCTGTACAATGTCAATCTCCGCGGCTCCGGCGACCGCAGCCGCTCCGGCATGCGAATCACGAGCTCCGGTTCACGCTCCAACAACAACCACTTTGCCATGGATGGAATACGTGAGCGATGACTGCCTCTTCGCGCACCCTTCATTATGATTGAGATTTCTGCGCAGAGATCCATCGTACGGCTGTTCTCACTGTGGATGGAGAGCGCGAGATCGCACACACCGCCAGCAAGGTCAGTTCTACTCGTATGATCCCAAGGTTGCGCTCAGAATCGTGGTAGATGAACGGCTCAGGCGACAACGCCAGGCGTACGATAGCGGATGAGCCTGATTTTCTGCCCCACAAAAGCTAGTTTTCCGCTCGTAAAAATATCGAATGTTCCTACCGTACGGCTGGTCGAGTTATATACTCCTTCTCTTAATATACTCCTTCTCTTAATAGTCACACCTTATCAGACTTTCGTTCTGTATACTACTCCTTCTATAATCCGTACATGTCGAATCAAGCAAAGGAAGTTGTCCTCACGCTTGCGTAGTATTATTCACCATCCAACCGCCCTCCCCCTACCTATACCAGCTATGATGTGTTCACACTACGTATAGAATCTCGATGCGGTGCAAATATCCATTCGATATCAAGCTGAAATACTATCGTGCGAAGACCTGGTGCCGGAGCGTAAGCGTAGGCCTCCCTTGTCCGAGTTTAAACGGTGGAGCCCTCATAAGAGGAACAAGTCGAGCTCCGTTGTCGATGTCTGCACTAAAAAAAAAAGACGTTCGTAAAGTTTAAACGCCGTGCGGATGGACCGGGCAGCAGAGAGGTTTAGGACTGCGCTGAAGCAGGAAAGCCGATGCTCCGCGGCTACTCGATAACCCTAGTTCTTTGAACCTGAGATGCGAAGCCCTCGACGTACTACTTAGTATCTGTGAGCATGCAATGAGTTTCCGGTCCGAGTCCAATTCACGCGATGAGAACTTCAGTCTCGGATGAGAAGCCTTCGAAACTAGCCTTACTAACAGCATAAATATTCTTCATTCGACCAGAGGTGGACACTGGAAGGAGAGTTAGGGACGTACACTTCGCGTCAGGAACGACGCATTCTTCGTCTCGTCGTAGTACGCGCGCGAGAGCTTCAGAAAGCCACAGAGGGAGTCGATATCGTATCTGCACTCGAAGACCGTTGGTTGACCCGGGCCGTTGGTGTCTAGAATCGATGGTTATGGCGAAAAGCAAGCGTGTGACCATCGTGACCGCTCTTGCTCTCGACCACCATGGGGTCTAGCCTCTAGGTCGTGTCCGCCTTGCCCGGACCCAACGACCAGCTTGTCGTCTGAGAGGCCACCTCAGACCTTCCATGACCCTCTCGAATTCCACTTGCCGACCAGCGGAACGATATCGATGGCGCAAGTGGATTGACGGAGATGTGTGGTGCGTGCGCTAGAGCTCAGACGACTAGGTTCTGACCTTCCTGTAGTCCCAGGGACGTTCTCGACTCCGATGGTGGAGACTTGGGCGTGTCTCGAGCCCATCGAATAGCTCAGTGTGCGTGTTCCTCCACCCGAATCCCTGGCCTCACCGCGCTCTTCAGCCTTACCCGATGGACCTTTGCAAGCTTTTCGGTCTCCCCGCCATAGCTCGACGAGTCGTCGTTCCAAGCCCTCGCCCATTCACACCTGTCGTGCAGTGCGTTTTTCGCCTACAGCACCGACGTTAAAAGCTGACTCGATTATTGAAGGAACGTGCTTCGCCGACCGTCGAGAAATACTGAGAATCTGTGCTTGCTGCACCAGGCCCAGGCTCTCGTCACTATGGAGGTTGTCTCGCGCTCATATACGGCGAAGCGGGTCTCCGGGAGGATCTGGAGGGCAAGACTGCGAATATCTACGCGGGTACAGACCCGGTACGTCTGCTACGTGTCGCTCTGCGACTACTGGCTCATCTTATGCAGCCACCTGCGACGTCCAACGAGCTTCGACAAACACCCAGCCTGCGGGGTCGCACTCCCCGTCCTCGTCAACGCGTTCTGCGCCTTGCTCTTCCTATCCTGGCGCGGCCTCGTTCGCTGTAACATCCAGCGCTCGACGAGCGCACCACCCCCGTCAATGCCGATTTCGCCAAGATAAAGCCCGCCGTCATTCGTCGGCAGCCGCGCAGCGTCCTAACCCCCATCCCATTCGACACTCCGTCCTTGCCCACTCCCTCTATACCTCCCCACCGGGCTAGCTAGCGCAGTACCAGCGTCTCCGACTTGGCGGATCTCAAGCAGGCAGCATCGCTTAGCGTCGCCTAGCGTCGACCTCGGTTTCTGGGACGCGGGCATCGTTAGGATACATATACGGAGGCAAGGAACGGCAGGAAGAGAGCGAGCGGCAATCACAGTCGCGCTTCGTCGAGCACCTTCGGGAGGCGTATGACCTCGAGAAGGGTACGCCGGAGGACGACTTCCATCGAGACGAGCACCCCAACTACTACCTCCACGAGCCTCAGCACCATCACGACGTCCAGACGCCTTCGTCGTCGACATCTTTCGCGCCGACTTCCTCATCCGCGACCTCGACCTCTTCGCACCAGCAGTCTTCGCCTGTAACGCCAATTATGCCCTTGCTTTGCATTTGGCTAGGGCGCCGAGACCGTATCCCACTGTGTATAACGCTACTACTGCGTCGTCGATGGTCGAGCCTGAGGCGGAGATGGAGGGTCGGGAGAGGGATTCGTGGTCACCGGCGTCGGAGGCTGGCGATTCACAGTCTATACGGATGGGGGTCGTTCGTCCTGCGTCGACGGGCAGCGGGGGAAGGAGAGGAAGCACGCTGGTATAGCGTCTGCTTCTGGAGATGGATATGGAGATGAAGGGGGAGATAGACGATGACCTTGCGAAAACCTACGAACGAGGCGACGAACGACCGCCTACTTATTCCGCGCAACGACGACTCGCCCAAACGGCAATTCCGCTCTACATGCACATCCTCCTTCGACTCCCACTACGATGCAATGCCCACTCCATTATACAGCGCTTTGCTCGCTGGCGTCATATTCTTCCCTTGTCCCTCTTCACCAGCTTTGTGCCCTCGTCAAAGTGGGCCCGTCTTTACTTACTTCACGTACCGCTGCTGCTTGCCTCCCCTACTTTTGTTTTGTTCCGTCATGACCGCGAGCTCTTCGCCATTTACTGTATTTACTAGCTGTATCTCTCTTACGCTCAACGAGCTGTCCTCCAAACGAATATAATACTGTCTTGTTTGTATGCGAGTGTGTATTGAGCTTGTATATCGCGCGGAGGGTCGCGTGCGATATCGTAGAAGCCGCGAGACCGTGGAGTGGTGGCAGAAGAGATTGAAGGGAAAAGGAAGGAATTTAGGCGCCCAAATAGACGCCGGAGCGCCAAAAGCTTTCCCAGTTTCTCTCCCCCCGACTCGGAATAAAGGTACTTTGGAGTCATTCGTAGTCCGTGTGGTATGTAGAAGGAGTGCTTCCAGGAGATAAGTGCAAATATCAGAGGAGGTACTGGGCGCGAGAAGGCATAAAGAGCAAATCAATATGGCTGGGTGTATTCGACCGGAGGATGTAGGTAGGGAGAGCGGAAGGGAGTTGGGAGGATAGACGTATAGAATAGAAGGGTTTCGGAAAAAACTGGGAAAGGGAGGAATGCTCGTCGAACGGCAACAGTCGACGACAACGATAACGATGGCAAGAAAGAGCGGTATAGTAGGTGCGTCTGCATGTCCAGCATGAGCTTGGTGATCCCCGTAGACAGCCACAGCGAATCCGAACTAGCAACTAAAGACGTGCCAGCGCTAGATTATCTCGCTCGCAGTCGATATCCAACCCTGCCCGAGAGGGATAACATCCGGAGACTCTGCTGTGACCCAATACTGTCGCCAAAGACCAGCAAGGCGAAAGCGGCAGCAGATATGTAGTCGCAGCACGGGGAGGCAGGCGGAGCGCGTTGAGGTTGTTCCGTTTATCGAGACGCAAGCCCGCCAGTTGCTATTGCAACGGGGCAATGAGAGAAGATTGCGCGGGAAAGGACTCTGCTTCTCCTCGAGCGGAAACGACACCAGGACCGCCCAGCGGTACCAAGCAATAGCTCGGACGCATCTTCATCATGCCCGGGTACTGCCTGGCGGATCCGAGTACTGCGAGGACGACCGTTTTGCGTTGATTGACGATAGCGAGGCAAACGCAGCGGCACGCTACGAAAAGGGCGGGGATGAAGATGACCATGACGACGAAGAAGGCCCGGGTATAGATGTAGATGCAGCACTTCCTGCGGGGCGACGGAGTCCAGTGGCCTTCGGTGGAGAGAGAGCGTGGTTCTGCAGGTGTACGATACACCTCGAGGGAGACTAGACCTATAACCCGAAACGCTCGTGCGTTGCCCATGCTGCACATACAGCGTATTGCCGTTTGCGTCCATGGCCGTACCAGGCGTCGCTGACGACTCGGAGTGTGCTCCAGATGTAGCGGGAGACCCGAAGGCGGCTCCGGATGGGCGGTTTGGCGAATGGGGAATGGGTAAGCTGGTCGGGTATCTGGCAGAGATATGGGCTCCGAAGCAACGAAGGGGCACCGTCGAGGCGACAGATGTGTGCATGGGTCGTTTCAGGAGCTGGGGGAAAGTTTCTGAGAGGAACGTTAGCTGTGTAACCAAGATATAATATACAAGGACGCTAACCTTGCTGAAAGACGTCCCGCGTCAATATCGCCAGACGACTGTAGCGCGCATGGCGGCATTCGCAAGGAAGACGTTAGCCGATGCGTTTGGGACGTCCGGCTCCGTGTAGAGGCAGTCGCTCGTAGGGCGTCGCCATCGATGCGGAGAGGAGACCACTGGCGTGACGGGGCGGAAGGAACGAATGAGGTTGGCGATTGGGAGGCTATGGTCGTGATTGGTGCAGAATCGGAAGCCAAGGTCGACAAGGACGATATGGGATCGATAGTGGACGCATTGGTCGAGCCTCCGATACTGACGCGGACGACTCGGAAGCCACGACCGTAAACAAGGCTGGGCTCGGTCGTGAGCGTGAGGATGGCCTGCTCGCGAATATGAAACGAAGATGGCGTCCGCAGCGGAAAGGAATGCATCTGCAATGGTGATTGAGACGATGCGTTGGAGTAGAAAGACCCGCAGCGCACCGATTACCCAGGGAGACCTGCTCCTGAAACCAGTGCCATCGAGGGAGCTATACGAATAGTCCCGGGAGCTCCGCCGTCCGCATGAGGCCGTCCACGCATCGAAGCGGAAGGAGGTCTGCGTTGGCTGGAGAAGAATCCGCGCGAGTGTCAGAATCGTCTTCAGCGGCGAACGCGTACACACCTTTATAGCTGCTTCTCCCCGAGCTCGAAGAGCGCAAATCTGTGGTCGCACTTCTCTCTGCGGAAGGAACACATCTACTGGTGGGATGAGAAAAGGCCGAGGGAAAGACTAGCAGCGCACATAGTTCCGAGCTTTCCACTTGGCTTCGAGCTTCGAAGAAGAGGTATCAAGCCTGGCTCGGGTCATGACAGACGGGGCGGAGAGCGTCGCGCAATGGATGGGAAAGCAAGACCGAGGAGACTGTACGGCGTGAGTAATGGAGGGTGTTCTGGAAGACGAGCGACGGACTCACCTGTAAAACCATCGCTTCTCCCTCTTCGCGGAAGGGCTGCGGCAGCCAGCCGAATCGACTTTCCGGATGCCATTGATTAGCAGGTAGAGACTACTGTGGGTTTTGAGTTCTCCGCGGCTGGGAACGAAATGCGGAGACGCACTTTCGCGACATCTGCCCATACACGCCCAGGCGGCATCTACAGTCCGCGACTAGCATCCCTCCGTCGTATTTCTGGCACTTGGCGGCATCGTTAGGACTTGGTCATCCGCTGCGTCGACACGGCGCGAATTCGGAGTAACGGAGTGCAAGAAGGGTATGTGAGAGACTCGAGACGAAACTGTCCAGAGGGTCGTCGATTGAGCCAATTGGAAGGGAAAGAGAGCTCTGGATACACACCTGATGTGGTATCCAAACCATTCTTTCGCCGTTCGCTTCTTGAATCTCCGCGTCGTCGATGTCCTCGCCGGCCTAGTTATTCCAAGCGGGGGTTGGCGGAGTGGGAATGCGCTAAGACGCTGGGAGGAGCTAGAGAGGTGTCAGAGAGTTGCATTGACGCGATTTGCGCTAAGCTAGTGGGGATGTGGAAGCCGTAGGCAGGAGAGTCACGCATCACCTCAGCGTTACATCGGCTCTTTCTCCCGACGGCGAACGGCCAACCTCGTTCTTCCCAGACGGGACTTTCCACCAATTCATTTCCCTCGAGCGCGAGTCGGGCGTGGAGAGTGGGCCCCGGAATCATCGTCGCGACAGAATCGGCCGGCGCGAGGGGTTGTGACTCTTGTGAGGTCGAATCTCGATGAAGATGCCAGTGGGGTTATGGCGTGTCGGAGGTTAAGTATATGGGTCTATTGGCAGACGGAGCCTAATTAACAGTCTTTCCAGTGCGCACCTCTCCGTGTCGGAGGTTCAAGTTAAGTATATGGGTCTATTGGCAGACGCCGGACGGGGTCTTTCCAGTGCGCACCTCTCCGTGTCGGAGGTTCAAGTTAAGTGTATGGGTCTATTGGCAGACGCCGGACGGGGCCTAATTAACAGTCTTTCCAGTGCGCACCTCTCCGTGTTCTGGAGCCCTATATGTCTTGTGGCTTTCGCTTCTTTGAATATCGCTCATTACTGGCCAACTCGGAGTACCCGATTCTCATTTCCGTTCATGGGCTCTTATGCGTTCTCCAAATTTGCTCGACTAACCCTAGCAGCTAGGGTCGACGCTCTGTAGCCTGCTCTCTCCATGGACTGTATCTTTCCGAGCTAAATTCAAACACCTTTTTGCGCCACCACACGGTAACCACCTTGACACAAGCTGCATGGAGCTGCGCAACACCCGAAATTCCAACACTTCCACTGCCGAGCTGGCGGTGGCAACCAAATAGGGGCTCATGTTAAATGGTCGTTCTCTCAGGCAACTCACGTTGGCCGCTACGTTAGCCGGTGTCTTGATACGGATTTGTAGGGCGGCGACTTGGACTATAATTGTGCTGTATTTCTTTCACACTGGCACCCTGACCGGTGACGCTTTCCGCCCTCATTCCTAAAGATCCATGGGTGAAGTCGACGACGCTTTCGGGTATGCTTTCCGCTCCCCGTTCTGAAGTATCTAACGCCTTCGAAGTACCCTCTTGATTGGCTCCTGGCTTGCGGTCCTGGTCGCCGGCGCGGCGATCCCTGAGACCATCCGGTACTTCAGGAAGCATCCGGAAGACTCTGCCCAGCGGAAAGGTTTCGTTATCCTTTGCATACTCGTGTGCCTCGTGGCGCTTGCTGGAGACTGTTCAGAGGCGTATCTGGTGTGTAGAACAACTGAATTACGCAACGACGCTTATGTTTATAGCTCACGGTCACCTTCTGGGGTCCGTATCACCCTCACGCTGCTCTAGCCGAGCACTAATGTTACCGCAGGGAACGCAGAAGCCGTTCAACAATCGGTGAGCACCATTGACGATATTGCCTGACTACAGTCCCTGACGAATTCGCAGCACTGGCCCGTGCGTTAGTACGTCTTCTTCTAGCTTTACGCTCATGCACAATAGATCTCGCTGTATGTTCTCGGCAACGGCATGATCGGCGTCCTTGTCGATTCATTTTTGATTTCACGATTCTATGCCTTGTACGTCCATCGGCGGTTTGACCTTCATGAGAATGCTAATTCGTTCAAGGTCCAGAGATCTCTGGATGACATGCGGCCTCTCTCTGATTGTATTGGCAGCGGCAAGTCGAGGTTCTCGCCGGGCTTTGCCTTAACTCACTCTCGATAATTCCAGTGCGGCTCTTCGATCGCAGTGACAATCGCGCTCCAAACGTCAAATGCGGTAGCAACCGGAGTCAGTACCGAGATTAAACGGCCCTCGCAGATGTTGACCTTGCCGCAGCGACACAGGGTCCACACCACCGCCATAATCTGGCTCGTTTGCGAAGCTGCAGCTGGTGAGTTCATTCAACTTTGACGACTCGGAACTAATCGTCGTAGACGTTGGTGTCGCTGCGGCTCTAATATGGAAACTCCGCACAATGAGGACAAGTTTCGAGAAGACAAACACGTACGTTTCCCTCGGTTTTCTTCCATGTTGCACCAGAATTTACTTACATCGTGTAGCCTCATTCACCGATTGGTAGTGGGTGCGATCCAAACTGGTGCCGTCACTAGCCTGCTTGCGATCCTCGTCGTCATTACCTTTGTCCACAATCCGACGAGCAACGGTGAGCACGCAGAACCCATTCCGAAGAAAAAAACCCCAGTCCTGATCAAATGCAAGTTGAAACGGGCATCGTGTACCTCACGGCCCCTTGCTACCTTCATACTCTGCTGTACAATGTCAATCTCCGCGGCCGCGGCCGCAGCCGCTCCGGCACGCGAATCACGACCTCTGGTTCACGCTCCAACAATAACAATAACCATATTTTCATGGATGGAATACGTGAGTGATTTACTGCCTCTTGAATTCGCGCCCTTCATCAGGATTGAAATTTCTGCGTAGATGTCCATCGTTCGGCTGTTCTCACTGTGGACGGAGAGCCGCGCGAGACTGGAAACACCGCCAGCAAGGTCAGTCCTAGTCGGATGATTCCAAGGTTGCGCTGACAAGTTCGTGGTAGATGAGCGTCAGCTTAGGCGACAACGCCAGGCCTGGGATAGCGGATGAGTCTGATTTTATGCCGCATAAAAGCTAGTTTTCCGCTCGTAAAAATTCGAATGTTCCTATCGTACGGCTGGTCGAGTTATCCGAGTTTAAACGGTGGAGCCCTCACGAGAGCACGAAGCGAACTCCGTGGACGAGCGTACAGATGGACGGGCAGAAGGGAGGATTAGGACGGCGCTGAAAGCAGGAAAGACGATTCTCACCGGCGCGACCACTCCCGAACCCAGTTCTCTGCACCTGAGATACGAAGCCCTCGACGTATCTGAGAGCATGCAATGAATTTTCGGTCAGAGTACAACTCACCTGATGTCAAGAACAGTAGTCTCGGTAGGCGCACCATTCGCGCCAGTGCAATTGAAGTGCAATGGTAGTGCGAGATGAAGTTTAAGCCAAGTTTAAGCCGGCGTCGAAGGACGAGTTCGATTGTTTGTCGGTGGAAGAGGAGGATCTGGTCGTGGGCGTCGTACCGTTCCTTCGCGGCGTTAGCGTAAAAAACAAGGTAGAGGGAAGAGACAGGCAGTCGGAGTCTCGGAGACGGACATTATGTAGGCGTTCAGAGCCGACACATCCTAGGGTCGTCGTAGTACGCGCGAGAGCTTTAGGACGCCGTAGGGTGTGCCGATATCGTATCTGCACTCGAAGACCGTTGGTGTCGATGGTTACCGGGTTATGGCGAAAAGCAAGAGGAAACGCGTGATCATCGTGACCGCTCTTGCTCTCGACCACCATGGGCTCTACGTCGTGTTCGCCTTGCCCGGACCCAACGACCAGCTTGTCGTCTGAGAGGTCACCTCAGACCTTGCCCTGCCGGCCTGCGGAACGACAGCGAGATTCGTATCGATGGCGAGTGGATCGACGGAGATGTATGGTGCGTGCGCTGGAGCTCAAACGACTAGGTTCTGACCCTCCTGGAGTCCCCGCGACGTTATCGACTCCGATGGTGGAGACTAGGACGTGTCTCCAGCCCATCGAATAGCTCGGTGTGTGTGTCCTTCCTCCACCCGAATCCCTGGCCTCACCGCGCTCTCCAGCCTTATCCGATGGACCTTCGCAAGCTTTTCGGTCACCCCTCCATAGTTTAACGAGTCCTCGTCCAAGCCCTCACCCATTCGCAGTCGTGCGGTGCGTTTTCCGGCTACAGCACCGACGTTAAAAAGCTGACTCGATTATTGTAGTACCGTCTTCGCCGACCTTCCAGAAATTGTGCTTGCTGCACCAGGCTCAGGCTGTCGTCACTAGTCATCTCGTGCTCATAGACGGCGAAGCCGGTGGATGGCGAGGGCAAGTGCGAATATCTACACGGGTACACGGACTCTGTGCGGTACGTCTGCTACGTGTCTCTTCGACTACTGGTTCATCTTCTGCAGCCACCCGACGTCCAGCGAGCCTCCACAAACGCCCAGCCTGCTGGGTCGCACTCCCCCCTCAGCATCTGGAGGCTAACTGCGTCAACGCGTTCTGCGCCTTCCCTTCCCTCTTTTGGCGCTGCCTCGCTCGCTGTGGCATCCGGCGCCCGACGAGCGCATTCCTCGCTCGTCCCAGCCCCACCCCCGTCAATGCCCATTTCGCTGGCCGTCATTCGTCGGCAACCGCGCAGCATCCTAATCCTCTCCCATTCGACACTCCGTCCTCGCCATCTCCCTCCAACTGACGCGGGCAACATTCCGGTGCATACGACGGAGGCAGGGAACGGCAGGAAGAGAGCGAGCGGCAATCACAGTCGCGCTTCGTCGAGCACCTTGGGGCGGCGTATGATTTCGAGAACGGTACGCCGCAGGACGACATCCATCGAGACGAGCACCCCGACTACTACCTCCACGAGCCTCAGCACCATCACGACGTCCAAACGCTTTCGTCGACGACCTCTTTCGCGCCCACTTCCCCTTCCGCGACGTCGACCTCTTCGCACGACCAGTGTCCACCCGTAACGCCCAACTATGCATTGCCTTTACATCTGGCGTGGGCGGCGAGACCGTATCCCGCTGTGTATAACGCTACTACTGCGTCGTCGATGGTCGAACTCGAGGCGGAGGCGGAGAGTCGGGAGCGAGATTCGTAGTCGCAATCGTCAGACCGGTGATTCACAGTCTATACGGCTGGGGGTCGTTCTTCCTGCGTCGACGGCCAGTGGGGGGAGGAGCGGGAGGACGCTGGTCTAGCGTCTGCTTCGGGAGATGGAGATGGGGATGAAGGGGGAGATAGACGATCATCTTGCGAAAACCTACGAACGAGGCGAGGAACGACCGCCTACTTTTTCCGCGCAACGACGACTCGCCCAAACGGCAATTCCGCTCTACATGCACGTCCTCCTTCCACTCCTACTAGGATGCAATGCCCACTCCATTATACAATGCCCCGGGCTGCAACGAGCTTGCTCGCTGGCGTCATTCCCATCCGTCTTTACCACCACTTTGTGCCCTCGTCAAACGACGTCCGTCTTTGCTTACTTCACGTACTGCCGCTTGCCTCCCCTACTTTTGTTTCCTCCGTCATGACCGCGAGCTCTTCGCCATTTACTGTACTTACTAGCTGTATCTCTTACGCTCAACGAGCTGTCCTCCAAACGAATATATTTACTGTTTTGTTTGTATGCGAGTGTGTATTGAGCTACCCTCCGCGAGATATCGTAGAAGCCGCGAGACCGTGGAGTAGTGGCAGAAAAAATTGAAAGGGAAGGGATTTAGGCGCCCAAATAGACGCCGGAGCGCCAAAAGCCTTCCCAGTTTCTCTCCCCCGACTCGGAATAAAGGTACGTTCGAGTCATTCCGTAGTCCGTGTGGTATGTAGAAGGAGTGTTTCAAGGCGATAAGTGTAAATACAGGGGAGAGAAGAAGGCATAAACGAGCAAATAGAGCAGAATAGAAATGTAAATATGAATGTGGCTGGGTGTGTTCGACCGGAGGACGTAGGGAGGGAGAGGGAGGGAGTTGGGAGGATAGAAGTATATGCAAGGCTTTCGCCAAGATTGGGAAAGGGAGGAATGCTCGTCTCAGGGTAACCTTCGGCGAGAACGACGACGATGGCAAGAATGGGCGGACGCGGTATAGTAGGTGCGTCTGCATGTCCAGTGCGAGCGTGGCGACTCCCGTAGACAGCCACAACGAATCCGAACTCGTGCGGGCGAGCGAGATGCCGATAACGACGTGCCACCACTAGACCATCTCCATTATCTCGCTCGCACTCGACCAGCCCGAAAGGGATAACATTCGGAGATTCTCCTCCGCCCCAATACTGTCGCCGAAGACCAGCGAGGCGAAAGCGGCCGCAACAGCAGATGTGTAGTCGCAGGACGGGAGGCAGTGGGAGATGACGAAGCGGCGGAGGACGAACGGCCGGGGCGCCTTGCCAAAGTAGCTATAAGATGGCCCAAACGCCTGCTACGAGCTCGCCGTGTATGGCCTAGCTCCGACTCGCCAGCATGCGAAGCCGTCCATGGAAGACCGCATCCGAGTCCGCCAGACCGAGCGCGTTGGGGTCGTCCCGTCTATCGAGACGCAAGTCCGCCCGTGGATATTGCAAGGGGCAATGAGAGAAGATGACGCGACGAAGGACGCTGCTTCTCCGAATCCATCCTCGAGCGATGCGACACCAGGACAGCCGATTGGAACCGTATCGCAGGAGGAGATGGCTCGGGCTCGTGCTATACACACGAAATCTCGTCTGCGTGATGCCCGGGTACGTCCTGCCTCCTTGGCGGATCCGAGTCCTGCTGGCGCGACCGTTTCACGTAACATATAGAGGGCGAATGAGATGCAGCAGCGCGGGACGAAAGGGACGGAGACGAGGAAGGGCCTGGGGATGGAAGTAGATGCAGCATTGCCTGCGGAGCGACCGTTCGAGTGGTAGGAGGGAGGACTGGGCGTGGATGGGCTCCGGAGGGTCCGCACGTCTCGAGGGAGATTAGGCGCGTAACCGCAAACGCTCGGTGGGTAGTTCCTGCCGCACATAGAGAAGGCCGTTGTTTGCGTCCATGGCCGTACCACGGCGTCGCTGCCGAGTATGCTTCAGCCGCAGCGACGACGAATCGGGGGACCCGAAGGCGGATCGAGATGGGCGGCCTTGGGAAAAGAGGAGGAATGGGTCCGCTCGTCGGGCATCCGGTGGAGAAGGCGGGGGTCCAAAGAGACGCTAGGCCGAGAGGCGTGTGGATTCACAGGAGCTGGGGATAGTTTCTGAGAGGAACGTGAGCCGATATATAGAAGCGGAGGGACTCGACACTGACCTTGCTGGAGGACGCGTCGAGTCGTGTCCCGAGCGCCAGACCGCGGTAGCACACATGGCGGCAGTCGTTGGTACGACGTCGATACCGATGCTGACAAGAGACCGCTGGAGTGACGGGGCGTAAAGGAAGCGTTGGCGGTTGCGGCTGTGGTCGTGATTAGTGGGAATTCGGAGGCAACGGCAGATGACGATCCTCACTTTTGTCGATACTCGATAGCGGACGCGACCCAGACATTGGTCCAGCTTTCGACATCCAGCGGACTCGGAGGGCTCGAACGGCACGACGACATAAACAAGGCTCGACTCCGTCGGTTTCAAGGCGGAAAGGGATACATCTGCAATGGCGATTGAGACCCAGCATCGGAGTAGCAAGACCTGGAGCTCACCGAATACCCAGACAGACTTCGCAGGGGGCACGTCTTTGCGCCCGAAGATTGAAAGAGCGACGGCTCCTCGTAAACGGTGCCCTCGACGAAGGGAAGGAAACGGATAGTCGTGGGGAGCTCCGCTGGGTGAATACGGTCGGCCAACGGAACGGAAGGAGATTCGGGATGCTAGAGAGGCGACTGCGTGAGTATTGAAGACTTGATTTAAGCGGGGAGTGCACACACATATCCATAGCTGCTTATGCCTGAGCATGACGAGCGAAAAGCGATGGTAGTATGTCTTTCCGGCGGGAAGTGATCCACATTGGACGGCTCTTCTAGCTAGTTTGGAATGAGACCGGGCTGCGGAAGAGAAACACTGGAAGCGCACCTGGTTCCGAGGTATAGTCCGTTGGGAGGAAGCTTGGAGCTTCAAAGACGTCTCATAGAGGCTGGCGAGGTTCTTGAAAGACGGGCGGAGAGCGTCGTCGCGTGCTGGATGGTAACGCAAGGACGGAGAAGAGACTGTGGGCGAGTAATGAAAGCTGTTCTGGGATACGACCGCCGTACTCACCTGCAGTATGACCATGGCTTCTCCCTCTTCGCGGACTGTGGCAGGAAGCCGAATCGTCTTTGCTGGATGTCATTGATTAGCGGGCGGAGACTACTGTAGGTTTTGAGTTCTCAGCGGCTGGTAAGGACATGTGAAGACGCACCCTCGCGACATCTACCCATACGGGCCCATGCGGCATCTAGGGGTTGCGACCAGCATCCGTCGTATTTTGGCACTCGGCGGCATCGTGCGGACTGGGTGATTCCCAGCGGAGATTATACGCAAAGACTCGAGCTGGGGTTGGAGAATGGGTAGGGCGGGTGAAGGATATCAGGCAGATTCAAAACGGAAACCGTCCTGAGGAACGGTTTCGTGAGTGGGTCGCGGCAGGAATGTCACCGGTCACGGCGTTACGCGCTCTCCCTCTTCCGCTCCTGCGTCGTTTCCGCGTGTGCGAACCCTCAGATTCCCAGCCTGAGCTTGCAACTGCGTATTTGAGTCGACCTCTACCTGGAAGAAACGCTGTGTGGCATCGCAAACAAACTCAGGCTTTTGCAATGCCTCGTTATGGCGTGTCGTGGGCTTGGGGCTCAAGGGCCTTTGCGCGTCAATCTCCGCCCTCACACCGCATCCACCTTTCTGCTTCACTCCTTGACATCCACCTCTAACCGCCTGTGCAATGCCTGTATCGTTCCCAGTCGCGACTCACCCAGCCCAACGCCGCAGGATCCGATTCCACGCTGGCGGCACCGGCTATACCCCGCGCGAAATCCTCGCCTACTCCTGCGAGGACCAAAGCTCCAAAGCGGATGCAATCCTTCAGTCCTCCTTCGATTCGTGGACCACACAAAGACAGGCATTGATTCGTTTCCGCGAAGCTTCTGGGCTAGGGAATGGGTTCTTCACGACGGTCATCGACGTCTACAGGCAAGACCACGCCCTTGTGATCCGGCCCGACGACGTCTGGCTTGCCGTCCTCTCGCAATTCAATTTCTTTGTCAACTCGCGTGCGGAGGTCCTCCGTGCAAACTTCGTCGCGCACTCTAACGGTACTTCTCATACAAGATGGGTATGGTTAGCGGCACCCCCGCGTAACGCTGGAAGGGGAGCGCGCGGATTGGCTGGATATTCTACGCCGGCTCGAGAAACTCAAGGAGTATGGGCTCGAGTGCATCGCTTGGTATCACCTTCTGCGTCCCGTTATCTCCCGCTTCGTCGCTGCCTTTGATGCTCCCGCCGACCCGCAGAACGTTGCCTTCTGGGATCGCGTCGCACACTGCGAAGCGGCTGGGAGCGGTGCGGAGTATATTTCCAGATGGATCACTGCGTTTTGCGCATTCGACAAGGAGGGAAATTGGCTTGGGCACCGGCTCGATGCGGTGAGTCCGCCATTTGTTCCCATTGACCGCCGGCCCTAACAAAACTGATTCGATAGAACGCGCACAATGACGTACCAGCGGAGATGCTCAGTCCCGAGGCCTCCTGGACCACCTATGCTCCCAGCACGTACAACGGACTAGTCCTTGACGGAACGCCGTACCATCGGGTTACGCCGAGGCGGAGGTCAAGCTCGACGATAATGGCGAAACCTTTGACTGCGTGATGGTCGCGGGACTCGTCGGTACGCGCGTGTTGTCCAGCGGTGATACTGCATTGTCTCGCGGGGGAGTGGACAATACGCTGCAGCCGCTCATTGGATGATGGATGTTCACGACGAAGGCAGTGGAACCGGAGCGCGAAGAGATTGAGCCGGCGATGCGCTTGCGTGTTAGAGACTTGCCCGATGCCGCATGGTATGTCGAGGCGGGTCTATCGTAAATAAAGTCTGTCCGTTTCAGACTTTCAGTGTATGTTCTTTTTTACATTGAACCGCGTCGGCGCAAGAAAAAATATCTCTACTGTACGCCGATTGAAATATTCACAGCAACTCCGTTCTCTCGTTGTGCTCGCTGTTTCAAGGCTGTTTATTCTCGACGATGTTCTGATCTTGAAGGGAAGTAGTGGAGGATGTTTACGCCTGTATTACCATCCACCACAACTTGAATGAACTATCCTTCTTACCGCCAGACTAGGGCCCTAGTTCGACAGCTGCCATCAGGTCCCTAGTCTTGGGCCGACCGGTGGTGCTGGCGCCTCGGGAGCGGGTGGTCCCTGGTCGGGAGGTCCGTCCGCTCCTTTCTGCCGGCTCAGAATTGTGATGGCATCGTCGCCGCGCCCAGAACAGCAAAATGGCTGTTGGTGCTGGATTAGGCACCTAGGGCCCTAGTTCGAGCGTGATGGGTCCCTAATCCTGCGCCGACCGTCGGTGCTGTTGGCTCGGGTGCCGGTGATTCCTGGTCGGGAGAGCTGTCCGCATCAGATTCCGATGCCATCATTTTGATGCAATCAAGTCACACTCCAAAATTAACCCGTTTTCAGAGCGCTTTGTTGCCAGCATATCGGGATGTGTCGTGCGTTGGACTGGGATGTCACACATTGATTGCATCATTTCTGATACCAAAAATAGAAATGTCTCCAAAACCACTCAGGAGTGTGGGTAGATGTCGCCAGAAGTTTGTCGGTGCACCGGATAGGCTTCTGGGTGCTGATCTATCTATCTTCCCCGCGGTTTGGGTCCCCAAACCGTGGCTGTGCCCCCGGATCTCCCTCAGTTTCGACGGTCTGGGTACGGTTCCGGTAGGTCCGGGCTCCGTTCGCCGAGGGCGTCGCGACGGCGCCGGTCCCGTCTTGATCCCATCACTTCTGATGGCGCTGCGGGGCGAGGAAAGGGCGCGTATCTGACCCTCTTGGATCAGGCCGGTTCGGGGACCGTCGCGGAGGGAGCGTCGGCGCCGTCGCGATGGCGTCGGTCGCGACGTGATGCCATCGTTTCTGATGGCGCAGCAGGCGCGGGAGGCGAGGAGCTATCCTTCTTACCGCCAGGATAGGGCCCTATCCTCGTGCTTGCCCTTGGGGCCCTATCCCTGGGCTGACCGGTGGTGCTGGTGCCTCGGGAGCAGGTGGTTCCCGGTCGGGAGGTCCGTCCGCTCCTTTGTGCTGACTCAGAATTGTGATGGCATCGTCCCCGGACGTAGAACGGCAAAACAGCTGGTTCATGCCAGGATAGGGCCCTAGGTCCCTATCCTCGTGTGATGGGTCCCTATCCCTGGGCCGACCGTCGATGCTGTTGGCTCGGGAGTGGGTGGTTCTTGATCAGGAGAGCTGTCCGCATCAGATTATGATGCCAACATTATGATGCAATCAGGTCACATTCTAAAATTATCGGATTTCAACAGCACTTCAGTGGCACGATATCGGGAGGTGTCGCGGGTTGCCCTGGGATGTCACACATTGATCGGATCATTTCTGACACCAAAAATAGAAACATGTGCAAAACCCATCAGGAGTGTGTCTGCATGTCGCCTGAAGGTTGTCGGTGCACAGGACAAGTTCTGGGGTGCTGATGTGTGCATTCGGTCCCTAATCCTGGCCGAACTGTGATAGGTGTCGATATGGGAGTGGGAGATTCGGGATCAGGTGATTCTTCCGCTATCTTTCTTATCCACGGATCAGGCTCCTGATCCGCGGAGCCCCTTGGATCAGGGTCTTCCCGTGGCGCCACGGCTTAGGTCGAAGCGGATTCCGGGTCGTGACGCCAGCGTGACCCTGATCCCATCATCAGAACCCTGATCCCTATCCTTTTGCCCCCCGGATCGGACGTCCCATCCGTGGCTGCGTCCCCTGTTCTCCCCCTTCCGGGGGCGCCAGAGCTTCGTGGAGGGCGCCGTCGCGACGGCGTCGTCGAGGAGGTCGCGATGGTGTCGGCGCCGTCCTGATCGGATCACTTCCTGATGCGCCCTCTGCGCGCTGGGCGCCTCGCGGCGACGTCGTGCGGCAGCTTAGGTAAGGGCACCGTCGGGACCGCCTTTTCGATGCGAGCGCAGGTCCGATCGAACTGGGGTGATCCCATCGTTCCTGAGCTCAGACGAGCCGTTTCTCTGCAGACGGCCTTGGATCGCATGTCCAGGCGCCAGGATCGCATGTCCAGGCGCCAGGATCGCATGTCCAGACGCCCGGATTGCATGTCCGGCGCCTGGGATTGCATGTCCAAGCGGTCAGATTGCATGTCCGAGTGCAGGATTGCATGACCGGTGGCATGTAGACGCCAGGATTGCATGTCCAGACGTCTGGATTGCATGTCCGAGGCCTGGGATTGCATGTCCAAGGCTTCAGATTGCATGTCCGAGTGCAGGATTGCATGTCCAAGCGGTCAGATTGCATGTCCGGTGGCTTGTAGAGACCAGGATTGCATGTCCAGATGCCTGGATTGCATGTCCAGACGTCCGGATTGCATGTCCAAGGCCTAGGATTGCATGTCCGAGTGCAGGATTGCATTACCGGAGGCTTGTAGACGCCTGGATTGCATGTCCAGACGTCCGGATTGCATGTCCAAGGCCTAGGATTGCATGTCCGAGTGGTTAGATTGCATGTCCGAGTGCAGGATTGCATGACCGGGGGCTTGTAGACCCCAGGATTGCATGTCCAGACGTCCGGATTGCATGTCCAAGGCCTAGGATTGCATGTCCAAGTGGTTAGATTGCATGTCCGAGTGCAGGATTGCATGACCGGAGGCTTGTAGACGCCAGGATTGCATGTCCAGACGCCTGGATTGCATGTCCAAGGCCTCGGATTGCATGTCCAATTGCAGGATTGCATGTCCGGTGGCTTGGGAAATCTATTGCTTGAACAGAATTGCAGATGCAGCCAATATGTCCGGATTTGGAGAGCCATCAGTCCTCCCATCATCAGTGTTACTGATGTCACAGAAATGTTACCTGGAAGTCATATATAAGGAGGGCACTCTGCCTCTTATGAGTTCGCTTGTTTGATCCCCAGTTTGATTACATCACTTACGTAAGTGATGCGATCTGCCTCGTAACTCGGTGCTCGACTTACGAGGGAATTGTAGGCCCGTATCACCTGTTGACTACCCTGCAGTATCACTTCAGTACGTATCAATCTCTCCGAGTTATTATGGCAAATCAGCCTTCGAGTTATACCACTCCTTTCACATTTCATATGTCAAATCTGCTCGTAACTCTACCTTGGAGTTACGAGGGAAATCACATGTTCAATATGTGAACAATTGTGACGCAGAGAATGCGGTCAATTATGGCTGTCAACGTCCCTCGTAACTCAGTTGTTGAGTTACGAGGGAATCACATGTCCAATATTTGGACAATAATGACGCTCCCAATTCGGTCTATGATGACCCTCAGATCCCCTCTTAACTCTACATTGGAGTTACGAGCAAATTTAGGGTCCAATATAATGGACAATTACGACGCATAGAATTCGGTGGATTATGGCTGTCAATCTTACTCGTAACTCTACATTGGAGTTACGAGCGGATTATATGTCCAATGTTCAGACAATTGTGACAGTCTTAATTCCGTCGATTATGGCTGTTAATCTTCCTCGTAACTCTACATTGGAGTTACGAGGGAGATTCAAGCGACCTTTTCTCGAACGATATATATTGCACATGTACACTCATTTGGCCAACGGACTGATGGTTTCCTTCTAGTACCAAGTCAACTCAACTGAGTCTACCTGCAATGACGACCAACGCTTTTGACCTCGTCAGTTGACAACTATATGACTTGCATGATACTAATGATTGTTCAAGTCTACTGTCCGCATGGTCAATGCCCTGCCAGACCTCCTCACCACAGCCCTGCTTCAAACCGTGGGATTGGCAATCAATACTACACATCGCGTGTACATCTGCTGCGACGCTTTCTGCACTCCTTCGGGTATGCCAAAGCACCTCACTCGCTACCACAAAGCCGCCAACTCCCCCACCCTGCGTTGTGAGATTAAAGCAGCCGCTGCGCACTATAATTTGGTCGACACTCTGCCTGAATGGCCCATATCACTCGATCCTGTCGCGCTTGTGTCTGGTGCCCCGGTCCGTACGGACAAAGACTGCTGTGCAGGATGTGGATATATGGCAAGTGACGATGTTGTCAAGAAGCATCAGGCCAAATCCGACTGTAAAGGAAGTCAAGTCATCAAAAAACGTCCTTGCCAGATGCTGAGCGGTGCAAACCACTGCAAATACATCTATGTGGCTCTTCCTCAGGTCCCATTGGCTGCACCAATTGAATCACATCTCCTCCTCGATGATCTGCGGTCATACGACTGGCACACAGTTGTGTCTGCCAAATACCCTACTGCCCCTCAAATAACTCCATGGCTGCGAAGGACCCGCTGGCACGAGTATGACTTGCAGGCGAAAGCAGCGGAGATTACTGCTTTTCTCGAGTATCCTACCGCCAAAGGCAACAATGGTTGGGTCATTGACACAGTGCAAAATTACTTCCTCAAAGCTACCCAATTAATCCGGACAACTCCTGCCCTTGTCCGCCAGATGCTGAACACCGCAAGTCCTGATGAAAAGTGAGTTTATTCTCCCTCGTAACTCGTTCATTGAGTTACGAGCGATTTTAGGGGCATAAATCGCACTCCATTGGAGGCCTTCCAAAACGACGAAACCACGCGCGTACGATATGCTCGTGAAATCGTCTCTCTTATTCATGTTCTACTTCGACCAACCAATCTCTTCACTATCCCAATGTCACCTGCGCTTCATCGCGCTCTGGATCGGATCCGCCAGGATGGTGTTCATGAAGTCTTCAAAGCCTTGTGGATGACCGAGTGGAAGGAGTCACCGGAAAATCAAATGCCAAACCCAACAATGTACTTCATTATGGTGCAGTCACTACACAAGACCGGAGATTTTCGGACAGCCAAGCAGACTCCCCACATTCTTACTCGAATTGCCTGGGCCATTCGTATGGCTTGTCTGGTGGAGGCACATGAGATCGTCGACCGAGAGGAGGCTGCAGACACCACTGTCAGTGTTTACAATGTCGTGGTAGTGGTGCACAGAAGAAGTAAGGGTTAGCCGGCCTTCGCCGAGGTTCAAAGCCTGGGTCATTATGCAGCGTCAATTGCTTTGAACACCCTAGTGTTATTCCATGGACCAGAGGGGTCCCGATTCCCAGGAATCCAGACCCCAGGTAGGCGGTTTTTGAAGAAATTTATAGAGATATCCACCCTGCCAACACCCCACCCGCCAGCTGTCGGGTCCCGCTAAAAAAAATACAACACCGACCCGCTAGCTGTCGGGTCCCGCCAAAATCTTTACAACACTCCAAAAAAAAAAGAAAGAAAAAAAAAATACAACACCCACCCGCCAGCTGTCGGGTCCCGCTAAAAAAAATACAACACCGACCCGCTAGCTGTCGGGTCCCGCCAAAATCTTTACAACACTCCAAAAAAAAAAGAAAGAAAAAAAAAAATACAACACCCACCCGCCAGCTGTCGGGTCCCGCTTAAAAAAAAATACAACACCCCACCCGCCAGCTGTCGGGTCCCGCTAAAAAAAAATACAACACCGACCCGACAGCTGTCGGGTCCCGCTAAAATTTTTACAACACTCAAAAAAAAGAAAAAAAAAAAAAAAAAAAAATTACAACACCCACCCGCCAGCTGTCGGGTCCCGCTAAAAAAATTTACAACACCCCACCCGACAGCTGTCGGGTCCCGCTAAAAAAAAAATACAACACTCAAAAAAAGAAGAAAAAAAAAATACAACCCCACCCGCCAGCTGTCGGGTCCCGCTAAAAAAATTTACAACACCCCACCCGACAGCTGTCGGGTCCCGCTAAAATTTTTACAACACTCAAAAAAAAGAAAAAAAAAGAAAAAAAAATTACAACACCCACCCGCCAGCTGTCGGGTCCCGCTAAAAAAATTTACAACACCCCACCCGACAGCTGTCGGGTCCCGCTAAAAAAAAAATACAACACTCAAAAAAAAGAAAAAAAAAAAAAAAAAAATTACAACACCCACCCGCCAGCTGTCGGGTCCCGCTAAAAAAATTACAACACCGACCCGCTAGCTGTCGGGTCCCGCCAAAATTTTTACAACACTCAAAAAAAAAAAAAAAGAAAAAAAAATTACAACACCCACCCGCCAGCTGTCGGGTCCCGCTAAAAAAATTTACAACACCCCACCCGACAGCTGTCGGGTCCCGCCAAAATTTTTACAAGACTCAAAAAAAAAAAAAAAAACCAACCCCGACCCGCCAGCTGTCGGGTCCCGCCAAAAAAAATTACAACACCCACCCGCCAGCTGTCGGGTCCCGCCAAAAAAAATACAACATTGAAGAAAAAAATAAAAAATTACAACACCGACCCGCCAGCTGTCGGGTCCCGCTGAAAATAATTACAACACCCCACCCGACAGCTGGCGGGTCCCGCTAAAAATTTTACAACACTGTAAAAGAAAAAAAAAATTACAACCCCGACCTGCCAGCTGTCGGGTCCAGCTAACAAATTTACAACACTACAACACCTAAAAATTACAACACTCCACCCGACGACTGTCGGGTCCCGCCCAAGAAATTTACAACACTGAAAAAAAAATTACAACACCGAAAACAATTACAACACTGAAAAAATTTACCACGGTAAAAACTTCACAACACCGACCCGATCACTCTTGGGTCCCGCTTACAAAATTACAACACTAAGAAAATTCACCACACTTGAAAACACAAAAATCAAGAAACATACACCACCCGCCCCGACGATCGTCGAGTCGCGCCAAAATAACTGACAACACTCATCCCGAAGAAAACCCACAACATACAACACTCCCTGCGCCCAAAAAAAAAACTCGACCGGAAAACAACGTACAATCCCCTCAAACGAACAAAAAAACCATCCATTCCCTCCATAAAACTACACTTCGGTGACAAAAAAAAACCCACATTCATGCTGGGATCTCCACTGCCGAAAATTACAACGCATTCCCTAAAGAAATTACCCAACTTGCCCTAGTGCCGTTTAAGCGCCATCGCATCCCCAAACGCACGCCAAAAAAAAAAGTTAGGCACCTCGTGCCGCCACGTACTTCATAATATTGAAGCCCAGCCCACAGCGTATACATCTCAGTCGCTCCAGCCAAACCAACCCCGGAACTTCCTGGGATTCTCCACCCAGACCACCGCCCGAGAATCAATAGACACCGCTATACTACCCTTCGTATACCACCATTATAGGCGCCATGCAGTCAGCCGTCTACCGCGTAATACTCCCGGAACCATGTTCAGGGAGACTACCAGATCGAATCTGGCAGCCGCCTTCGCCAAAACAACGTCAATGCTTCCCCCTTTTTCTTCGAACACATCACTCATTCATGGTCATTTATTTAAAACCTCAGACGTCACAGCTTGCCGCTTGCAGAGGTCTGCGTTGGGCTGTTCCAGTTGGGGAGCTTCCGTCCCTACTTAATCTATTCTACAATGACCCAAAAAAGCCAACTACTAGTGTCGTCAATGTTCCGCCCCAATCGAACGGGCGGGTAGGTGCATCAAGGGTCGCTCAAGCGCACTACAATCAAACGCAATGTGTGCCAAAGATCACCGCAGAACTTGTTTCATCCCGTGCAACATGGGAGTAGGGCCCTCGTGCGAACAGTACCGTACTTGATAACAGAGCCATCTCCAAGTACCACTCCTCAGCAAACAGCATCCCACGTCCTCGTTGCACAGAGACCTGAGCGGCAGTCGCACTGTACACGATACAATTAATTATCATATATGCACCTCCCCTGCAAAATCAATATCTCAGTGGTGCGAAAGCTCTCGGAGAAATGCACAGCCACTCCATGAGCTTTCGTACACTAGTCAGTGGTCACACAGCTCGTGCACAGATGCCCATATAACACCCTTTGCACGCCGCCATTAAAGGCGCTAGGCAGTAGCCATCTCTACCGCATATATTCTCCGAACCATGTTAAGAGAGACCACCCGATCGAATCTGGTCGCCGCCATGGCCCAGTGTTAGTGCTTTCATCTTTTTTCTTGCACAAACAACTCATTCATCGTCCAAAACCTCGGACGTTTAGCGTTGGGCTGTGTTTCCTTAATCTAATCTACAATTCCAAAAAAAGTTGAATACTTTGCTGTTCAAAGTTCCGCCCCAATCGAACGGGGAGTTGCGTCAAGGGACGCTCAAGCGCACTGCAATCAAACACAATGTGTGCAAAGCCCACCGCAGAACTTGTTTCATCCCGCACAACATTGCAGTACTGCTGTACTTTCTCTTTAAAAAAAGCAACATCAAAGCGCTCCCTAGTGCCGATACTTTATACTGCACAAACCACCATTACTGCCCGAGTTGAGACCCAAGTTCTATGGCCAACTCCGATGACGGTTCGTACACCACTGATCTTTTTTAGCAGAAGGCGTCAGGCACTATGTAACTGGTTACAAATATATTCCCACAGCATCCCTCTTGCTTCCTGCCACCATGGACTTGCTTGCAACCGAAACACGCTCCGAAATCGTTGAGCTCCTCGACCGCCGAACATCTCTCGCCCTGTCGCTGGTCTCGCACGACCTCCGAGTTCACTGCTCTCACCTAGCTTTCCGAGAAATGACGCTGCACACTAACAAGCCACATATCATCGATGCACTTCCGACCATGGCCCACATGGCACAGTACATCCGCAAGCTCACGCTGCACCTCGACATTCGCTTGCAACCGGAGCAGCTGCGCGTGATTCGGGCCTTCCCTTGGCAGGATCTCGCCACAGTCAGCATCTTAGGCGGGGGTCCACTCTGTGATGAAGACGAACTCGAGCTACAACAGCTCGTACACACCATGAGCCCCGCAACCCTCCACCTCTCCAGACCCCCCACGATGAACATCCTCTCTATGCTGGTTGCGTCCGCGCTGCCCAACTTGCGCGTCCTCCGGCTCTCCAATGTCGCAGGCCTAAACCCTATATCGCCCCTGCCTCCGACTCACGTCATCTCCGACTCGATTATAGCCCTCGAGATTCGTCGCAGTAGCGGCCAAATCCATCCCTTTCTGTCCATTCTCCCTGGAATCTCATGGCAAAACCTTCGAGAGCTATCCATCATTGAGCCCCACGGCCGCGACTATACTCGGCCCGAGAGCTTTTACACTCCACTGGGACGCAATATCTCGCATCTCACAATTCGTCTCGGCTCAGAAGGCTTTCGAGGTCAGCTTTTAGTGCCGTCCGTTTCGCAGTATTCTTACAAGCGTTAGTAACTCTGCCCCGCTCGGTGGACATGCCACAACTGGCCTCGTTCCAGACGTCCCACTTCTATTGCGTTACTGAATTGTTCAGTAACTTGAGTCCGCAGCCCGCAGCCCATCTGCGCACGATTTCAGTTTTCCCTCCAACCGTTGGCGCCTCCCGTGAAGCACTGTTGTTTGACGAGAGGTTCCAGACAATGTGCCCGTCTCTGAACATGGTCTCATACGACACCTCGTACGTTATTGGTTGGGAGAGTTCTTCGGAGGGAGAAGAGATCACGCGGCGCACCCAGAGCCTCCAGAACGCAGGAAAAATTGTTTTTGGAGTGTTCATCGACCCGGTGTACACCCGCATGCCAGAATACCCCTATTCAGCCACAAAGAAATTCGTAGAGACATAGCTTTTCTTGTAGTCTGTTTTCTTGTATTGGCATCACCCTTTGTTTCATACATTATGTAAGTAATTGATGGCTACCCACCACAATGCTTCCAGGTCGCTTTGAATCTATGCCTCCCACAACCCCCCGACAATTTCTGAGGAATCTCTTGGAATTACTTCCCCATACCTCCGTCTCCCCTAGCGCTCCCTGCCTCTTCGACCACAAGATCACTCGCACCAAAAAAACCTGAACGAGAGCCCGAATCGAACCTCCGAATCGCACGTGTATGACGCTACACTCAAGTGCTAGAATTAACGGCTTGGAGACCAGCCCATCCAGTAATCGGTGCGCCTAGCCCTCCGAAAAGTCCTGTTGCGTGGCGCCCTTGCGGTGGATACAGACAATTCAGACTAGCCACTTTCCACCAACCACCCGTTCGAATCAGGTACAGGTCATACAGAGCGACAAGTATGCGGCTTTTTATCCCTTGCATTCGCTGTCGGTTAGCCTCGGGCAATTATTCGCCCCTGTTCTCATCCTCCACAATCTGTTGTCTTGTATTGACATCTCACGTCAAGCTTTGTTTCTTTGTTCCAACATTACGTAAGTAATTGATTGAGATTGATGGTGATGTGCACAGCATATTTTTTGGTTTTTGGCTGCATCAGCGCGCAAGTACCATATAAGACCCTCTGCATGCCACCATTGCAGGTCCTAGGCAGTCACCGCATATGTTCCAAGAACCGTCTTTAGAGAGACCACCAGATCGAATCTGGTCGCCGCCTTGGTCCAAACGATGCCTCCCTCTTTTTTCTCCCACAGAAAACTCATTGTAGGTACCAAGACCTAGCCTTCCTACTCAGTGCACCTCCCCTCATTGCGCTCGGTACTGGCCACTACACTACTTAACTTATCATATATTTTTAGTTCTACACCGCACAAACAAATTCATCTCAACCCACCGATGACCTTCTGACGAATTCCAAGGCATTATTTCCACCATACCTCCGTCCCGCCCTGCCCTGAAAAAAAAACTTTCTGGAACCGGCGATAGTGTCCTGCCCCCGAGTCGAACGGGTCGTTGCGTGAGATGGTATGTCGAGGTAATAGTCAAGCGCAATGGGTTCCAATACCCCGCAGAACTTGTTTTATGCCCCGCAACATCGAATTAAGTCCGGTTGTTAAATTACGTGACCAGTGCTTCGCCCACATCGCAGATCTCCATGAACATGCACGCTTAAAAAAACTGTTTAGTCGGCGGGCCATGTCTCAGGCCAGTCTGAACCAGGGCGCACATCCCCCCATTAATAACACGCTTATCCCACAAGCACACCGCCCCGCTGGACCGCGCATATAAACATATCTGTGGGCTTCTTTGCCGGTTAGAGAACCCTAAATCTAATCTAATCTCCACTGCCGACAAAAACAAAACAAAAAAAGGCAACACTTCCCCATTGCCCCAGCACCCTACGCGCATGACGCCATGTTCAAGACGTACAACTAACGCCTCCCAGACCAATGCTCTTGTTGCTGTCCATGTAGCGAGTCTTGGGCGCTCTTCTGGTAGCTACAGACAGTTCGGACACAAGAACTTTCCAGCAAGCACCCGTTCGAATCGGGTACAGGATATATAGAGATCGTTAAGTAGGTGGTTTTTTTTTCGGTTGCATGAGCGCGCAAGTACCATTTTCCAGATCAAGAAATTCTACTGTACAATTCACTTGTCATACACGACGGTCTTTGGTGTCCAAACACCACAGGTAGCCATCCAGAAGCTCGCACATATCCTCCGATAACCAGGCTCCCCCCTGGTCTGGCCACCAGCGTCTAGTAAGGTGGGAGACCAGCCCTTCTACGCGCACCGACATCTCGCGAAGACCCCCGCAGCGCCCGCGGGCCATCTCGAGGAACAAGTCGTAATCCCCGGCATACTCTCGGGTAAGGTCCTGGGCGATGTCGTCCACGTCCAACTCTGGGTGATCCCGCAACACGTCCAATGCAATGGTGATGTCCAGCGACACGACCGTCGATGGAGTCGTGGCAATTACTTTAACGAGGGGAGGCACAATCTGTGGGGTGTGAGATAACTTTCAGTGGGAAAGCGGGACGACGAACCAGTGAATCCAAATCACCCTCCTTCTCGGCATAGCAGTGTACAACAAGCCGGACGGTTAGTCTGGTGAGGGCAGGGAAGGCGGTGACGACACGCGAGAAGATGGAGGCGGTGGAAACAGTTAGGTTCAGGCTTTTGACCGTGATGAAAGCATCGTCGATAGCCAGCTCGACGTCACAGTAGGAGAGATTGAGGCAGATCGTACGCAACTCGCATTGAGCCAGCAGCTGCTGCGCCACTGCCCAAACTCCGCGGTATTCTGTCAGGTTTGGAAACGCCAGGCGGCGCATGACGGGCAGCTCGACCGCGCTCGTGCTCAGAGAACGCAGGTTGAGAAATCTGCGCGCGTCAACCTTCCACACGTCGTTACTCGTCTCGTCCTCGAGCTGCAGCTCCTGGAGCATCGGGATCTCCGCCACTTGGAGCCAGGCCAAAGATGTCGTCGTCAACGAGGTGAGAGTGAGCCGAGTGGCCGGAGGACCGACAGGTCCAATCGAGAGCTCGCAGCGGAGAGTGGTGAGGGAAGTGAGTAGGGGGAGCTGACAGAGCGCGGCCAGGCCCAAGGAACACACGCGAAAATTCTGGAGTGTCAGGGTGCGCAACGCAGTCAATGTACGCAGCGTTGGCCAGACGAGGGCAGACTCCTTCTGGTTCACCGCCGATGCGTGACAATTGCGGACGAGAGGTACGAGCTGGGCTGGGATGGAGGTCACAATCTTCCCGGCAAGGCATGGTGTATCCGAAAAAATTGCGTAGAGGCGATTTCTGCATGCATCAAGCTGCAGATGACGAAAAAGGTGGCGGCGGGTGATGGCTCTGAGTGACACGTTCATTCGCGACATTTTGAGCAGGTGTGAGGTGGTGACGAGCTTGAGTATTTCGTCCCAGACCTCTGGAGGAACGTGCGAGAGCGACATGGCGGGGCAAAGGAGAGGAAGGCAAGCTTACTCAGCGACGCGCTTCTAGCTCGATCTTGTCAGCACGTCCGCATGTCGAACAAAAATGGAACCACCTTAGTTTCACTATGTACGAAATCATCTCCACCCACCGAAAACTCACCCCGCGATTCCCTGGGATTGATTCCACCCATACCCCCGCGCTGTGCCGCTTTTTTGACCAATTTCACAACGAAAAAACTCAACACCTGACCCCGAGTCGAACCGCTCGCAGTTAGCTACAACTGCTCTCGCTCCCTCCCAACGTCAAGTACATTGCAATCGTTGCAGGCTCCAGTTTGTCGCCCGGCCCTGGCCGTCGATTGGGATATTCCAGACTTGGAGCTTGTGTATCTAAATCTAATCTAATCTAATCTAATCTAATCTACAGCCCAAAAATATTTACACTCAAGTCGAGGAGTGTTCTGCCCCCGAATCGAACGGGTAGTTGCGTTAGGGGTTAGTTGAGACAATGCTATCAAGCGCAACGGGTGCCAATACCACCGCAGAACTTGTTTACCCTGCCACAACATGCGAGTAGGGCTGGTCGCTAAATCATCCCAACAGTCCTGTATTTTACTCTGACACACCAACGTCCAACGCCTTTTACGCGTGCCTTCACGACGAGTCGACAGCGACTGAGCCAGGCTTAGGCCCATCCACCAAAAAGAATTCCACTCGGTTCGTGCAAAGTTCTGCCCCGAATCGAACAGGTAGTTGCGTGAAGTGGAGACCATGATATCAAGCGCAACGGGTGCCAATACCACCGCAGAACTTGTTAATATCGCCGCAATGCTGATCACCAACCGACTGAAGTCGTTTTGCACATGATCTCGACCAACAGCCTGAGCCCAACGACCCATGTAGCAGTAGTTTCCCTATGTACGAATTCATCTCAACCCACCCAACACTGACCCCGCGATTCCCTGGGATTGATTCCACCGATACTTCCGCGCTGTGCCGCTTTCTTGCCCACTTTCACAACAAAAAAATCAACACCTGAACCCGAGTCGAACCCCTCGCAGTTAGATACAACGGCTCCAGCTGCCTCCCAACGCCATGTACAATGTAATTGTCAAGCTACAGCTTGCTGCCCAGGCATCGGCCTCGATTGGGATATTCCAGACTTGGAGCTTGTGTATCTTAATCTAATCTAATCTACTAAAAAATATATATCGAGCTCATATCGTTGTAGAGTGTTCTGCTCCCGAATCGAACGGGCAGTTGCGTGAAGTTGAGACAATTGTCATATCAAGCGCAACGGGTGCCAATACCACCGCAGAACTTGCTAACATCGCAGTCACCAACTGATTTGAATCGTTTTGCACACCATAACAAACCCACATCCAAGCGCTACCTCTCGTCGCGCAGACTCAGGCTCGATCTTCCCTGCCCGCGAACAGACAAAAAACAAAAATTTCATTGCACTTCTGTCTGACGGCCGCCGTCGGATTCGACCCCGCAATGGTGCCCACATACATCACTTCCCTACAGCGCACCAGTGTCTAGTGCTCGCTAACGTTAGCTTATGTTTTGCCTCTACATTCCAGTTCTCATGCACAACCACACTCTGTCCAATGGCTGTATTATCATCCCATTGATAACACGCATATCCGCCCAGCATCTCCAACCGCCCATATAAACATATCCGGCAGTTGTTTGCTTGCTAGCCAGCCCAAATCTAATCTAATCTACAATGACCAAAAAAAAAATTCAAACTCAAATGTATTGTAGAGTGTTCTGCCCCCGAATCGAACGGGTACTTGCGTGAAGTTGAGACGATGGTATCAAGCGCAACGGGTGCCAATACCACCGCAGAACTTGTTAACTTTGCAGTCACCAACTGCTAGGGATCGTTCTGCACTTGATAACAAACCCACATCGAAGCGCTACCTCTCGTTGCGCAGACTCGATCTTCTCGGCCCACCAACAGAGATGAAGAAAAATGGAGCTGCACGCCTTGTGATGGCCGCCGTCGGATTCGACCCCGCAACGGCGCCTACACACACCTTACAGCGCACTAGCGTGTAGTGCTCACTAACGTTAGCTCACATTTCCCTTCCACACTCCAGCTCCCATGCGCAATGCGTGCTAATACGACCGCAGCATTTTTTAACATCGCAGAAAGGCTGATCACCGCTTTGCATATGACCACAAACCCACACCGTTCGCGGTAGTGTGCCGCTTTTTGACGTAAACGCAACATTGTTGCGCGTATTTCCTCACAAGCGACTGCTCCGCCGTCGCAGATGGGCAATCGACGCAGGAGAATCCATGTATTGCACGCTACACGACAACAGTGTACGTACTTGTATATCCACCTATCCATCTTCCCCTCCGTTTAGGGTCCAACCCCATCAGCCCCATCACTTTCCAGCCCCCTGGCCTCCCCTGGCAACGCCGCGGCCTCGCGCGACTTTGAGGAGGCATCAGAACGACCGTGGGGTTGGAAATCCGTTCCCACCTTTTTGATCCCATCGCCCGTTGGCCTGCAACGCGCGATGTCCTCAGCCGGCACCCTAGAGTGGGGGCGTTTCCAACCCCAGTGTGCTTGTTTCCAAGACGGAGGCTGTGCAGGCATCTTGGAACACTGCTGGCAGGTTCCAAGATGACTGAAAAAATATCTGCAGTGCACTTCCTTTTTCCAACCGAAAAAGAACCAGGGACCATCCGTATCTTGCAAAGGAGAATGGGAGTTGCAAGATAGCCGAAATATTGTGAAATTGCGCACATTTCCAACACGAGGGGGCACATTTCCCAAACAGACCGCTGTATTTCTAAAACGGAGCATCTTGGAACTGTTTTCAGGACTTGCAAGATGCGCAAATTGCAGGCATTTCCAACACGAGGTGGCACATTTCCAAAACGGACGACTGTATTTCCAAGACGGAGCATCTTGGAACTGTTTTCAGGACTTGCAAGATGTGTCAATTGCGCACATTTCCAACACGAGGGGGCAGATTTCCCAAACAGACCGCTGTATTTCTAAAACGGAGCATCTTGGAACTGTTTTCAGGACTTGCAAGATGCGCAAATTGCAGGCATTTCCAACACGAGGTGGCACATTTCCAAAACGGACGACTGTATTTCCAAAACGGAGCATCTTGGAACTGTTTTCAGGACTTGCAAGATGCTGAAAGTGCAGGCATTTCCAACACGAGGTGGCACATTTCCAAAACGGACGACTGTATTTCCAAAACGGAGCATCTTGGAACTGTTTTCAGGACTTGCAAGATGTGTCAATTGCGCACATTTCCAACACGAGGGTGCGCATTTCCAAAACGGACGACTGTATTTCCAAAACGGAGCATCTTGGAACTGTTTTCAGGAGTTGCAAGATGCGCAAATTGCAGGCATTTCCAACACGAGGTGGCACATTTCCAAAACAGACGACTGTATTTCCAAAACGGGGCATCTTGGAACTGTTTTCAGGACTTGCAAGATGTGCAAATTGCAGGCATTTCCAACACGAGGTGGCACATTTCCAAAACGGACGACTGTATTTCCAAAACGGAGCATCTTGGAACTGTTTTCAGGACTTGCAAGATGTGTCAATTGCGCACATTTCCAACACGAGGGGGCAGATTTCCCAAACAGACCGCTGTATTTCTAAAACGGAGCATCTTGGAACTGTTTTCAGGACTTGCAAGATGCGCAAATTGCAGGCATTTCCAACACGAGGTGGCACATTTCCAAAACGGACGACTGTATTTCCAAAACGGAGCATCTTGGAACTGTTTTCAGGACTTGCAAGATGCTGAAAGTGCAGGCATTTCCAACACGAGGTGGCACATTTCCAAAACGGACGACTGTATTTCCAAAACGGAGCATCTTGGAACTGTTTTCAGGACTTGCAAGATGTGTCAATTGCGCACATTTCCAACACGAGGGTGCGCATTTCCAAAACGGACGACTGTATTTCCAAAACGGAGCATCTTGGAACTGTTTTCAGGAGTTGCAAGATGCGCAAATTGCAGGCATTTCCAACACGAGGTGGCACATTTCCAAAACAGACGACTGTATTTCCAAAACGGGGCATCTTGGAACTGTTTTCAGGACTTGCAAGATGTGCAAATTGCAGGCATTTCCAACACGAGGTGGCACATTTCCAAAACGGACGACTGTATTTCCAAAACGGAGCATCTTGGAACTGTTTTCAGGACTTGCAAGATGTGTCAATTGCGCACATTTCCAACACGAGGGGGCAGATTTCCCAAACAGACCGCTGTATTTCTAAAACGGAGCATCTTGGAACTGTTTTCAGGACTTGCAAGATGCGCAAATTGCAGGCATTTCCAACACGAGGTGGCACATTTCCAAAACGGACGACTGTATTTCCAAGACGGAGCATCTTGGAACTGTTTTCAGGACTTGCAAGATGTGTCAATTGCGCACATTTCCAACACGAGGGGGCAGATTTCCCAAACAGACCGCTGTATTTCTAAAACGGAGCATCTTGGAACTGTTTTCAGGACTTGCAAGATGTGTCAATTGCGCACATTTCCAACACGAGGGGGCAGATTTCCCAAACAGACCGCTGTATTTCTAAAACGGAGCATCTTGGAACTGTTTTCAGGACTTGCAAGATGCGCAAATTGCAGGCATTTCCAACACGAGGTGGCACATTTCCAAAACGGACGACTGTATTTCCAAGACGGAGCATCTTGGAACTGTTTTCAGGACTTGCAAGATGTGTCAATTGCGCACATTTCCAACACGAGGGGGCAGATTTCCCAAACAGACCGCTGTATTTCTAAAACGGAGCATCTTGGAACTGTTTTCAGGACTTGCAAGATGTGTCAATTGCGCACATTTCCAACACGAGGGGGCAGATTTCCCAAACAGACCGCTGTATTTCTAAAACGGAGCATCTTGGAACTGTTTTCAGGACTTGCAAGATGCGCAAATTGCAGGCATTTCCAACACGAGGTGGCACATTTCCAAAACGGACGACTGTATTTCCAAGACGGAGCATCTTGGAACTGTTTTCAGGACTTGCAAGATGTGTCAATTGCGCACATTTCCAACACGAGGGGGCAGATTTCCCAAACAGACCGCTGTATTTCTAAAACGGAGCATCTTGGAACTGTTTTCAGGACTTGCAAGATGTGTCAATTGCGCACATTTCCAACACGAGGGGGCAGATTTCCAAAACGGACGACTGGGGGCAGATTTCCCAAACAGACCGCTGTATTTCTAAAACGGAGCATCTTGGAACTGTTTTCAGGACTTGCAAGATGCGCAAATTGCAGGCATTTCCAACACGAGGTGGCACATTTCCAAAACGGACGACTGTATTTCCAAAACGGAGCATCTTGGAACTGTTTTCAGGACTTGCAAGATGCTGAAAGTGCAGGCATTTCCAACACGAGGTGGCACATTTCCAAAACGGACGACTGTATTTCCAAAACGGAGCATCTTGGAACTGTTTTCAGGACTTGCAAGATGTGTCAATTGCGCACATTTCCAACACGAGGGTGCGCATTTCCAAAACGGACGACTGTATTTCCAAAACGGAGCATCTTGGAACTGTTTTCAGGAGTTGCAAGATGCGCAAATTGCAGGCATTTCCAACACGAGGTGGCACATTTCCAAAACAGACGACTGTATTTCCAAAACGGGGCATCTTGGAACTGTTTTCAGGACTTGCAAGATGTGCAAATTGCAGGCATTTCCAACACGAGGTGGCACATTTCCAAAACGGACGACTGTATTTCCAAAACGGAGCATCTTGGAACTGTTTTGCTAGGGTTGCAGGATTGTTGCAATATGACCATCTTCGAAGCCATATGTGCAGTTGCAAGAGAGGTCAATTCACCGTCATTTCTAACGCAGAGTGCTATGTTTCCGAAACATTACATCCTGGAAGCCTTGTGGCAGTCACAAGAGTGCTGACATTATGAAAGCCGACTCACAATACCTCAATAACATTTCGCTCAAGCTCTTCACTGATATCCGACCGACAGCGGTCTCATCTGACTCGCACACTCATTGACCAATGTCGCCCTAAAGCTCAATCTTATCATTCACCCACACAGTCAAGGCCGACTCGCAATACCTCAACAACGTTGCGATCAAGCTCTTCACCGACATCCGATCCACAACAGTCTCATCTGACTCTAACACTCATTTACCAATGTCGCCCTAAAGCTCAGTCTTATACAGTCAAAGCCGACTTGCAATACCTCAACAACGTTGCGATCAAGCTCTTCACCGACATCCGATCCACAACAGTCTCATCTGACTCTAACACTCATTTACCAATGTCGCCCTAAAGCTCGATCTTATACAGTCAAAGCCGACTCGCAATACCTCAACAACGTTGCGATCAAGCTCTTCACCGACATCCGATCCACAACAGTCTCATCTGACTCTAACACTCATTTACCAATGTCGCCCTAAAGCTCGATCTTATACAGTCAAAGCCGACTCGCAATACCTCAACAACGTTGCGATCAAGCTCTTCACCGACATCCGATCCACAACAGTCTCATCTGACTCTAACACTCATTTACCAATGTCGCCCTAAAGCTCAGTCTTATGCAGTCAACGCCGACTCGCAATACCTCAACAACGTTGCGATCAAGCTCTTCACCGACATCCGATCCACAACAGTCTCATCTGACTCTAACACTCATTTACCAATGTCGCCCTAAAGCTCGATCTTATGGAGTCAACGCCGACTCGCAATACCTCAACAACGTTGCGATCAAGCTCTTCACCGACATCAGATCCACAGCAGTCTCATCTAATTCTAACACTCGTTGACCAATGTTGCCCTAAAGCTCAATCTTATAGTCAAAGCTAACCTCAAGGACGTTGCGATCAAGCTCTTCTTCGACATCCGAACCACCGCAGATTATGTCTCATTGATCTTGCAAAGTCGTGCACGTATTCCAAGATAATTTCGTCATTATCTTCAAGCTTCTCTGCGTTGAAATGATCTTGATTTCATTGATCTTTCCAACCCGCGCGGTGCTCACTCTAACACGAGGCACAATTCACCATGATTTTCTCTTGGAAGCGGCATCTGCCGTTCCAAGAGAATTTCCTCCCGGGATAGAGCCTTCACGCGTGTCTCACATTGCTCAAATACGCACCTTGAGGCGCGTCTATTCCAAAACCAGGCTGAAATACACCTCATTTATCTTGTAACTCCGGTTTGGCATTCCAAGACACCTCGGAAACCCGTGGGCAGCACCCTCGGCTGCGTGGAACACCCTGAATTTCGTCATTTTTCTAACCCGAGGGCCTCTTCATTCTAAAACGGACCCAGTTGCCTGTCAGGAAGCTCCTACTGTGTCTTCCGAACTTGCTGTCCGCATTCCAGCATGAGATGTATATCTAGATGGTTCGAATATATGACCGGTTTCGCAAGGAGGTCAGTAGGACTGCATCTTGGAACGGTGAATCACCTCTAGGAATGGACAGCACAGAGGGCCGGGCGATCCCAGCTCATTTGATGATAATCCGAGTCATATATACCTCTCCTGTTTCACCATGGTGACTGTTTTGTGACCGGATTCTTGTATATAAGACCAGCTAGTTGCAAGGATGGTCCAATTTTTTGATCCCCAATTCGCTTATTGCACAGCCACACACACATTCCCACGATCATTACCTACATTCTCACTAATCGCCGGCTCCGCATCGGCCATTCTGGTACGTGATCCCTCTTGCAACTCGATTCTCAAGTTACAAGATAATTTCTCAGCTACCAATCGCTCTCGCTTCCTCTTGGAACTCTACTATTGAGTTACAAGATTTTGACCGACACTC
Organism: Mycena amicta; assembly: GCA_029282125.1. Lineage (NCBI taxonomy): Eukaryota > Fungi > Basidiomycota > Agaricomycetes > Agaricales > Mycenaceae > Mycena > Mycena amicta. The sequence continues at coordinate 385,734 of JARIHP010000055.1, forward strand.
TCTTTCGCACACTTCCCACTATCCTGGCTGCGCGCTCATGGCCCCAAAACCAGTCAGTTCCTTGCTTTCCACATCATCCTCCCTTGACTTGGTGGCAGATTACCCTCACCTCCGTACGCGGATTGCCTGATCTATTTACAACCGACCTCCTCAACGCTGTCGGAGTCAAAGTGAACACGGAGCTCAAACTCTTTATCTGTTGTGACTCGGTGTTTACGATCAAGGGGTTGAAGGAACATCAGGGCCGTCCGACTCGGCACCCTGGTCACGTCAGCGCATTGCTGACTGCTCATTTCAAACTGGTCGGAGAGCTGGTAGGCGTCGCCGCAGAGAAGCTTCGCACCTTCACGTCTACCTCGGGAGGCTGCTCACCATACTCTGGCCTGACGACTCATGACAATATGGACGGCTGTGGAGACTGTGGGTATACAGCCAAGTTCGACTCTGTCAAACGACATGTGGCCAAGGGGTCGCAGTTCTGTCCAGGCGCCGCCATTCTTCATGGCCTTTGCGGTCAAGTACTCTGTGCAGGCAACTCGAAAACCTATATTCGTGTCACCCACAGCCTATCCAGCGCCGTGCAACCTACCGCTGGCGACCCAGTATCTGCTCTGAAAGGCCTCGACTGGCAGACAGTTGCCCAGAAGGCGTACCCCCCAGGTCCGCAGATCACACCCTGGCTGCGCCATACGCGTTGGCACTGTCATGGACTTCAGCCTAAAGCCCGCGAGATCGTGGAGTTCATGGCATTCCCCGACCCAAAAGGCCCCCACGGACATATTATCACCAACTCGCGTATATACTTCAAGAAAGCGACGGACCTGTTGCTTAACACACCGAAGCTTGTGCGGCAAATCCTTAACTCTGCGGATCCCGATAAAAAGTACGTGAACCATCTTGGAACTCGAAACTTCACTTACAAGATCTTTTAGTGGCCACAACAACACTCCTCTCGATTTCTTTCTAAATCACGAGGACACCATGGCGAAGTATGTGAACGATATTATCGTGTTCCTCTCCAGCCTCCTCAGACCCACCGACCTCTTTACCTACCCAACTTCTCCAGCTCTCCAGGACGCACTTGCACTGATCGAGACTGAGGGTGGCCTTCATCGGGTCTTTCGTGCTTTGTGGCTTGTTGAATGGAAGGAGTCGGAGGCTGATCCGAATCCGGATCCTTCAATGTGGTTCCTGATGCTGCACGCGCTTCACGCAGGGGGAGACTTCAAAACTGCAAAGCAAAGTTCGCGGGGAATCACCCATCTTGGTTGGGCGATCCGATTCGTCGCATTGGTCGAGTTGCACGAGATGGTCAATCGAGGCGAATGCAGCGATCACTCCGAAAGCGTGGAGCTTGTCAAACCATTTGTCCAGGAGAAACGATACACGACCTTCGCGGCAGCAAAGAGTATGGGCCACTATGCAGCAGCCGCAGCTTTCGGCTCGCCCTCCCTCCCTCTGGTCTGGTGGACCGATCGGGTCCACTGGAGCGCTCTGCAATACAAGGGAAACAATGTCTCCCTGTCTCAACTCACGGCTGCATTCACTGCGATGGAGATCAAGCTCAAGGAGCTCTGGGAGGACAAGATATTACTCGGGACTGGGCTTCGTGTTGACTATGGCGAACTGAAGGATGATCTTCAGAATGCCAACCCCGGGTTCTGCTTCCTCGATGACCTTCGTAACCCCTTCTCCGCACACACACACGACTTACTCGATGCCATCGGAAGCACTGAACGGCTGCATCAAACTTTCTTCCGCGACGGTGATTTGGATGGTCAAGCTGCCCGCGCATGGCTGTCCGATCTGGCCGACTTCGAACAACTGCTCATGCTGGCTGTCGAGATGTGTAGTGGTGCTCCCCCTCGCGGACCGGAAATTGCGAATAGCATGATTCGAAACACACCGCACCGTCTACGAAATGTCGCTGGGCTCGGAAAATTTGTGGCGCTTATTCGACAATATACGAAAACCACGGCAATTTCTGGCGCAGACTCGCTCATACCTCATGGATTGAACGGCTTCACTGCCGATCTCGTCATCCAGCTCCACACACTTGCTCGCCCGGTAGCACGGTTGTTCGCCGTGCGATACATGCCCGATTTCACGGACGCAGTCTTCAACTACGCCCATCTCTTGTTCGCTGGCTTTGGTCGAGAGTTTGTCACCAAGGACCTGTCCAAGCTCATGGCAAGCGAAATGTACCCGCACCTTCAGTGGGAGATGATGGTCGCCGCACACCGCCACGTCAACATTGTGTTCCGGCGTCAGACACTAGGGATCAGAGAGCAAGCCGAGGAGTCCGTTATATCGCAGGTTAGTGCGAAACAGAGCGGGCACGAGCGCCAGACCGAGAACCAGGGATATGGCCTCACCTCCGACGCACTCTTCGGCGCACCCGAGCATGCCGTGCACGCTTTTATCCAGGAGAGTGTTGCGTACCACAAGATGCTAAAGCTAGTGCCTGGTGGACTTGGGTTGACATACACGCAGTCAATGGCCGCGCAATTCGAACTTCATAGCGGACACCAGGAGCCTCTCCCCGATCACGGCTCTCTGCCAGTGCAACATTTTGACATGCAACCGATTGTGAAGATGTTAGGTAAGATAATCTTGCAACTCTTCATTCGCGTTCCAAGATCTTTTCAGAGGCCCAAATGCAACTCAGTCTCGAGCTTCAAACACAGGTTTCCGGTGCGCAAACGTTCAACCTATGCATCTGATTCAATACTGACCCCCAGGCAGCGCAACAGACGAGCATCTCCACGCTCATGTCAACCTTGGCGAAAATTGAAACTGTGTTGACGCACGACATGAAGCGACGACTCGGAGACACGCCGCCCGTGCAGGAGTCGGCAGAGCAGGATAGTTTTCCGGCAAGCCCCCAACAGTGGGGCGAGGATCTACCAGTCTACCAGGCTCCTGTGCACACGCCCATTGCGCCCGTCCTGCCTTCCCCAGTACAGACCGTTGACCCGCCGGATATTATCGATATCAGCATGGACGACTCGGACGATGATGCAGAAGGTTTTTCCTGCCAAAATTATCTTGTAACGCGAACTGACAGTTCCAAGATGGTTCGAAACTCAAATTGGAGTCAAGTTTTACCTTCCGGCAACCATCCTTACAGTTGCATGATGAAGCTATGTCGCAACCCGCACCAGCACAAAATTATACCAGTCTGTTCCCTCCGATTAATCTTGCAATGCCATCTGACATTTACAAGATATTTCATCGGCAATATCCATTCCTACCGACGAGCAACTGCTGATAGCATTGCGCCGCCTGGAAGGTTCCAATGCGAATTGGCGCAGTCCAGAGCAGCTCGCCGCTATTCGTACTGTGATGCAGCTCACTGGCGATGTCATCGTCACTCTTCCAACTTGTGCTGGCAAGTCGCATGTAGGAATCATTCCCAGTATGTTCGAACAGGGTATGACGGTGTTCGTCGCTCCCTCCAAAGCGCTTGAGGCGGATATGAAACGAAAGCTCGGGCGGCTCGGCCTTCGCTTTGCTCACTTCGAGGGAGTGGACGGACCCGCGATGACTCTTGGTACGAAGCTCGTCTTGACGACGTCGGACAAGATTCAATACGAGCCATGGCGTATTGCAATTGCCACGCTCGAGGCCGCAAACAACATGCCCGTGGTGCGGATGGTTTTCGATGAATCTCACTTCTACTTCATGGAGGTCGACTTCCGACCTGAGGCTTTCAGCAAACCTGCACAACTGCGCAGAGGGCCCACGCAGTTCCTCTTACTGACTGCCACCGGCAACGAGACTGCATGCAACTTCATGCGCACGGAATTCGCGTTGCAGAGGCCAGTGGTTATTTCGGCCTGCAGCGATCGGAAGGAGCTGCACCTGCGCATTGAGTATCAAGAGACAATGGATCATATGCTCATCGAGACCCAAAAGGCCCTCGAAATCGCCCGCAACTCCACCTCCTCTGGCTGGACTGCCCGGGACCGCGTGTTGGTCTTCGTCAATACCCTCAAGGATGGCCTCCGCGCAGCCGAGTTTCTTTGCGCGACGTTCTACCACGCGCACAGTAAGGATTTCCCCATCACTGACGAAAAACGAGAGGAAGTCTACGATAACTGGGTCAAGGGCATCAGTTCCCCGATTCTTGTCTGCACCTCGGCACTTTCCGCTGGAAATGATTACCGTCATGTCCGAGTTACCGTCCACCTGGGAGTTCCGCGGCACTACATCCAGTTGCACCAGCAACTAGGTCGCGCAGGACGGGATGGAGATCCCGCATGGAACGTTGTTTTAGCTTATGGCCGATCCCGTTATACCCCGGAAGTGGACGAGCTCACTGCGGACTATGGCGACATCAGGGGAGCCGCCTTCATGGAGCGCCTTGTTTACGGGGATCGAAAAACCTGCACCACGGCTCTGACAACCGGGTTTCTTGACGGTATTCCCTTGACCTGTACTCAGCGGAACAGACCGTTGTGCCAGCGATGCTCACGAGCGCAATCAGGTCCGAGTTCTTTCTAAATCAGATCGTGACTTATGCAATTCTAGACCGCCATGCAGCGACTCGCAACCCACCATCCTCAGGCTCTCTCAAACAATGTATGTGATTTATCTTGCAACTGAGCCGTTCAGTTACAAGAATTTTCTAGCGCGTCTGTCAACGGCCGTGGTCAAACAGGAGGTACGGCAAATCGTCAACATTCCCCCCGCGCAACACAAATTCCCACGGAGGCATCGGACGAAGCCAGAGCGGCGAGAGGCGTTTCCAAGTGATCTTGGCGGCGAGCTCTAGCACGCCGAGCACCGCCCTTGTGCAGCGAGCCGCGGGCCCCGTTGTTCCCGCTACTGCTGGAATCAAGCGCGCCCTTGAAGATGCCTTTGGCGCAGTTAGCATGGAGCAGCGAGCGGCGAAACGTCAGGCAAAGGATGACAGGGCGGTCTTGATCGACAAGTTCAAGCAATATCTGCGTCTACTTCCGCACAAGAACATCTGCGGTTATTGTTTCGCCGTTGGTGCGACAAAAACCAACGTTCACGCGCCAGCGAAATGTATGATGATGGGACCTTCCCGCGCTGACCTATTCAGTCGATTCTCGGTTCGCTTCAAGGAGAAGATAACCGGAAAGCCTTGCTTTACCTGTCTCATGCACTCGCTCGGAGGCAACGAACTGCATGCCGATTTCAGAGAAGGCCACTGCGACCATCCGAACCTTTTGAGCGGGCTTGCGTTCGGTATTTGGTGTGATTCTCAGCGCCGCAAGCGAGTGCGTACAGAGCTTCAGGTTACAGACAGCTGGCACACCATTGAGCAATTTGCGGTGTGGATGGGACAACGCTTACCGACTGGGGAGTGGCCGAGCATGGCACTTTGGCGCTTGTTTATGGATATCCTCAGATTTGCGTAATCATGTAAATAACTACATTATTCTCAATAATTTGTGTCGTGTTCTATTCCAGTCGCTTGAACACCATACAATAACTACCTTTGAATTTTATCACTGTCAGGTTAAACGACTCGCCGTCCGCGCGGTCGCTTAAACACCATACGATAACTACACCCGAATAATCCTTGAATATGTCTACTCTGAGGTTAAACGACTCGCGGTCCGCACGGTCCAGAAGGTGTGCCGGGCACAGACCAGGTACTGCGTGTAAGGCACCCCCAATGATTTCGTTGACTTTGTCGCGCTATTATGGCACCCGAGAGATGACGGAGGCTCACTATTCTGCTTGGAACAGGCGTGCGAGATCAGGTTGACGTTCAATTGATCAGATCAGCGTGTATTTACCGCCCCTGCGCTACACGTCGCTCCGACGCATTTCTGAGCAGTGGAAACGCTGTAGAATGTCCAGGCGAGTGCCCTGGTACTTATCCGAAGCGATTTGGTGAAGAATTGAGCCAGACCGAGAATAGTCACACTATAGTCACCATAGGCCGAATTTTCATCAGCCTCTAGCGGCTCAACCGCTGGACGGTTTCGTTAGCCGAATGCACCACTGGAATGGCACTGCTCGTGGCTTCAAGAACCACCCTGGGGCAGAGCGAATCACCGTCCTCAGGGTCGCACCATGACGGAGAATTCTGGGCCGAATGATCCCCGAATCCGCCGTGTGATGGGCCACTCGGTGACTCTTTTCTCTTCCTACCACATCGACATCCTCTTCCCCCCCCCCCCATAGAAGCGTTTTACAATGCCCCCGAGGGTTCCCAAGTTGCCCAAGGCTCCCAAGCCGCCCAAGACTCCCAAGCCGCCCAAGGCTCCCAAGGTTGCCAAAGTTCCCAAGCCCAAAGGTTCCAAGGTGCGTTACCAACGTTAAGTCCGTCGACCTTGGGCTCATTTCGTGCAGAAAAAGAAGCCGACGGCAGAAGAGGTGAGCTGCACGCTCGGCGCTCCTCCAATCTCTCTCCTTCTGTCCCTACCGCCTCCCATCGCGTTCCACGGCTCTCTACCCCCTCCCCACGCTCCTCGCGTCGCGTTGCTGGCCGTCCCCCGTTGTTCCCCGCGTAACGCCGCCATCCCAGCGCTCTCTGCGTCCCCTGATAACCCTCTGCGTCCTCCCAGTCGCGTTCTCCCGCCGCCAACGCGTTCGTGCACCGGGCATCTCGGCGAACGGAGGCAGCCGTTGAGCGCGGATTAGTTCTCGCGCGGCGCGCCGATTCGCTCGACGAACGAGTTCCACGAGGCGTTGGGCGCACGAGTGGGCGGAAGAAAACGTCTTGTAACTCCCCATCCGAGTTACAAGATGGATGTGGCGCGGTCGGGCCGTGAATCGTCTTGTAACTGCACAGAGCAGTTACAAGACAATTGTTGGGGCGATCGCTGTGACATTCCACTCCGATCTGATACCCAACGCCGCGCCTCGCATCATCTTGGAACTGGAAACCACCGTTCCAAGATGATTTCCTCTCCTTTCCCCTCTGCCTCGTCCTATTTACGCTCGGACGCTGATCCACTTTCAGATTGCTGACGAGCAAGAAAAAGACGACGAAAAAGCAGCCCAGGACATGGCAGACAGTGTGAGTGACCGCATTTATATCAGGTCGCAGCACAGCTGACGACACTTGTAGCTCAAACCGACTCTGGAGGCTGGAGCGGACATCAAGGAGTCCGACTGCTACATGGGGGTCTCCAAATTCCCCATGGCGCTTCACGCCGCTGGGTTCACCGAAATGGGCGTGATCGAGACTCTGAAGACGGATCGTCCGGAAGAACGGGCCACCCTCGCCACCGTGTTAGCTATGGGCGGTAAAGACGGCAGGGGCTTCCAACGTAATCGGTTCGACCACTCGGTGCGTATCGGGGTGGATCCATCCCAGCTCAAAGAGGGCTGCTTCGAACCGAGCACGATCACGCCCAACGCCCCGGTCCTCGCGTTCAACTGCCCCAACCCAACACTGGTCTGGATCGACGGCAAGAATCGCCGCATTGCTATCGAGGGCTTCTTTAGCAAGATGACGGCGGAATGCAAGGCGGTGAGTAAAGTTTTCACATCGTGCGACCTATACCTAAGATGTTCTTCCAGATTCACGCGAAGGCTGAGGGCCTGAGGACCGACACCGAGATTCGTACCCTCGCCGACTCGTACAAGGAGATTATGGAGCGTTCGCTCTGGCTGGCGGCCATATACGACAGTGAGTAGGCTCGTTCTCTTTCTTCCTCCGTTGAAACTCCGAGCATAGTCACCAAGCTGCGCCTGCCCGAGTACAAAAGCACCCTGTTGGCCCTCTCGGCGAACCTCGACAAGAGTGGCACTCCCGACAAGCCGGAGCACACCCTCAATCGCCTTTACTCCGACCTGCGCGACCAGAACTACGAGTTTTCGGCTGATTTTCAGACGACGACCGCCGGGCTGCTGCATGCGGACGAGCTTCTCGATAAGCACCAGGATATCATCAACCTGAACGCTCACCTGCATGCGTTCCCGCATTTCGATGAAAGTCCGGTCAAGGTCGCCGATTTGGTGAAACTAAAACACGGCGGCTGGCAGGCGAGTCACCGAGGATGCTGTTTCCGACCGAGACTGATTTTTTATAGATGTACGACCAGATCGTCCGCCCGGGGATCGTCCTCTATGAAAACCTCCTTGTCACCAACGGAGTCGTCGACGACGCCTTGGCGCGCGAAATCATCGAGGCCTCCGACGCCGCGTATACCGCGACCATCCACCCGGAAATCAAACATTTCGCGGTGCCGGGCAGTGAGTTGGGAAGGAAAGCTATGGTAGCGTACCAGGAGCGCATGGTGCACACTCTCAATGCGCGGCTCAAGGCGAAGCTCAGCGCCGAGAAGCCCAAACCAGGCGAGTCCAGCGACATGGTCGCCGCGCGCGACGCTCGAAAGGTCGCGCACGAGACGTGGACCGGCCTTCTCATCGCCGCCGTGCGTAACGACCGAATAGGCAGCGCGCACGGGTGCGCTCCGTTTGCAGGGCCGCTGCTGACGCCCGCCTGGATTGGAGATCTTGTCAGACTGCTGATCAGTATGCAGGTGCCGCTCCAATGGGTAAGTTTATCTTGCAACTCCGAGTTGCGTTTACAAGATTTTCTTCACAGATATTTGGTCTTCTCATGCCCGGCCGTCGCGAGCAGTTCCGCGGATCCAAGCTGAAAGAGGGTATCATCAAGTCGCCCTCGACTGTCTTCTGGGAGAATCTGGAGCACTTCGAGGGCTACCGCACGGATCCCAACTGGAGTGAGCGTCTGACACCTCTCGTTCCGGACCCCGCAGATGTGGTGCGTAACAGTCCGGCGTCGCAGTACGACAGTGAATTGAAATTACACAGTCGTCGATCCGTTGGTCGGACGCCGTTTTCCGCATCACTGACGAGGTTTGTTTTTATTCTGTTCAAGTTCTTCTCCAGCGCGTCACTCACTCGCCATAGATCATCGTCTGGGTGTTTGCCAACCGGAACAACGCCTTGATTCCGATGAATGGCCACTACCAGCGCGTCATGGCCGAGAAACCCAAGCTGCAGCTCGACGCGGCCCTATCGAAGGACGAGATCAAGACGGAGGGATACTCGACCCGCTCCAAGCTCAAGTTGGACGAATGGCGGGCTGAGGCGCTCGCTCTGCAGAAGCGTCAGCAGCTGCCGTTCCAAAAACGCCAGCTCCAGACTCACCCTGTTGCCAACTGGAGCGCGGGAATGACCGACGAGTCCCCGCTGCATATCCGGATGATCCGCGATGTTATCACGGTACGCGGTTATTTCTCCCGTCCGTAACTGGCGCACTTACTGTTTGCAACAGATCTTCGGCCTCATGTCTCGAGACATGCTCCTACCCGCTGATGGGGCGTCCACCACCATCGGCAAGAAGCTCCTCACCCTCATCCCCGTCGAGCTCACCATCCGCGACGTGCACATCATTCCCCTCCTCCTTGCAGAGCAAGCAGCTGGACTCACCTTCGACGCGCTCCAGAAGATCCTCGCCGCAGACCCCGATTTCCAACACTACCCTCATTGGATCGCGTTTGACTACGACGCCGTCAAACATCTGTACCCGTCCGAGGTGGCAAAGGAAGAGCGCGAAAACCGAGGAGAACGAGGAGAACGCCGACACAGGCGAGGGTTTTGTGCGCTGGACCAGCAACGACGACGCGGCGGTCGAGGAGATCGTGGCACTCGAGGCCTACGCGAAAGAGATGCGAAAGCTCCACGGCGGCTTTCGACAGCTGTACAACGTTATCGCGAACACCACGGACCTCACCGTCGAGCTCGACGACGAAATCTTCATAGATCCGGTCATTGCGGACGCTACCCACCAGTACTTCGACTTCCTCCAAGAGCACATGAAGAAGGGCGCGACTCCCTGCGACTACTGGGGTGAGCCGCGTGTCCTCACCATTCCGGGCGTCGAGAAGCAGTGGCCGACGCTGGCGATCGCAACGGAGGAGGAGGCGAGGGCCAATCGGAAGGCGGTGAAGGATAAAAAGGCGGCAGAGCGCGCGAAGGAAGCTGGCGGTGACCAGGAGATGACGAACGACGACGACGACGCCCCGAATGGGCCACCTTTCCCGATGCTCAGCCAGCACCGCCCGGTCAGCCAGCTCCAGGCGCCCATCGTGGGGGCGAAGATAACCCCCATCGTCCCCGTTGCTGTCGATCCGTCGCAAGCAGGTGCGAACCCCGACGGCACCAACAATCCCGCCGATGTCCCCCCTCAAGCAGCGGATACCGCCAACGTCGGCCCTACCCAGCCAGAGCAGGGGCTCAACCCTAGCGGCGCGGGCCTAGATGGGCTAGACGGAGGTGAGACGACGAGCAGCGCAGTACCCAAGGCCGACGCGGACGTGGACATGGAGCAGGTCGGGAGCACGGACGAGCAGGATGGGGTCGGGAGCACGGACGAGCAGGAGCCGGAGCAGGAGCAGGAGCAGGAGCAGGAGCAGAGGGTTTCGGACCAGGACGACGACGACGACGAGGAGGAACGCCGCAAGCGTCTCGTTAGGCGCCGCTCGGAAACCCCGGAGCAGGAGGCGGGTGGTAGCGTCGACGTCGAAGCGAGTTAGAGTGAACCTGGACGAAAGCGAGGAGGACGAGGACGCGGACGACGAGGCAATGCCCGCGCCCGCGCCTGCGCAGCACCGCAGATACCCATCCAGGACCCGGGGCGTCTCCACACTGAGGTCGTAGAGTAGTTGCACCACTAGAATCGTACACGTGAATGAATCAAAGATCGTTTTTGTTACTCGAGTATGTTGGGCGAGCGCCAAACCCTAGTCCGATTCATCTTGGAACTCAATGAGCGCGTTACAAGATAAACCCTCACTCACTCAAGGATCTTTCCCGTCTCGGTCGGAGTCGTGGATTCTTCTTGGAACTCAAGATGTCCGTTCCAAGATGAATGGTTCATGAATCAGGCGCGGAAGGAGACCTAGCACACCACGGTTGGGGACTGCACAACGAGCCAGCACCACGTAGCGTCTCGTTGTAGATTCGTCTTGGAACTCAAGATGCCTGTTCCAAGATGAACAGTTCATGAATGAGGCGCGGAAGGAGACGTGGTGGGACCGCACAACGAGCCAGCGCCACGTACGAGGGTATGCGCTGGCACAACGCCATTATGGTGTGATGTGATCATGTGACTTTTTCCCGCGCTAAAGAAAATCACACACACACTTGAAGGTCGTATACCGCTGTTTGAAGCATCGTGCAAACGCTGCAAACGCTCGTAGAGGGCGATAACATTCCATCGAAGACTTTTTCGGGCGACTAACGCCGTACGGATCAATAGAGATGCGTGGATTCGGCAGTGAGCCGTTCTCACGCCTCTTAGACCGTTACCACCACCACGCATCTTACAAGAACCGCATAGCTCATGGATACCGGTGCGTCGTCCTCGCCCCTGGGCGCCACGACTACTTCTAACGTCTCTTAGCGTGTACTAGGTGTTTCCAGCACGGTCTCGAATGCACCATGCCCCAGACCGACCGTGTTTCCGCCGCCTGCGACCGCTGCCACCGCAAGAAGGTGAAGTGCTCTCGCTCTAGCGCTGCGCGGGCGAGGGCTTCCCGCCGACGACTGTCCCCCAACCCTGCCGCTGCCGCAGAACCTCCTTCCCCGGCTATCGACACAAGATCGCAAGTTTCAATGGAGCTCGCAGCTACCCTCCGCGACAACGAGTATCTCCGAGAACGCACCCAGCTCCTGGAGACGTTCCTTGCACACCTGCTGCCACCGGATTCTCCCAGGCCGGGGCTCCACGCCGCCAGCCTCGACTTCACGCCTCGGGCTTTCCGGCGGGACCTCCACACGACAGAGCGCGCGCAGCACGGGATAGTAGGGGTGTCACGGCACACTGGTGACGGAGAGCAGGGTGGACCGAGCGGTGAGGGCGAGGGGTCTGCAGACGACGGCGACGAGCAGCAGGTACGATCTCTCTCCGAGTTACGGCCTAACTTAGGGCTAGTCGAGCAGGTGGCGTGGGGTGGAATCATCGTTAACGACGATGAACCCACGTCAAGACAGCGCAGGCGAGAGGAACTGGAACGGGAGAGGAAAGCGCGAGCAGCGCGTAAGACCGCGAAGACGGGGAGAGTGCACGGGCGCAGAGTAGCGAAGCGCGGAGAGCCGACGGCAAAGCGCGAGGGGAAGCTAGGCAAGTAGTATACAATCCCGAGTGATTGACGGACAAAATCGGGTTGAAAGAAACCCTGCGTTGAGGCTCCACGGGTGAGGCTAGGTTTATCTTGTAAGTCAGGTTCAGCGTTGCAAGAAAATAATCTAGGCATGATTAGGCTCAGGGTTATAGCGCAGATCTGGAGTTCCACCACCACCGTCGACGCTCCGACTCGACATAAATAATTTCTAACGGAGTGAACGACTCACACCGCGCAGGTCATTGCTATCCAAACGCAAGTGCATTCCCTCGCCCAATACAGCCCTTCCTGATCAGTCATTGCAGCATAGCGTTTGCGGTAACGCGATCCAGACTGTTATGAGTGATTTCAGTCGTGGCGTAAGTTGCTACTCACGTTGAGCAGCTGAGCTCTCTGGGGACGAACTTGAAGGCCGCTTCTATTATGCATCTTGCGCTGAGGCTACCGCAAATCTACGGGGCGAACGACGACGACAGGGACGATGCCGCATCGTATACCTACGTGCTTCCGAAGAACATCCGCCTCCGCGACGCATCTCTCTCCGAGGTTTCAGTGACAGCACATCTGCGTCGCGAACAACAACGACCACGATGCCGCATGGTATAATATATCTCTCAAGGATGGCCCATACATCAGCGCTGAAGAAGCGGTGGCAATTTATACTGCGACGGTACATTGGCAGCACCTCTACGTCGCGAACGACAACGACCACGATGCCGCATCGTATACCTATGTGCATCGTCTCCGCGACGCATCTCTCTCGGAGGCTCTAGCTCGCGAACGGCGACAACGACAGGGACGATGCCGCATCGTATACCTACGTGCTTCCGAAGAACATCCTCTCCGCGACGCATCTCCCTCTGAGGTTCCATTGCGACCGACGACGACGGCAGGGACGATGCCACATCGTCGCCTCCACTTACGAAGCTCCGAACACAGGTAGCGGCTTTCCTGTACGCTTCATCATGAGAGATGAGCCCGGTTCACTCCCAGCATGCCTGGACTCTGCCAAGGGTTGACGCGCAGCGGACCAGCCCCCGGACCGTTTTTGGCGGGAGTTTCACGGTTAAACGCAGAAGCTCTTTGGCTTCCAGACGCGGTTGGGAGCAGACATAACGAGGAAACGAAGTTTAATGGAGGAATGACAATCAGGTTCTTGATCTGTGACACATTGTCATGCGTGCCACCGCCTTTTCCTTCCTCCCACATTGTGTTCGTCGTGCCCCACCATCGCAAGAGCACAATGGGCAGAAGAAGCG